>CP092088.1:357500-367500 GCA_029203775.1 Neoneuromus ignobilis | reverse complement strand
GAACGTTTAACACTTCAATAACGCTTATAAGTTGTAAAAACATCAATAGACTTATTGATGCAAAACTTTAATGAGTCCATTATTTTATGAAATAAACCCATTAATTGGCTACCACGATCATGTGATCTAACTTCATTGGATTATTTTCTGTTGAGATATGTGAAATCATTGTTTTTTCAGATAAATCACAAACAACACAAGCATTAAAAATAACATTGAATGTGTAATTCATGAAATTGGACCAAGATTATGTCAAAGAGTGACTAAAAATTGGATTAAACAAATTCACTGTCAAGTGAAATCGTGGTGGTCATATGAGTGAAATTGTATTCCATCATCAATGCTATGGAATATGCTTAGAAATAAAAAAATAAGTAATTAATTAATTAAATATTTTATGTTTTATTTCCATCTAAACTTCTGGCGCGCTTATTGGAAAACCCTATAGAATATAATCGACCGATGACAAATTTTTTTATTAATACCTGTTATGCGAGAAAGTTTTTTATATCTCAGGTTGGGAAAATAACACAAGTAAAGCTTTTACCAAGGTGAAACGAACTCACCTAAGAGAGTAAACTTTTAATGAAGAATCCTTATCAAGACCTCTCCTAATCAGTATTTTAAATATGATCAAGTACTAATGAATGACGATATTCAATGAGGTTTTCTCTTAGCAGTGGGTTGACTGATATAATACACACATACATACATACATACATAAAAAAATATATACAAGATCACCCAATGTCACGCCTAGATCTGTGTTTTATTAAAAATAAATAAAAAAAACTATATGTTTCTTTTTAATAGATCATAAATCTAGGCATGACATATGGATGGCCATATATATATATATATATATATATATATATATATATATATATATATATATATATATATATATATTATATAAAAACTAATACCCAAAAATATTCGTTTACTTAAATACTGTTAAACATAAAATATATTACATTTAGAATAACCGTAATTCTGAGCTTGTTAAAGCTAATCAAATTATATTTCACGTGGTGTGTATATATATATATGTATATATATATATATATATATATATATATATATAATTTAATGGCGCTTATACACATACACGTATGACGTTTCAACGAATCTCTTTAAACGCAACTTGCATTTATTTGCAATTTTTCATTTTAAAGAGTCCACCTTGATTATTTATATATGTAGAACGTAATGTGCATGCTGTGCTATAAGACAGGTTCCCCCACGGGAATTGACGTCATCGACCGAGACTTCCAAAATAGGTGAAGCGTATAAAAGTATATATTACATACACACATACATACATACATACATACATATATATATATATATATATATATATATATATATCTGTATCTAAATATGCATTTAAATAAGTGTATGTGCACATATGTTAATTCGTATATCTCAAACAGTGCACCTACAACGAAATAAGCCAGTTATGGTGTGAAAAAGAAATCAACTGAGGCTACTTTTATATTTTGTACTTCTTACATTATTTACACAATGTTTAAGATTATTTGTATTAGATTTTAAAGAATTAATCTCTGTTAAAACATAATTGATATTTCGGTATTGTTCAAGTGTTGTTTTATATAAATAGAAAAAAAAATCCGAAAAGAATTATTCAGTCAATAAGATAAATTACATTTGTGCATATTTCTTTACATGTGGGTTAATATTTTGGTAAGAGACATCGGCGCCACATTTTTTATAATTGATGACAACACGAATTTTTCTTATTATCAAATATTGACTTTTGCAAAATGTTGAATATTTGAATTAAAAGTCAAAATTTATTATATTGAGATAATTGAAAAGATTTTAAATTCTTTAGTTAGATTTTAGTCGATTATTTTCTAATTCGTTCCCAAACTTTCCCGAAATTATCAAAGAATTATCGAAATATAAATTCTATAACATTAGCCATTAACGGACGTTAGCATTTTGTACTTAACTTTCCGCTAAGTCGAAGATATATTTGAGTGCTTATTGTAAGAGAAGAATAACTAACGTTACTTGATATAAAAAGAGAGTTTTGTGCATAAAAATATTTATATTTACACTTTAAATATTTACAATTTATTAAACGTGTAATCTTCAAGCTTAAATGTTATCTATATTTTTTCAATGTCTGGTATTTCTTCAAATACTTTTCTACATGAAGGAATGGTTTTCTATTACAAGTTTCGCAAAAGTATATAGTCGTCTTTCTTCCTCCAGGTATCTTCCGATTGGAACATACAATGCAGTCATTATGCTTCCCTTGGGAATGAGGTTACAAGATATGCAGCTTCATCGCAAGAATTAAAATCACTTGCCGAATATTCAAAATTTTCACATATTTCACTACTATGCAACTATCACTGTTACTTTCCTTATTGCTTATAGTTTTCTTTATTCATTTTTGGAGGAATAAAATATTATATTGTAAGTAAAATAATTGCTGAAATATGAAAGAACGTGTTGTCTACTATCGAGTAAGAATTAAATTGTGAAAACATTCACCAATGAGGACTTTGTTACTTGTTCAGTCTTGTCACCTCGCACGTGACGTACGACTGATAGAGTAAAGTTGTAATGTCACGTCAGAGGTGACATATGACCGATAAGGTTTAAAATTTACAAAAAAAAAAGAAAAAGATAGATTTTTGGGCAGACTTTTTGGACAGATTTTTGGACAAAACAAATTTTAATTGTATTCGAATTAAATATAAATCCATATAAAACCACCAATATATAATAAATAATCATCATTCACACAGAAGCATTAATATAGCTCTCTAAACGTTTTATTTTTTATAAAGTAATTACATTGTTAAATAGAAACAAATTCGAGGGTCAACAAGTGAAGCGAGTAGGAAGCGGAGCCCTATGGTTTATTATAATAATAAAAAAATATAAATAAATAAAACGTTAATACAAATATAAGTAAATTTCTATTGGTTAAGCAAAATATGAATATTTTCAAAATTGGTTATTTGTAAGACAGACTACATCATTAACACTAGATTTACGGAGCGAGTCAATTTGACTCATTGCTATAGATATAGAAAACTTAAATATCATTGTTTAAAAACATATGTTAGTTTTTAATTACATAATGACACATATATAAAAAAAATTATATTACCTATTTGCATATATGTCATTATGTAATTAAAAACAAACATATGTTTTTAAACAATGATATTAAGGTTTTCTATATCTATAACAACAAAATCTTAAATGAGTCAAATTGACTCACTCCGTAAATCTAGTGTTAAATATATATATATATATATATATATATATATATATATATATATATACATATTACGATTTTCATGTAAATAATATACTTGTCTGTATCATTAAATGTAATAGTACAATAAATGTTATTGTAGATATTCACTTTTATAACACGAACACGTACATTTATACAAGTAATTAAGAACAGAATGCTATATAAAAGCATAATTTTGCAATTATAGCCGTTAAACTTCAATACATATATAAAAAAAATATCCATACAAATAGTAATTTTTTTTTCTATTTTTTGTTATTTGTATTTTTGTTGTATGTGAGGAAAATAACGCCTGTTTTTGTAAAAAAATCAAATTACATTATTTTCTTTTCTTGTTATGAACTATTTGAAATAAAATTCTTGTTATAAACTTTGATATTTTCATTAATTTTATAATTCATAGGTTTATGTATCAAAGAAATGTCTTTTTGAATATATAAGGACCCGTATAATTAATTAATGTAATTAATATTTTGAACATAATTACTTCATTTTAACTGATTCACTTCTTTAAAAGTCAATCATTTCTCAAATTTTATGAAACGATTAAAATAATCATTTAATTTAACTTTTTTCTTTGCACAATGAGTTTTTATTCAGAAAGGATCACAAATTAACCTAACAAAATAAGATTTTATTGTAATGTTCAATTTCTCCTAAGAAAGTCTCTGACGATGATATCGTCGCCATCGAAATGCATCAGCCGATACAATTATAGATTATATAATTATAAATAATAAGTGATTATTGAACACTTTGAATTATTGTAGTGTTGGGGTTAAAATTCATTTGTGTAAAATGAATCAGCCACAGTTCCAAAACAACAAATAGACAATGACAACTTTAAAATGCAGACAAATAATATTTTAGTTATTTAATCAATATTTCTTATTTTATTATTATTAATAATTTTTTTTCTTTCAGGTAAGGAGTCAAATTATTGTTTTACCTATGGTAAGATCAATTTTTTTAAGTCATATTTTAAATTATACACTTGAATAAATATTTTCATTCTAAATATATTAAATTAAAATTTTCATACATACACACATACGTAAATTTATATATATATATATATATATATATATATATATATATATATGCAATATTTATATAACATTGAATTTCTTATTGTTTATTTTATTACAACACACATTATTGTGATGTTGGGGATAGAAATTAATTTGTGTTAAATTGAATTTTTTTTAAGAGAAAAAAATTAAATAACATTTCATATTATTTTCACTAAATTTGATATTGAAACAATGTGAAATAATGTGATAATTCGTTTTTACAAATCGTTTTAAATAAAAATAAGAAAATTTAATGTAAAAACACTAATATTAAAAATTTAATACGAGTTTAAGTTAAAAATACAAATAATTTTAAGTAACGCAATTTAATTTCTTTACAAATAAATTATTACTCCAGCACCATAAAACATCTTGTTGAGTTGTTAGGATGATAATTCATTTGTATGAAAGTGAATTCATCACACTTTAAAACAAATAGCAATTTAACTTGTTCATCCTTATCATAAATGACTATTTTTAAATTCGTGTGTGTGTGTTTATATTTGTTAATAATGCTATAGCAAAAAATGTTGCGGTTTTTGTGGAAAATTATGATTAACATATCTATACGTGTTTCGATTTGCTTTGCAACAAAGTAAAGAATGTTCACTTTCGAAATTATTCATTTTATCCATATCGAGAATGACTGATTGACTATAAAAAAATATTTCTCATTAATTTTTAATCATTTCAACAAACTACTCATTGTAGTGATATAATAATTTTTATTACATATAATTTTCAAATTACTAAATCATTTAGATATGAAATCATTTGAATTTATAGAACAATTTTGTAATAATTTAATTTTTATATCATTATAAGATTTTCTTCTGGAACATTTTTTTTGAAAAAATTACATTCGGGAAATATAGCAACAATTTTAAACTAAATAATGTATAATTTTGAAAATCAAAATAACTATTCAGTTTTATTAATATGTTGTATAATAAATAAAATTAGAGATTTTAATTCTGAGCTTTCAGTTTTATATGCTATTCATATTTTTTTCAAAATTATTATTATATTTGCTACTTAATAGAGATCAAAAAAAGTATTAGATTTTTTTTAGATATTTTACCATTGTGTCAGAGGTTATTTTTGCATAAACATATACATACATACATAATTATATGAATACATACATACATACATATATATTATTATATATATATATATATATATATATACATATATATATATATATATATATACATATATATGTGTATATATATATATATATATATATATATATACATATATATACACTCGCTCGAAAAAGTCTGAGTACACCTACCAATATCGATATACTTCACAATATAACAAACTCATTAATGTAAATTTGAAAACAAACACATTTTTTATCAATTCTATAAATTACTAATTATTTATATATGACAAATCAAGACATTTTAAATTTATAACAAATAAACTAAAAAATAAATAACACAAGTGTTCACACAGATTGAGCAGAAAATGTCTTCGTACACATTTTATTAAACGGTAAATCATCGATTTTTTTGCAATATTTGTACTCATTGTTGTTTTAAAATTATCACAGTTTTACGTACCAGTTCGTATGGTGCAATTGAAATGCTAAAATATTATAAAAAATAAATAAGATGAAATTCAAAAAAAAGGAAATTTCTGTTAGTGACTGTAAAATTATTTTAAAGTTAGAAAAAGAAGGAAAAAGTTTTCGTGAAATAGAAAAGGATGTTTGAAAACAACAATCTTTCATTCAAAGAGTAGTAATCAATTTTAAATCCACTTCGAAACCACTTTCTGGCCGATCTTCGAACTTAACATTTAGATAAAGGCGTAATATTGTAGCTTCGATGAAAGAAAATCCCCAAATTGCAAAAGATATTAAAGTACTATTTAAAAAAACAAATCTGTGCTGATATTTTGCGAAAAAAAATAAAAAGTGTAGGTATCATGAACGTGTTGCGCGTAAGAAATCATTTATTTCACGTATCAATAGACAAAAACGGATTGCATATGCAAATGAATATATTAACAAACGAATACAATTTTGGGAAAATATGATTTTCTCATACAAAAGCAAATATTGCATTTTTGGAATAAAAGGACTCAAAATTGTATGTACATCACTGAATAAAAAAAATCTTGCTCCTACTGTGAAACTCGGTGGTGATAGAGTAATGGTATAGGGGTGTATAACAAGTAAGGGCGTGGGACAAATTGAGTTTTTAGTATCCATGATAGATAAATATGTAAACTTAAATATTTTAAAACGAAATATAAAGCAAAGTGCTGAAAAATTAAGTCTAGATCCCGATTATAATTTTTTGCATGACAATGATCCGAAGCACACGGCAGAAGTTGTTGAGCTATAGATATTATATGACGGTCCAAAACAGTTACATTCACCTTCCCAATCTCTAGACCTAAATTCTATACAGCATATTTGTGATTTTCTCGAACGTAAATTCGCCAACATGATATAGTTTCCAAGAAAATGTTGAAAAAAGTTATAGAAGAAAAGTGGAATAAGATTAGGATTAAAGAAAGTACAAAAATGGTATATTCCAAGCAAAAACTATTATAGGAGGTTCTTAAAAAAAGAGGCTATCCAACCAGTTGAGAATTCATTTGAAAAGTTCATTTTACATTATATTATTTTCGATTTTCATTTTCTGTACATAAACATTTTCTGCTCAATTTGTATGATTTTTTGTGTTTTTTATTTTTTAGTTTATTTGTTATACATTTAAAATGTTTTGAATTGCCATGTATAAAGAATTAGTACTTTATAGAATTGATAAAAAATATGTTTGTTTTCAAATTTACATTAAGAAGTTTTTTTTTATTGAGAAATATATCCGTATTGATAAGTGTACTCAGACTTTTTCAAGTAAGTGTATATATATATATATATATATATATATATATATATATATATAATGATTCAAATGAGACTGAATAGTTTAGACATACATTTACTTTCTTACTATCATTTACTATTTTTTACTATCCTTTAGTCCCATTTAGATCACCCTATGTATTAATATATATTACTACTACTTTCGGTGCTGAAGCCCTAATAGGAATTTTATCCAGCTGATTATTTTAGTTTAAGCTTTCCTGTTTCTGGTAAAAGCTTTTCTGGTCAGAGTTTCGATACAGATATTTTTTTTGAGATAAGGTTCTGTTTCATACTCATCTTCAACTTTGGGCACTTGACGAACAAAAATCAAACGTTATTTAATGAGTGACAAGTAATTATGCATACCATTAAATTATCATTGTGTTCTCTCTCTCTCTCTCTCTCTCTCTCTCTCTCTCTCTCTCTATATATATATATATATATATATATATATATGTATGCATGTATGTATGTATGTATGTATGCATGCATGTGTATAAATATAATCAGGTCATATTTATTTGTATATCATATGGATTTTGTCTAAGTCTATTTAAGTGTTTTAATATTAAAACGTATAAAATCATATTTAATGACACCTTTTTCAGCAACAGTTTCAATCAAATTATTAATTTTCTGATACTGAATTTTAATGTTATATAAATATTTCTTCCACATTGACACCATTTCATTTTTATTCTCCTGCTGATTTGTTCTCCTTCTCTGTATGTATATATACATATATATATATATATATATATATATATACAAATATATATATATATATATATATATGTGTGTGTGTGTGTGTATCTATGTATGTGTGTGTGTGTGTGTATCTATGTATGTGTGTGTGTATGTATGTATGGATGTATGTATATGTGTGTGTGTATACAAATATAATCAGTTCATATTTATTTGCATATCATATGGATCTTGTCTAAGTTTATTTTGAGACATAAAAATTCATATTTGCGACAATTTTTTCAGCAAAAGTTTCAATTAAATTATTGATTTTCTGATATTTAATTTTAATCTCAGGTATATGTAATATATATAAACACATACGAATTATGTTACGATCGGTATGACCCAGAACAGACGAAAAAATGCACGATCAACAACAACGATCGTAAGAAAAAAACTGACAGTTGTAAAGTAGCCGTGACGCCGCGACGATTGCGTAACCCGATGTTTTGAAAATGAAATAAAAGGCGACCGGTGAATCGACTTCCATGTATGGTCTTGGCCTTATTCCTTATATGGATAAATAGGCTGAGCGCGCTTGCCTTGCTGCAATAGCACTCCACCGTCTCTGCATGACCGCGTAAGCGATCAATCGGCGATTGAATAATATTCTCGGCGGAACATATGGTCGACGCCGACAATTGGGTTAATAGGCGACTCGCGATTTGACAATTATATTTTGGTGAATGAAATTAAAACGATGTGATTGACATTTAACCCTCCGCGTCAATGTCCACTTTTTTTTTTTTTTAATTTATGCGTTCTCGTTAACTTGTCGGCTGTGTATTCTTTCTTGTCGTGAAAAAGTACGTCGCACGACGTGTTGAAAATCAGATATGTAAATAATACTAATTACTTGTAATTATCGAAAGCTAATTTGTCGTAATTACTTTAATAGTTGTTTATACTCTACACCGTATAATCAATGTGATTTTATATACGATCATCAGTGTATACACTTTGAATATAACTGTACGAGCATGTCATATATGTAATAGTATGTTTTTATGATAATTTAGAACAAAGAAGAGTCTGCAACATTAATTTGTTTGCATGAATCATTTAACGCTAATTCACTGAGACAGAAATACATCATTAATTATATGCATGTTTTTCACGATATAGAAGTTCTTATTTTAAAATATATTTATATAGGGTTTTCCAATAAGCGCTTCAGAAGTTTAAATGAAAATAAAATGAAAAAGTATTTAAATAATTACTCATTTATTTTTTTTTTATTTTTAAGCACATTCTATGGCATTAATGATAGAATAAAATTTAACTCGTACGACCATAATTAAATAGAGGTAGATCACATGATCTTGGTGGCCAATTGATGGGTCCGTTTCGTGAAATAATGGACTCGTTAAATTTTTGATTCAATAAGTCTATTGATTTTTTTACAATTTTCAAGCATTGTTAAAGTGTTAAAAGTTCTATGATAATTTTCAAATTTATACTGAATTGAAATGTTAAAATGAGCTTGAAAAAAAATAAACATAGCTGTCAAAGTTCTGAAATTCTTATTGGAAAACTCTATATATTATATATAACCTTTTATCGACCTACTGCTTGGAGAAGGCCTGATCGAATATCATTAAATCTCTTGGAATGTTTTCCAAATTTTCTTTAATAATTTTTATCCAAAGTTAATTTTATCCAACCTTCACTCTATTTCACCCTTCCCTCTTTGATAGGGATGAAATGATTCTTTGGTCTCTTTGTCACCATTTTATAATTAGTTTTGCCCTCCTATCGTCTTTTCTTTTTGATCAATCCCTTATTATTCTTATATTATCGATTTTATTTGTTTTGTTATATCAACTACTATTGTCTGTTTTCATATCCTTTTACAGGTTTTACGATCAGGTTTAAAATTTTCAAACATTATCCTTTCCATACTTCACTGGGTTGTCAAAAGTTTTTGTTTCATTTTTGTATTCAGTGTTCATGTTTCTGACCTGATATAATATAGAATAAGAGATA
>CP092088.1:0-352500 GCA_029203775.1 Neoneuromus ignobilis | reverse complement strand
AAGTTTATTGTAATTTATGGCTACCGTTTGCTTTAGAATGTCATAATCAACTGTTGAAGATGTTCCTGGAACTGAATTTACTCTATTTCTCTCTCTCTTTATATATATATATATATATATATATATGAATATATTTTTTTACATAACTGTATCATATTGAAAATTTAACGCAATCATACAAGCAACAACGAATTATTAGTTCAGCGGAATTATTGAGGAAACTATATTGTGAAACGTAAATGAATAAATAAAATATTTCAATATTTAAATAAAGTAGATGACATTTATAACTTTAAAAATTACTTTTGAATTAAAATGTTTATTTCTTCTTGAGCAGAGATGTAACAATTTCTATGTAAGTATTAATATTAAAATCAATAACTATTATTTTATTGTTAATACTTTAGAAATATATATATATATATATATATATATATATATATATATATATATATTTCTATATATCATACATACTAAGTAAATGCTACATATATATATATATATATATATATATATATATATATATATATATTTCTATGCATACATACATACACAAGTAACCCAAGTAAGATTTAAAAGATTCTAAATGGTAATTTTTCATAAATGTATATCTTTGTCTTTAGTATATATATATATATATATATATATATATATATATATATATATATATATATATATATATATATATATATATATATATAATATATATATATATATATATATATATATATATATATATATATATATATATATATATATATATATATATATATATATATATATGTATATATAAATTTTTTGTTTATCAGTTTTATAAAAGAGCTCAGTTCTATTTATTAAAAAAAAACATTAAAATAATTTTAACTAAATACAATTGACCTCTATTGTCATAATCGTCATCAACATCGATTGCATATATTATATTTATACATTAGTATTGAATAACAAAAAAATATTGAGTTTAAATAGTATAAAAACTAAAAACATAATTAGAACAACAATTATTTTAAAAAACAGTTCTTTAAAAATTATCATATAATACAATAGAATGCAGAAAAGGTATTTTAACATAAATAAATTATTTATTTCATCATCACATTATTTTTATTAAATCATTTAAAAATCACTTATTAATCTGTTTGTGTAATACTTTTTAACAATTTTATAATATTTTGATCTGATAATAAATTTAATGGCATGACAATTAAATTTCTCATTTTATTAAGACGCTGATAAAAGCTCTTGGCGCTATAATGAATGATTCATTTATGTAAATTAGCTACAGTATCAAATCAATTTTATAAGAGATAATCAGTTTAAAAAATATTTCTGTGCTGTTTGGACATTTCCATCAACTAAATTATAATTATCATTAATATATATATATATATATATATATATATATGAATTATTTTTGTAAAAAAATATATGCCAATGATGTTTTATATTTTCAAGATAAGTACAGAATTGTTATTAAAAGCAAATAAAAAATATTACAAAAATGGGTCAGTTAGTATAAATACCAAATTGAACGATGTGTGGGTTCTGAGTATAAAAAACCCACATATAATTTAAAATATTTACATATTTGTAATTCTATCCGTCATAAATTACAAAAAATTAATATTTAACGTCATAGTGTAATTATAGTACTAGAAGATGTGTATTTTATTTGAAAAACACAAATTAAATGAAACTATTTTTTAAATAGATTGGATACACTGTATCAGTTAAATTGATAATTAATATTTCAAGATATTGTTGTATATTTATTAACGTTTATTTTAACAATCCGTATAATAAAAATGCAAGTGTCGTATTAAGTATATTATAAAAATTACAGTTGTGTATAATCTGTGGATTTTGTTCTATAAGTATTTTTTAAGCATGATAGAACTTTAAAATGAATTCCTATCGAAAGTCCTATTAACCTTAAAAAACATCTTACACCACCAGCATATAACACATACCAAATACAGTGGATTTTGTTCAATGACTTGTGAATTTATTTTACTCCAAATTTTGCAATTTTCTTTATTTAATGTTGATCGTAAGTTACACAAAGTGCATGATAAGTTTTACGAACCGAATATTGATTTTTATAAGTTTTTGCAATTTATAAGCGCTTTTGAAGTGTTAAACATTTTAAGATAATTGGCCAAACTCTACTGAGTTTAAATGTAAAAATGACCTTAAAAGAAATATCGAATATGGCTATCACCAGCTGTTAAATTTTCTGACATTTTTATATAGAATCCATATATAATATTACTTCCCGTTGTAATTTTTTGTATTCAATTCCTTAACCCGTTCGCTACCAGTGCTTCAAGAGAAAAACTGTCACCATAACCCAGACGCTTTATTATTTAAATATGATACCAAATTGTCATTAATTTTTATGCGATGTATTTATAACGTTCTGAATGAGTGAAATTAGCAATTTTACAAACCGGCACACATATGTGACACTGGGCTATAGATAGTAAAATATTTTTGCAGCCCACGCGTCACATATACGAAGATCATTTGATAAGTATGGTAAATATTATGGTAAATTTTAAGGTAATATTTTTTATGATAATTTTTTTACCATATTTTTTTGAAAATTTTTTGGAAATTTGTTGTGTATTTAATAACGTTTATTTTAAAAATTTGTGTAATAAAAATGCAAGTGTCGTATTAAATATATTATAAAAATTACAGTTGTGTATAATCTGTGGATTTTGTTCTATAGGTATTTTTTAAGCATGATAGAACTTTAAAATGAATTCCAATCGAAAATCCTATCTAACCTTAAAAAACATCTTTTATAATGTTCTTGAAAATAATTTACTAACATTTATTTTTTCGTTGATAAATTTTCTTCTTTTTTTAAGAAAATGATACCTTACTAAATATTAATCAATAATAAAAAAATATTTCACACTGTGTTTATAATTATCCATTTTTCGTTATAATCTTATAAAGCAAAAATAATTTTTAACTATTTTTTTATAATATGCTATAGACATAATATATAAATATATATATATATATATATATATATGTGTGTGTGTGTGTGTGTGTATAAAGAGAGAGAGAGAGAGAAAAAACAAGAAAGAGCTTTTATAGAGTTTTAGTTCTAGGGAAAATGATAGTCACAGTAGAGATTTTCCTTATCAGAATTCCGTGACGATTATGCTTTTTACGAGATGAAGTTGTTAACTACATGTCCATTTGCAAACACCTAAAGGTTTCCTCAATCAAGAATCAAAAGCAGAAAGTAATTTCCTACATGACAGTCAGTGATGCATACTAAACGCCATCAATCAGCTGTTTGTATATACATACACACATGTGTATATATATATATATATATATATATATATATATATATATATATATATATTAAAAGTTTTCATATTGTATATCTGTTTCTTAATTTTGACTTTTAAGAGTTCATAATGAAAATAAATATTATACGAGTATTTACTTTCACCTGTAAAAATAACAGTTTTACAGAATCAAAGTTCATGATCAATAAACATTTTTTTTAAGTTCTGTTCGTTTTATTTTATTTGCATCGCTAATAAATATTTTCCTGGCTGTTTTGGAAAAATATACGTCAGTTTTGACTTATTTGCATTTTTCGTAATTTTCAATAACTATCCCTCTCTAAATGTATTTTTACGATTTTTCGAAGGCAAAATTGAATTGTTTCTTTCTATAAATATTCATAATAACAGTTTAAATTCTGTAATAATTTCACGCAGTTAATATCAGATCTTCATTCATAAACGGATTTAATTCTAGCTCACGAGGTTGTCTATTATTAATAAACACATGTTTAAGTATTTAAATTAACATGATTATACCACTTTGTTAGTAAAACTTATTTCTCTAGAACGACGGATTTGTTCGTATACAAAAGACAGTGGGACATTGTGATTTTTTACTTGAAATAAAAAAATTAATTACATTTAAGTCCGTTTTATTTCTATTTTCTTTATTTTTTATGAAATAAAAGGTTTCATCGAATTTTTGAATATATATACAGAATGAAATTTGAATTTTTGAAAATATACACAGTTATATTTTCTTAAGTTTTATGAAAAATTACTTCTTATATATATGTATGTGTTTATTCTCTTAAACAAGTTCTCTACACTTCTGTTAAAAAACACCGCTTATCCTATTTCTTCGACCGAGATTCGAATACATCCTCTCATAAATCGAATGTTAATATTAACCACGACACCACTGCTCATATATATATATATATATATATATATATATATATATATATATATATATATATATATATATGTATATATGTATATCTATTATAATCTGAGTAATACTAATACGAGTATTTCAATAGAAGAATAATTACATGTAATGATGTAAGTTAATTGTTACAACTTTATTGACAATTAAATAAAATGATACTGAATCAGTTAATTGCATATTTATTTATAGCGATGATTCTACGTTCATCAGACTTTCATTAATTTTGAAAAGAAAAAACAACTTTCTTATATAAATATTTGAAATATTTCTTTTTGAAGATTATCGATATATATATATATATATATATATATATATATATATATATATATATATAGTAGGTAATTTTATATTTAATGTTATTTTTAAGGTCACTCAAAGGAAAAAAAACATCTCACTTTCCTATATAAACTATAAAGTATTTATTTTTTTGTTAATATATTTTTCTTTTTCTACTTTCTGTGATATAAAATTCCTTAACATGAAACTCAATTATATTATCAAGTGTATTTCAAAATCGTCATATATGAAATAATTGTATAGTATCTAAATACTGCTTTTTCAATTAAGTGACAGTCAGGTTGTATTATAAAAATAGATTGAATACAAGATATTGTTCTTCGGACAAACATCTTTCATTTTTATGAGACAAAACCTGTAAAACATGATATGGAATTGTTTTTATGAAAGTACTCATTCTTCAAGTATTGCATATGGAGAAGGAATTTATTAATTTTAACGTCTTTCAATGCGACGTCAGGTTTTTATAATTCCATATTGATAATTTTATCCACATCTTCTCATCAGATGTAATTAAATCTTTTAAAATTGAATTCATGTTTGAGATAAGTTTTAAATATAAAATTTTACTTAGTTTTTTCCATTCGTTGAGTGTCTATACTACATATATATATATATATATATATATATATATATATATATATATATATATATATATACATAAAAATATATTCAAAAGTAAAAAAAGTAATTAATATAGTTTTTAAGACGATTTATTAATTTTAAAGCTGATTTTATCTGATGTAGTACTTACCTGTTTTTTTTATTATTCTTAAAACAATTTTTCAAAACCGATAATTATTCTATTTATCTTTTATTCTATTTTTTATTAATTTTAATTTAAAAAAATGGTTATGTGTATTCTTATACACATGCCAGAAGTGAAACTTCTTTTCAATAAAGTCATCAAAAGGTATACGGACAAGCGTATGCCTAAAACTCGTAGATGAACAAATTCTTCAGAATAAAGCAAGTAACAAAATGAAGAAATGTAGTAGGAAGAGAAGCGGCAAATACACGGGATAAAAATTTAAGTAGAAAAAGATCAATGTTTTAAATAAATTAAATTTTTACAATTATTTCATATTAATACATCGTATGCGGACAACGCGTCTCGATGATGTCTTTCATGCTGTAGTAATAGTATGCAAAAGACGTCGAGACGTTGTCCGTATACAATGTGTTAAGTAAGATTAATATTCATTTTCAAATTAAAACTTTTATAAAATTATAAATTATGAAAATTTATTCGTTTTCGTTTGGAATTTCTTCGATTTCCACTGCTTCCTCCGGTGGTGACTGAGTAGGTATAAACGATACAATTGGTTTTTGATAAGTAAAATTTTTGCGCAATAGACTTTACCATCTTAATTTTTAATTACTATTATATTACTATTGTATAATATATAATATACAATTAGATCAATGTTTTAAAAATTAAACAATTAAAGAAAATACTCACAAATAATTAAATACTTTAATATAACTGCAATAAATAGCATCTATTTAGATACTATTTATAGATAATTGATAATTTTATAACCCCACATAAAATTCAATAAATCTTCAAAATGACACCTGAGAACAAAGAATTCATAATTATTGTGAGAATTTATTACAAATAAAACAACAGATAATCTCAAAACTGTTATAGGTTTCGATAATTTTTTTTAATACCACGTGTTTTTAATAGTATTTCTTTTATTTGATAAATAGATTAATCAAAATAATGTTACAAAATACTACATACTACTGTATATATTGGTATACGTGCCAATTCCCTCAATTTCGTGTTGTTTGCTAAATTTTTAAATACCGCGTGGATTTAATTGACTGTTATTTTTATGATTATTGAGATTAATATTATGATGACGTTTTAAAAATTAATATACTTATCAAAAATATCAATTTTATCGCACTGAATAACACTCTTATTTAAACACAATTAACAACAACTGATTGTATATAAAAATTACTAAGCATAATAATGACATCATTCAAATAGTAAACATACGTGCTGCCTGCATTAAAACAGTTCTTGTAATCTAATCACATGTTAAAAGAGGGCGCATACGTGATGGGCTTTTTATCACTCTATCTACTACTTTTTCTCACTCTATCGTCTAAGCATCGTCTAAAAATTCAAATCAGGCACTAAAATTCGTACTCACGTTCCGTCTCTATTTCCGTCATATATTCTCTATTTCCGCGTCAACAAAATTTTTACCCTAACGCGGCTAAAGAAGTTTCACTTCAAAAATTCAGAAAGACTTGCCATCTCATTTAATATAATAAATAAATGTTTCAATTTTTGTAGATAAAACCCGTAGTTATTGTAATTATAAATGTTATTACGATATTTTAATATTTTTATTAAATAGTATTTCTGCTACATTACAATCGATTAATTCATTTGATTAGCTAAAGAGAACGTTTGTTACTTCGTAGCTCTAACTGAACAATAATAATGTATTTGTTATTTTGGAACTGTGGCTGATTCACTTTACACGAATGAATTTCAGCCCCAACACCACAATAATTTAAAGTGTTCAATAATCACTTATTGTTCACTTATTATTTATAATTATATAATCTATAAGGCCCATGATATGGCGTCACCATCGAAATGCATCAGCTGATATAATTATAGATTATATAATTATAAATATTAAGTGAACAATAAGTGATTATTGAACACTTTAAATTATTGTGGTGATGGGATTAAAATTCATTTGTGCAATAATAATGTATTTAAAGTACCTTTATACACAAATCGCTCAGCAATATTTTTTTAACGAATATAAAAAAATGTTGCCGAGATAATAAATTATATATAGACAAATCAATCTGTTTACATTTAATATGTCCTTTATCGAGTCACTTTATTATAACTGTTCTGCAACTAAATTCAATATGGATTTTATAAACCTCGTGTGGAAAAAAACTATGAATATGGAAAGAAAATATGAATGAAGTATATCTTGAATATTTCACAAAACAAACCTCATAAAAACTCACTGTTTATATAAACTAAGTTTTTTTTTTTCAAATAAAATTTGTTGAATACTTATGATACTGTGATAGAAAGATATGGACTGTAAAACATTTTCAATGTTATATACTTGTACGAGTTGTTAAAAATTATTATATATGAATATAATATTTGAATTTTATTCGGTTCTGAGCAGGAAGATGAATTACAAGGTTAAAATTCACTTACACAAATGTGCAATATATATATACATGTTCTATATGTATTCAAGTGTGTGGAATTAAATTTAAAATTATATATATATATATATATATATATATATATATATATATATATATAAATATGTATATGTATATATGAAATGAAAAATCTTATAGGAATTGTAGTAAATGTAAATTTGCTGATATAATAAAGAGTAGGTAAACCAGTTTTTGCATAAAAATAAAAACATAATTACTTATTAAGAAACGATCCATATTAGATATCGATGTTTGGTAAGTCATATCCTATTAATAAAGTATCTATAATACTTATAAAGTTAATGAGACAGTATTTTATTTATTATATTTTTTTGAATTTTATTTATTTTCAAATTATATAAATACGGTATTAAAAATAATATTTTATATTTCATTGAAATGATATTTTTAAGTTTTAGTTTAAAAATAATCTCCAATAGTTCTATTGACATAATTACAATAATTGAACTGTTTTTTTTGAAAGTGGTATAAGTCCACTTTTTAAAAAAATTAAGTTAACGGTAATTTTAATGAGCTATAGACACCTTCTCTTTATAGTTACAATCACAATTTCAATAGAGTTCTATTTTGATATAAAATAAACAAAAACAGTTTTGCTGTACAATGCTATCGCACAAATATTTCTTTTGAAAGTGGAATAAGTCCATTCCTATGATATTATCATAGCATACAGTGACATGTGTACCGGACAAAATCGCAATATTAAGCTCGCACTGATGTGGTTAAGGATTAATAATTAATAATAAATTAATAATAAATAATTAATAAATAAATAATTAATAATTAATAAATAAATTAATAATTAATAGTAATTAATAATTAATAAATAAATTAATAATAATAAATAATAAATAAATAATGATTAATTAATAAATAATAAATAAATTAATAATAAATAATTAATAATTAATTGTGGTTAAGGTAATAAATAAAAAAAAAACAGCTTCATTTTGTATGAAATGAAAAGAGAAGACTTTGTCTCGACCAAATCTCTAGAAGAGGCAATATCAAACAGAAAAAAAAAAATACGGACGGAGAAATTGTAAACTGGCTTAAAATATGTTGGATGAGGTTCAAAAGGAATGAACCTCACAAAATGTTTTATAAAATTAGTATGGAAGAAAATGCTCCAATTTAAAACATTTTTTTTATTTGGAAAAAAGGGAAGACCAAAAAACCTCAGAAAAATTAATATGTTACCGCTTTATAAAACTTCAAGGAGCATAACAAGAGAGAAATATAACGATATGATAAGTTTATTACCTTATATACCACCTATTCACCATAAATATTTCAATATGCTAAGTGTAAAAGAAAACCAAGTTTAAAATATCTTTTTTTTATTTAAAGATCTTAACGAAGTAATTTTCATTTTTATATTTTTAATATAACTGAAATAAACTCTTAATAAACTTAGTTATTCGTGTATTTAAATGTCTTCATTTTAACTATTACTTTTTTACATAAAAATCCATTTCAGTAAAGCTTATGTCTATAAAAATATGGACTTAAATTTGCTCTTGTTTTTACTTCTTGTAATATGTTATTTTTGAAAGTGGTATAAGTCCATGTGGAGCTAAAAAATCGTTTATTTTGTAAAATAATGTTAGTAATTATTATTTCATAATAAAATTTAAAAGGTGTATAGTGTAAAAAACATCACTCGAATTGATTAAAGTTGGCCAATATTTTTAAATTAACTCAAATGCAAACCCTTAAATATCTCAATATATGAAAAAATGGACTTGTACCACTTTCAAAAAAACCAGTTCAATTGTCGATTATTTATATTTTTAATACTAAACTAAAATCATCGGTATTGTAAAAATGTTTTGTTAACGATATTTTAAAGTCCAAATATCATAACAAGACTAGTTAATAATCTTTCACTTATTTACGACAAAAATTCAATAGCAGGGGTTCCAATAAATAATAAAACTGTTTTTATCGATTTCTGTTCTCAGTCTGTAATTAGTGATTTTCAATAACGAAAGAAATAAGAGAACATTCCAAGATCAAGATTTTTTATAAAGTTGAGCTTACACCAATATATTTTTATTTGCTTAAACATAATGTTTACTGCATCATCGGTTATTCTCTTAAAAATAAGAAAGCTAGTCTCTGATTAAAATATTCTCATGTTATATATAGGGTTTTTCAATAAGCGCTTCAGAAGTTTAAATGGAAATAAAGCAAAAAGTATTTAATTAATTAGTTACTTATTTTTTTATTTTTAAGAACATTCTATGGTGTTAATGATGGAACATAATTTTCCACTCATATAACCACCACGACGACTTCGCTTGACATAGTATATTCGTTTAGTCCAATTTTTACTCGCTCTTTCTCATAATTGTGGTCCAATTTCATGAATTATACGTTCAATGTTTATTTTTAATGTTTATATTTTTTGTGATTTATCAGCATAAACTAATTATATAACATAACCTGACAGAAAATAATTAGAGCGCATAATCTTGGTTAACAATTTATGGGTCCATTTTGGGGAAATAACGGACTCATTAACCTTTCGTTTTAAAAATTTCTTTGTTTCCGATGATCTATGGCACGTAGCACCGTCTTGTTGAAACCACATATTGTACAAACCATTTTTAATCATTTTTGGA
Organism: Neoneuromus ignobilis; assembly: GCA_029203775.1. Taxonomy (NCBI): domain Eukaryota; kingdom Metazoa; phylum Arthropoda; class Insecta; order Megaloptera; family Corydalidae; genus Neoneuromus; species Neoneuromus ignobilis. The sequence goes on along the minus strand of CP092088.1, from coordinate 342,055 downwards.
AAAAAATCATTAATCATGGTTTTGTAACGCACTTCATTTACTGTAACGTGATCTCCAGTGTTATTTTTTTAAAAAAATGGTTCGATAACACCACCAACATGTAACACATATCAAACACAGTGATTTTTGTTCAATGACTTGTGAATTTATTTTACTCTTAATTCTGCAATTTTCTTTATTTAATGTCGATCGTAAGTTACACGAAGCGCATGATAAGTTTTACGAACCGAATATTGATTTTTGTAAGTTTTTACAATTTGTAAGCGCTTTTGAAGTGTTAAACATTCCAAGATAATTGGCCAAACTCTACTGAGTTTAAATGTAAAAATGAGCTTAAAAGAAAATTCAAACACGGCTATCACCAGCTGTTAAAGTTTCTGACATTCTTATATGAAACCTCTATATAATATTACTTCCCTGTAATTTTTTCTATCCAATTCCTTAATCTTATTTCTGTTTAGTATTTTCGTATGACTTGTATCAACTAATGTGTCTTCTCAAAAATATAACTTTATATCTAATAATGTTTTTTTTGTAAAACTGATCACAACAAGATACTAAACAAAAGTGATTTTGACGAATTGAATATAAAACTGAAATACTCTATGATTTTCCATTAAAAATAAATTAAAAAATTGACAAAAATACCGTTCTACCACAATGTTTGTACGCGATCAATATTTTAATGTCGAGTTTGCTCGCGTTCATAATTAATATAAAAACGTATTTACGTGTTCATCTTTTTAAAAAATACAATATTTCAGAGACACGTCAAACTGTCAATAATGACTTTTAGTTACGTATTGTATTTATCCATATGTCACATCTGTAAATATCCATCGAAGGCTATTTTTCGTACACTGGACGCATAATACAGAGGCATAATAAGTATGGATAGTTGTATCCGTAAAACATGTTTGCATAATTATTTGCGGTCGACGGAATCGCCGCACTATTCTATCTTTTGAGACACGTTCTCGCCGCCAGTTCTATATTCAGTATTTTCGATACGTAGTTTCCTATTTGATTTACGAATTTCGTATAAGAATGATGTAAGCGAGCTCATTAGCTGCAAGAATCTCTATTATTAATTATTGTTATTTGAAATTTTTAACGAGATAAACAGATTTGATAGTAATATATATATAAGTTAATTTAAATCTTGCCACCGGTTTTGATACTCATTTAATCTTAATTATTTTTTAAAAATATGAAATATCTGTCAAAATCTTATACAAACATCGTTTAATATGAATTTTATTAATAATTGTTTTTTTTATTTTATTTCCAATTTTTAAATTACAATATTACCTTGCAGTTTGAATTATAAATAGACTTTTTTATTAAACCTAATGCCGTGCAATCACCGATACTATCTTCGATATGAAATTTAAACAGCGTTATTAATTTAATAGTTGAATAATGTAGAAGATATCAACATTTACACCGCTGCAACGAAACAGATTTTATTTATTTTGTTTAAAATTCGCATTTAATTCGTGTATAAAGTTCTTTCAAAACCTACACATTATACATTTGAATTGCTATAAAGATTATTTTACAACATTGTTATTCAATAAAGATGAATAAATTATTCCTAACTTGTTGTATTTGTTAGAAATGTTTCATTTCAATTCTTGTTGGAATTTAGAAACAGGAAATAGTTAATAATAGTGAATACTATTTATAATATTCGATAATGCTTCAAAGATATTTTTTTAATATATCTAATGTATTTATTTCAAATTGTTATATATGTAAATAAAAGCTAAGTTATTTTATCATAAAATGATGTATTAACAAGATATTATATAGGGTTTTACAGCTAGTCTCAGCCATGTTTAAACATTTTTAAGTTCATTTTGACATTCAACTCGGTTTAGTTTGTCAAATTATCATGGAACGTTTAATAGACTTCAATAGACTTATTGAAACAAGAGTTTAACGAGTCCATTATTTCACGAAATTAACCCATTAGATGACCACCAAGATCATGTGATTATCAATTTCATTAGATTATTTTCTGTAGAGTTATGTGAAATTATTTGTTTATCCTGATAAACCGCAAACAACAGAAACATTAAAAATAAACATTTTACTTGTGATTCATGAAATTGGGTCACAATTATGTAAAAGAGTGATTAAAAATTGGACTAAACGAATGCACTATGTCAGTGAAAAGTCGTGGTGGTCATATGAGTGAAATGGTGTTCAATCATTAATGCCATAGAATATATTTAGAAATTAACCCATTAGATGACCAAAAATCAAATATTATTTTCTGAAAAAATTAAAACAACAGAAACATTAAAAATAAACATTTTACTTTTTCATGAAATTTTATGTAAAAAGTTACATTAAAAAGCTATCTGAAAATGTTCTTATTACCATAAAATGTTTAGATAAAAAAAAAAATACCGAAATAATTACAATTTTTGTTTTATTTCCAAAAGAAGAATATTGCAAAACGTAAAATTTTACAATTTGGAAAGGAAATTTTATTTTATAAAGGAAATTTTATTATTTTTTTTTTTCAATTTTTCAGGAACTAATTTTTACAGTCTTTACATATTATTATTACTCGTGGAAAATTTCCTTCATTATGTAATTATTTTTTTTTACTTTTTTTTCTCTCTCTCTATGTATATATATATATATATATATATATATATATATACATAAGTTTTATTTTAAATAATTGACAGTACAATTATTAAAATATATAATTTTTAATTATTAATCAATCAATTGCAACAACGTTTAAAATAATTTTCTTTAATTATCAATCAGCAGTGCAACAGTCCTGTTTATCCTTTGATGTCGTTATTTACACTGATTTTTCATATCGTATAAACAACAACCGTTGCTACCCTCACATATTTTTATTTATTACTATGTGTTACATATAACTCATACACACATATATGTACGAGTATGTATGTATACATATATACAGTGACCTAAATGAGATTGAAGGATAGAAAATGATAATTTTTTGTACATGTCTGTCAAATTTATCCACGAACTTCTTCCTGGACCACGTTATAAATATCCAGTTAATATTTTTTCTTTTCTATTAGTGATCTTCTTTTCCTACTATATAATCGACCCATTTCTGCTTTAAACTTTCAAATCTTGTCGTAACATCCGTAATTTTTACGATGTAGTCATTAAAATATACACTAATAAAAATAAACAATTTATTACTGAAAATTTTATAAAATCTTTTTGTGTCAAGTTGAGTGATCGCTTTGGATAAAAATAAATTAAAATGAGTAATTAGCTACTTTTTTTGTAAAGATTATTAAAAACATTGGATAAAAACGATATTTTTTTAGAAAAGAATTATTGATCACTTCTAAATTCTAAATAATATTCGAAATTAATTTTGTATATGACACTTTAATATACTTAAAAGAATATTTATTACATTTATACGCATAATCATTTTTAAAAGTCGCCTTAAATATATTTTCCATTAATTTGTATTCATGCAAATACGTTTTAATATAAGGTAGCTCACGAATTTCGAACAAATCGATCTTATCTCATGTATTTAAAATCTGTGAACTCACTCTATATAATAAACAGATACGTGCATAGATCTTTGATAAAAAATTTAAAATAAATCAGTGACTAGAATTGATAATATACACATATATGTTTCATATTCGTACAATGATATCATATTATTTAGTTTTAGAGACTTGATATGTATATATATATATATATATATACAAACATACATACATACATACAAACATACATATATGCATGCATGTATATATATAAATTATATATATTAGCGAGTAAAATTCGATACATAGTTTAAAAAAAATCATTAATATTAAAATAGTTTATTATTAAGAACCAAATTAAATATTATTTCATACTCTGATTGCTGATATTTAAAGTAACTTATTTACAAAAAATGAAAAAAAAACATTGGAAAAATAAAATGTATAACGCAAAAAAACTTCTCAATCTTCATTCATCCCCTTTTACACATTTTGAATATTTTTTTTTTAATTCAAAAAATTTAATATTTTGTACAAATAATGTTATTCTTTATCATATTTCTTACTCTTCAAAGCATAGACTTGATTAAATTTTGTGTTGTTTTTTTTATTATTAATGATATTGCCCCATTCCGTTTGTGTTCTACTCCATAACTCATTTGAGATTTTAAATGGTTCGTCGTATTGCCACAGATGATTTTTTATAGTAGCCCATAAATTTTCAATTGTACTTAAATTTGAGTTCTATGAAGTCCATTTTATTGACTGAAATTATTACTCTTGGAGCTAGAATTTCACTATTTTCGTAGTGGGTTTGGGGTCACCGTCATACTGGAAAATTATTTCATCGATTGGATAAAACAACAAAGTTAAACAAGTAAATCTGGATCATCTTCTTTCTTCATTATCAATTGATCTACATGCTACCACGAAAAAATCCCCCTCACATCATTGTTTTCTTGTTTCTTTTACTTGATGTCTTTAAATGTTATTTTCATGTGGACGATGCCATTTTGATTTTCCATCAGACTGAAAAAAATTACTTTGGTCTCATCAGATCAACTCGTTTTCAGTTATCAAGGATTTAAAATCCCAATCGAGTCTTTCAGTTTTTTTCTGAAACGGCTGTCTTTTTGTTTTACTACATACACTAAACCAATCCTTCTCAATTCTATTTTTGCGATCCATTCGTTAACATTTGTATGCAGAACTTTGATATCTTGTTTGGATGTTGTGATCCTTTCAATTTCCATTAATCGCTACATTGAACAAGCAGCACCGTCTGACAAACGCATCTTTTTTTGAGTGATCCATGATGAATGTGCGCTCCTGATGAGACACCCTATATATCTATATATAACTATATATATATATATATATATATATATATATATATATAGCATATATTTCTATTACCACTGAATTTTAATTTGGATATTAATTTCAATATTTTTTTTAGTTTTGATTGAAATTATAATTAGTTTTTTTTTTAGGAAAAAGTTTATTTACTATTAATAAACACGTAAAAAATAATGAATAAAAAAGATGTAAATTAAAATAATTACTTCTATCTAACTGACCTTTCCCTTTTTATATTTCAACATCATTCATTTCCCAAAAAACCTTATTAAAAATATTAAACATCGACGTCCATACACACCTACTTATAAAAATTAGGTACGAAAGTGCATTAACATATTAAAATCATTTAATGTATGTACTTTTTTAAAGGTTAAGATGCACATATTCGAATATGTTTATATGTAAGTAAGTAGTAGTTCTCAATCTGCAAATAAAAAAAATCTAAATACGATTTCGTTTTGTTGCATTCAAATCATATGATTTGTGCGATTCGAGCGTACGATCAGTAGCGCCTGTTGAACTCCTACCTACAGATGTTCATTTCAGCAATGCATGAATAAAAGATCAGAATCGCGTTCTGAATATATGTATGTGTATATGATTTTACATTATTAACACGATTGTAAAATGTGTGGTAATGGGTGATGTCATTTGTCAACTTATTATCTAAAATAATGACCATTACATCATTGTAACTATACGAAGTTTATAAATAGGTGGAGGTAAATTCTGATTAATAGACACAAAGTGACATTTAGTTCACTCAGTGTATTGTTCAATGTTTACACACTTTGTACAATAAAATTTATACTTCATGAAATATATGATATATGGTACATACATATATATATATATATAAAGAGAGAGAGAGAGATACGAGGGTCGTTTGATAATTATGGTAAATTTATTTTTTGTTTAATTTAATTATTTAAATTATTTTTTTAATTTAGTTTTTCTTATTTTTTACCATACTTATCAAACGATATATATATATATATATATATATATATATATATATATATATATATATATATATATATATATATATATATATAGGGTTTTCCAATAGGAATGTCAAAACTTTGATAGCTGATGGAATTCATATTTGAATTTTTTTTTAAAGCTCATTTTGTCATTTCAGCTCAGTATAGTTTAGCAAATTATCACGAAACGTTACACGTTAAGACTTTAACAACGTTTAGAAGTTGTAGAAACTTCAGTAGACTTATTGAAACAAAAGTTTAATGAGTTCATTATTTCACGAAATGGACCCATCAATTGGCCACCAATATATATATATATGAATTATTTTCTGTGGGATTATGTGAAATCTTTGGTTTTGCTGATAAACTGCAAACAACAGAAACAGGGTTATTTGAAAATACCAAATAAATTTATAAACGAAATTATTGTTTAAGTCGTTTTAATTAAATTGTGTTCCATTTTTAATGCCATTAATATTTTGTTAATTACCAATACTTATAAAACGACCCTCGCACTTATTGAAAAACCTTATATATGTACTAACAAATATTATATATATATATTGACATTATTCTAATAATCCAATATATATATATATATATAGCATATATATATATATATATATATATATATATATATATATATATATATTATATAAATATATATATATACCATTTCTTCACTGATTTTTTATCAATAAGAATGTTAAAACTTTTTAGCTGATGGAATTCATATTTGTTTATCTATTTTTTTACAAAAGCTCATTTTCACTTCATTTCAGCTTATTAATAGTTTAGCAAATTATCACGAAACGTTCAACACTTTAACAACGTTTAGAAGTTGTAGAAACTTCAGTAGACTTATTGAAACAAAAGTTTAATGAGTTCATTATTTCACGAAATGGACCCATCAATTGGCCACCAATATTATGTGACCTAACTCCATTGAATTATTTTCTGTGGGATTATGTGAAATCTTTGGTTTTTGCTGATAAACTGCAAACAACAGAAACAGTAAAAATAAAAATCGAAGTGTAATTCATGAAATTCGACCAAAATTATGTGAAAAATGACCAAATAAAAATTGTACTAAACGAATTCACTATGTCAAGCGAAGTCGTGGTAGTCATATGAGTGAAATTGTGTTCCATTATTAATACCATAAAATATACTTAAAAATAAAAAAAATAACCAATTAATTAAGTACTTTTCTTTTTATTTCCATTTAAATTTTTGATGCACTTATTGAGAAATCTTATATATTGCAAAACTAACAAATATTTATTCTACCCACTGTTTTATTGACATTATTCTAATGTAATCCATTGTTCAATAAAAGCATTTTTTACTTTCATCCTGTGTTCTATTTCTTAAATTTCAATTATTATACCATTTCTTCACTGATTTTTTTATCAGCTTTATTTTTATAGGTTTTCAATGAATTATATTCAATAGTTACTGTTTATCTATTTTTTTACAATAATCTTGCCAATTTTCACTTCACACTTGCTACTTTATTAATACGTCAATGATGTTTATTCTTGAAAAATTATTTTATTTTTCTTGTTATCCTCATTATATAATTTTCCAAATTGTTTGAAATTTTCAGTTATTTTCTCATTGAATACCCATATTTCATTTGGTAAGAACTGCTTATTTTCCAGTTATTTTATTCAATCTCTTCCAGAATACTTAACAAGATTGAATATCATTAGGAAATCGAAGTGCTCGTTTTTGTTTTTTTTATTATCATACTTTTATCTTGTTAATACATATATTATGATCATCATATCAGTTCATTGCTGGGTAAAAGTCAATTAAATGTTACCATTTACTGGTTATTGGTCATAATAACTACGCTAATCATTTGAAGTTGTAAGAATTTTAAATAAGGTACATTCATATATATATGTATATATATATATATATGAATACATATACATATGCGAGGGTCGTTTGATAAACATGGTAAAAAAGTAAGAAAAACTAAATTAATTAAATTAAACAATAAATAAATTTACCATACTCAACAAACGACCCTCTTGAGTCCAACGATTGTCAAATATATATATATATATATATATATATATATATATATATATATATATATATAAATATATATAAATATATATAACTGACCAATTAGTAATGGCTTGCATCTCGTTTGTCATACAGTAAACTGCGTTTCCCAATTGGAGACTTCCTTAAGTTTCAAATCTGTAGGATAAGAATGAGACATGCTATCAATCTCATTTTAAAAAAACTATCTTTTGACTTTGATTTTATTCAAGAAAATCTGATTTCTATATAAGCTGTATTTCTTAGGGGTATATAATATATATTCACATCAATATTATATACGAGGGTCGTTTGATAAGTATGGTAAAAAGTAAGAAAAACTAAATTGAAAAATTTAATTAAGTAATTAAATTAAGCAATAAATAAATTTACCATACTTATCAAACGATCCTCGTGTATATATATATATATATATATATATATATATATATGAGTGTATATGTATATATGTATGCATATTTTGGTATGAATATAAGTAAAGTCATATATACACTTAATGATATTGAATACACTTAACACTAGATTCAAGGAGCGAGTCAATTTGACTCATTTTAGATTTTGTTGTTATATACGAGTATATATATATATAGAAAATTTAAATATTATTTTTTAAAAACATATGTTAGTTTCTAATTACATAATGATATATATGCAAATATGTAATATATTTTTTTGCATATGTGTCATTACATAATTAAAAACCAACATATGTTTTTAAAAAATAATATTTAAGTTTTCTATATATATATAGTAACAAAATATTAAATGAGCCAAATTGACTGGCTCCGTAAATCTAGTGTTAAGCATAATTTGAAAAGCAGATAAAGTAACACTCAAGTTGTGAAAAAAGTATAAAGAATAAAGAGTTCTTCAAACATATAGGAAAAAAAATAAATTTATAAAGCATCAGGCGAGAGTTTTTTAAGTACCTTTTTTTTGAGGATAAAGTGATTTGGTAAAAATAAAAAGACGACCTAGAATAATTTATCTAAAGAAGATCATGAAAAAAGTGAATTTCAAATTCCACGAAAAAATGAAAATTATAGATTCAGATAGGAAAATAATAACAGAGAAAATGCATTAAATAAATGAGTACCTTTGGTAAATATTGAAAATGACTATATATATATATATATATATATATATATATATATATATATATATATATATATATATATATATATATATATATATATATATATAACCGACTGGGTGTACAGTGGTTAGCATCACCGCGATCATGCGGGAATTGCGTTGCACAGTCCCTCTACTAATATAGACAATACATAAGAATGTTCATTTTTTATTTCGATAAAAAAAGTTTTGTCTCCTTAGTAATTAAAGACGGTGCATTACCATTTACGGCCGTGTGGGTTTTTCAATCAAGTAAATAACCACGTTGTTAATAGTTTTCTGATCTGTCGTAAACAATAGAAATTTAAGCGTGTATGAAATAGTAATGTGCCAAATGTAAATATTATCTTGTGTGTAAATTACGATACCAAATTTATATATATATATATATATATATATATATATATATATATATTATAAATATATAAAAAAAAATTTGAACATAATATGTATCATTATTTTTAATTTGTTCAACATTTTATATGACATGGTTTATTTTTTAATAGACAAAGTAGTGAATGTGATTTCGGATTTGTGCTTTATATCCATTAAGTTATCGAAAGTAAGGACAATGTTTAAAAAAGTTGTAAATGTTTATTACACACACGAAATTAAGTGTTAGTGTTTATTGAAATAGATGTTATTAAAATTGGAAAAAAACAGTTCAACCGCTGTTAAATAATTTGTCATCATTAACATTTTCAATATCTATCAATTCAATGACGAAGAGATATTTTTAAACTTTTAAAAAATGAAATATCTAAGTGTGATGCCTAGATTTGTATTTTATTAAAAAAAAGAAACTATACATGTTTCTTTTTAATAGAACACAAATCTAGGCGTCACATTTGGATGACCATTTGTATTCCATAGATAATTTATGGGTTTATATAGAAAAATGGATTCAAAAATATCAAATAACATTGAAAGCTAAATTGAGTATTGAAACAGAATAGGAACGAGTACTAATCGATTTCATACAAAATTAGTTTCATCTGTAATAAGTGGATTAAGAGAAGTAATTAAATCAATAGGAGGTTCAGCAAGGTACTGATATTACAAATTATAATAATTATAAATTAAATTCAAGAAAATATCTTGATTTTAACCCTTATCGGCCGTATGTCACCCCTGACGTGACATTACAACTTTGCTCTATCAGTCGTATGTCACGTGCGAGGTGACAATACTGAACAAGTAACAACGTCCTCATTGCTGAATGTACACACTGTATGTTTTTACAGTTTAATTCTTACTCGATAGCACACAACACGTTCTGACATATTTCAGTAATTATTTTACTTATATTACATATATTTTATTCCTCCAAAAATGAATAAAGAAAACTATAGCAATATGAAAAGTAACAGTGATAGTTGTAGTGAAATATGTGAAAATTTTGAATATTCGGCAAGTGATTTTAATTCTTGTGATGGAGGAGACACTGATACAAGTATTATATTTCAGTCAAGGAAAAAAAATGATCCCTATTCAATATTCAAGTGAAGGGGAAAGTGAAGTGGAAAAAGAAATTGTTCCTAATTGTGATGAAGATTGGATTGAAATCGACAATGATGACGAAGACATTTAAAGTGCAAATATAAATATTTTTATGCACAAAACTATCTTTTTATATCGTGTAACCTTAGTTACTCTTCTCTTACAATAATCATTCAAATATATTTCCGACCTTGTAAAAATTTAAGTACAAAATGCTAACGTCCGATAAGGGTTAAATAAAAAGGATATGAATTTATTCGTGTATGATGGAAGTAATATAAAATGGTGATGATTTTAAAATATAAATTGTGATGTTTTTTACAAACTAAACTATTTTATTTGATTCTATTGATAATATAATGAATAACTATATATTTTTTAAAAATCATACTATAAATGAATTCCTTTATTATATAATAACAACTTGTGAATATAATTTCGTCTGAATAGTTTCACACGTAATATCGAATATTCACGACCATCGCAGAATAATAATTAATTCATGTCGAAGTTGAATCCTTGAAATGGCCAGATAATAAACGATGATCGTGGAATGGAACCGACCAAAAAAAATGCATCTCTCTACCTACTACTATTCCAATAAATGACTTGTTTGTCCGGAGACAAAAATGTCATCGATGCACGTAAACAATGCCCACGCGCCGATTGGCATTGTAATTAAAGTTGTACCCACTTGGTCCTAGCTAGTGACTCACCTGTTTGATATTATACCGTCAATCAAATAATTCCGAACACATATTCAGATCCAACAACCTGTCAGTTTTCAATTTCCATTCTGCGACTTTGTTACTTGTTGCAAACGCAGCTGGTTTGTCTACTACGTCCCTGTAATCAACACCCACACATTGTTTCTGAATAAATACATACGAATTACTTATATATATATAAATATATATATATATATATATATATATATATATATATATATATATATATTACGATCAATATATATGTTAAGGTCAATGTAGTTAATTTGGCTATTGTACATAATAATCTGTAGATCATAAATAATCAGTCAATATTATAAAAAATATGATTAATGAAAATTAAAATCTTACTGTTTATTAAGATCGCCGTTGATAATACAGTGTATTTTTTAAAGTTTAATAGAACTTTAAATTGAATCTCAATCGAAAGTTCTATCTAATCTAAAAAAAACACTTATAAATATATATATATATATATATATATATATGTGTGTGTGTGTGTGTGTATGTATATATAAAAATGTTTTTTTTTAAATTAGATAGAACTTTCGATAGGAATTAAATTTGAATTTATTTGTTATTTTGGAACTGTGGCTGATTCACTTTACACAAACGAATTTTAACCACAACACCACAATAATTTAAAGTGTTCAATAATCATTTATTATTTATAATTATATAATCTACGAGGTCAGACAATTAAGTAATGCGACCGATTTTTTTTCTCGGCCTGTGGTAACACTGCGAACCTGTAACTCCGCCACCGTAATAGCAGATCCCTACTCTCTCGATTGAGACCTTGACCACCCTCGTACGATCATTTCTTCGCCAGCTGTTTAGTGTTTTGTAACAACGCGCGAGTAGTGCATGTCACGAAAATGGAACAGAGAAATTGTCTCGAGCAGGTTGAAAGTGATCCTACTCTTCTCGATCGAGTTATTACTGGTGATGAAAGTTGGTTCTTTCAATATGACCCCGAAACTAAACGACAAAGCCAACAGTGGCTGTCCCCTGGAGCACCAAGGCCAAAGAAGGCGAGAATGAGCAAGTCCAAAGTGAAAACCATGTTGATTTGCTTCTTCTACAGCAAAGGGGTGGTTCACAAAGAGTTCGTACCACCTGGACAAACCGTAAATCAAGTATTCTACCGCAATGTGCTCGAAAAATTACGAAAAAGGGTGCTCAGAGTGCGTCCAGAGATCGCGAAGACTTGGGTTCTGCATCACGACAATGCTCCCTGTCACAGTGCGTTCAGTGTCTCTCAGTTTTTGGCGTCTAAAGGCATCGCAACGTTACCACAACCGCCCTATTCACCGGACATGTCACCCTGCGACTTTTTCCTATTCCCCCATATGAAAAAATTCGTCAAAGGTCGACATTTTGACTCCGTTGAAGATATCCAAGAATCTGTGACGAGGGTACTCGGAGAGGTCCCACAAGAAGTGTTCCAGAATTGTTACGAAAACTGGAAAACTCGCTGGAATAAGTGTATAGATGCGGGAGGGGACTACTTTGAAGGGGATCGCAGCGATGTACCTTAATTTTTAAATATACTCGATTTTTGAATTTTGTCGCATTATTTAATTGTCTGACCTCGTATAATTATATCGGCTGATGCATTTCGATGGCGACGCCACCATCGTCAGAGCCTTTCTGTTCTGATTATTGGACACTTTAAATTATTGTGGTGTTGGAGTTAAAATTCATTTGTGTAAATTAAATTTCAAGTTCTAACACGCTTAAAAACACCATAAACATAATTTTCAATCATTTCCGGGTAACATAGTGTATAAAATCTAAAACAGACAATTTCTTATATCAAAAAATTCTCATAAAAATCAAGAAATTTGAGATGTTTACTATGGCTATTTCCTTCGACCTTCTTATATATCTAAACTGCATAAATTTCTCTTGTCCATCGGTAATCTCCTCTTCTAGCTATATGACCAGCTCATTTTCATTTTAAACTTTTCATTTTTGTCATAACATTCCTAGCATTAGTTTTCATTTTAATCCATTAATTTTTCTTCTTATCTTTTCGTGTTATTCAAACCATACATTTTTCTATGCTTATCTATATTGACTGAAGCCGATAAATTATTCTGGTATTCGAGATCTATCTCTCACTGCCAAAAGTAAGAACAAATATGCTACATTATTCAAAATTTCTTTTTAAACATAAAAGAATATTTTGATTTATATTATGCGAATTTCTTCTAAACTGACACATTCCATTTGTGCTCTTCCATTCACTTCATCCATAACTGTTTCTTTATTGTAAATGAGTCCCAAATTTACATAATTTTTAACTTATATTTCTTTTCCTTTTAATTATATATATATATATATATATATATATATATATATATATATATTAATATATACACATTTAATTATAAACTTAAAAAAATAGTAAATTTTCTAATAAAATTAAATTTTACAGAATGAAATTTAATTTAACTGATCAACAAGTTTACACTTTTAGTGTTTAATTTTTAAAATTCCACATTTATTGTTCAAATATTTATTGAATGTTTAAATAACTTTTCAAAAATTGAACTGAGAATATTTTTGGTTAAAAATATTTAATATATTTAGAACATATATATATATATATATATATATATATATATATATATATACATCAATGTGAAAAAAAATTGTTATTAACACACTTTATATCAGCGTATTTTCTTATTTTCCTGCGTGAACAGATTAATAGATTTACATATGAATTCAGTACTGTAATGTTAATTGTATTGTATATACATTAGCGATTTGTTTATATTATCCGTGTGAATTTTAATAAAAAAAATGTCAACAACTGCAATTAATTATTATGTGAATACCATTAAATTGGTGAATAGATCAATGTACTAATAAAAACACAACAGTGGTTGAAACTAATTTATAAAATATAAAATTCGACGACTATCAAAATTCTTCTATTCATAATAATGTACAATTAATCGTGGTTTTAAGTTTTAGATTTATCAGTTAAGCAGAGAAATTTTTATATCGTAAATAACAGAAAATCATTCAAAATATACAAAAAGATTGTTTGTGTATTTCGTGTATTTTTTTTTTAACAAAGATGATTTTTTTTAATAAAAATTGACAAATATTTTAAATGAATATCTATTTTTTGAAATACTGTTATAAAATGAATATTCTAAGAGATCTTGTAAATTTCATTAATTTATAATTTAAATAATTTTGTTTTATAAGATTTTTTCAATCATGACTACAATTTAATAATATTATAGTATGCATATCGAATGTATTTCATTAAATAATGATATTTTTCTCTGCAGGCATTTATAAATAACACATATTGCATAAAAAGCATGAATGATTTTTATTTCTGTACGTAAATACAATTTCATGATCTCATTTCCAGGAAATGGTTTATTGAAGTGCATAAATTATCTAGTTGAGAAAAAAATGTTCAATAACACACTTATTAGAAAGAGAACTTCTTTTACCGGTTTTTTTAATTGCATTTTACATTCGCATATTTAAATAATATGTACATACACACATACATATATATATTTATTTATTTATTTATTCAAATTCAAGTGATAAGGGAATTTATTATTCGATGCAAAGTGATATCAAATATCACTTTGCTTTGGATTTATGAATTATGAAAAAGCCTTCGACTCAGTCTATATGTCAGTGATATTAAATGCATTAAAGAATCGAGGAATTAAAGAAGTATATACTGAGCACTTAGGAAATAAATTAATAGAAATGCTACATCTTTTGTACGAGTACAAAAAAAGGAAGAAAATTTAAAATTATGTCTATTTGTGAAATAATGAACTCATTAATTTTTTGTTTCTATAAGTCTATGAAAGTTTTTAAAATTCTTAAGCGTTGTTGAAGTGTTAAAAGTTTCATGATAATTTGCCAAATTATACTGAATTGAAATATAAAAATGAGTTTGAAAAAATAAAACATGGTTGCCATCAACTGTCAAAGATTTGACATTCTTATTGGAAAACTTTATATAAGAAAGCCCAAGAATATAGACATTGGGATTTGGAGCAAAAAATAAGAAAATTCGTCAAAATAGACTTGAAAGAGAAGACAGTGGATCGATCGAGGTTAAAAATTTTGAGAGAGACCTTCGTCCAGCAGTGGATTGAGAGATCCTGTTGCTGTTGTTGATGATGATAATATATATACATATATATATATATATATATATATATATATATATATATATATATATATATGTATACACATATACGTACACACACACACATACATATGTACATTTTTCTTTGTGCAATAGACAATAGTTAACCCTTATCGGTCGTCTGTCACCTCTGACGTGACATTAGAACTTTGCTCTATCAGTCGTATGTCACGTGCGAGGTGACAAGATTGAACAAGTAACAACGTCCTCATTACTGAATGTGCACACTGTATGTTTTTACAATTTAATTCTTACTCGATAGCAGACAACACGTTCTGTCATACTTCAGCAATTATTTTACTTATATTATAATATTTTATTCCTCCAAAAATGAATAAAGAAAACTACAGCAATATGGAAAGTAACAGTGATAGTTGTAGTGAAATGTGTGAAAATTTTGAATATTCGGCAAGTGATTTTAAATGAATATCTATTTTTTGAAATACTGTTATAAAATGAATATTCTAGGAGATTGTGTAAATTGGATTAATTTATAATTTAAATAATTTTGTATTATAAGATTTTTTCAATCATGACTACAATTTAATAATATTATAGTATGCATATTCGGTCGAATGTATTTAATTAAATAATGATATTTTTCTCTGCAGGCATTTATAAATAACACATATTGCATAAAAAGCATGAATGATTTTTATTTCTGTACGTAAATACAATTTCATGATCTCATTTCCAGGAAATGGTTTATTGAAGTGCATAAATTATCTAGTTGAGAAAAAAATGTTCAATAACACACTTATTAGAAAGAGAACTTCTTTTACCGGTTTTTTTAATTGCATTTTACATTCGCATATTTAAATAATATGTACACACACACATACATATATATATATATATATATATATATATTTATTTATTTATTCAAATTCAAGTGATAAGGGAATTTATTATTTGATGCAACGAGTATCAAATATCACTTTGCTTTGGATTTATAAATTATGAAAAAGACTTCGACTCAGTCTATATCTCAGTGATATTAAATGCATTAAAGAATCGAGGAATTAAAGAAGTATATACTGAGCACTTAGGAAATAAAAAAATAGAAATGCTACATCTTTTGTACGAGTACAAAAAAAGGAAGAAAATTTAGAATTATGTCCATTTGTGAAATAATGAACTCATTAATTTTTTGTTTCTATAAGTCTATGAAAGTTTTTAAAATTCCTAAGCGTTGTTGAAGTGTTCAACGTTTCATGATAATTTGCCAAATTATACTGAATTGAAATATAAAAATGAGTTTGAAAAAATAAAATATGGTTGCCATCAACTGTCAAAGTTTTGACATTCTTATTGGAAAAGTTTATATAAGAAAGCCCAAGAAGATAGTCATTTGGATATGGAGAAAAAGATAAGGAAATTCGTCAAAATAGACTGGAAAGGGAAGACAGTGGATCGATCGAGGTTAAAAATTTTGAGAGAGACCTTCGTCTAGCAGTGGATTGAGAGAGGCTGTTGTTGATGATGATAATATATATATATATATATATATATATATATATATATATACACATATACGTACACACACACACACATACATATGTACGTTTTACTTTGTGCAATAGACAATAGTTAATCCTTATCGGTCGTCTGTCACCTCTGACGTGACATTAGAACTTTGCTCTATCAGTCGTATGTCACGTGCGAGGTGACAAGATTGAACAAGTAACAACGTCCTCATTACTGAATGTGCACACTATATGTTTTTACAATTTAATTCTTACTCGATAGCAGACGACATGTTCTGTCATATTTCAGCAATTATTTTACTTATATTATAATATTTTATTCCTCCAAAAATGAATAAAGAAAACTATAGCAATATGGAAAGTAACAGTGATAGTTGTAGTGAAATATGTGAAAATTTTGAATATTCGGCAAGTGATTTTAATTCTTGTGATGAAGCTGCATCTCTTGCAATCTCATTCCCAAGGGAAGCATAATGATTGCATTGTATGTTCCAATCGGAAGTTACCTGGAGGAAGAAAGACGACTAATACTTCTGCGAAATTTGTAACAGAAAACCATTCCTTCATATAGAAAAATGTTTAAAAAAATACCACACATTGAAAAAATATAAATAACATTTAAGTTCGAAGATTACACATTTAATAAAATATAAACATTTAAAGTGTAAATATAAATATTTTTATGCACAAAACTATAAAATGCTACCGTCCGAAAAGGGTTAATATTCGAAACGAAATTGAAACAAACATAATGACAAATAATGAATAGCTATTGCTTTTATTGAATTTAGAAAATAACAAAGAAAAAAATTACAGTAAAAACATGGCCTTTTGAAATCAATAATATTTCTAGACACATTATAATTGTATCCTTGTTACTAATTTATTTCTTTGAAATTGTTTTGTGTTTTTATTTTACACGTATATGTTTTGTGTCGTATTGAATTAGAATTCGATATCGATTATTCAATATTGAAAACAGAAATCCGGATTAAAAACGAATTACTTTCTTTAAAAAAGTAACTCGATATTATGTTAAAAAAAATATAAATGTTCAATAATTATAAATATATTTTTGCTAAGACAATTTTTTATGACCATATTTTTTTCTTAAAGCAATAAGTAAAACAATAATTATACAAAACAATATTCCTAACTATTATATTGTGAATGTAAAGAAATCAGTGTTGCATAATATATTATAATAGCTACTCAATCATTAATTTGTAAAAGATTGATGGATTAATTGGAGAAATCTTTGAACAAGTATCAAATTAAAACTTTTAATTTCTACTCAATGTAATTTATTTATAATTAGGGATTAGACTGGGAATCGAATATATATATATATATATATATATTTATATATATATATATATATATATATATATATATATATATATACATATGTGTGTGTGTGTCTGTGTGTATGTAAAATGATGTATAGGGTGGTCCAAAGGAGACTGAAAAGTTTAAACGAATATTTACTTACTAATTTGGGCCACTCTATATATCTACAAAAATGTCAAATTAGAAAATATTTGCTATAGTACTTATTAATTGATACTTCAATAGTCACATGTATTATAAAAAATAATATTCTTTACTTACGCATTTTATATTCTTCTTTTACAAAAAACATTGTTTAAAATTATTCGCATAGAATATTAATATGTTTTTTTATATCGATTATATATATATATATATATATATATATATATATATATATACTTATTAGTTAATAATCAGTAACATGACAGTGCAATATTATTGAATTAATGTCATAACTCTCATGACACCAAAACATGAATCTGTAGCGAATACAAAGACTTGAAGAAATATGATTATTTCTTGTTGTTACCTTGAATTATTATTAAAACAATTTGACAATGATTAATGTTATTTATAAATTGACATACATATTCAGTGCATGTGTTGTAAAAAATACCAAAGAAGAAATATTATATCACTAATGTTCCGAAGCATGTCTTCAAATAAATTATATTCGCTCTATCCAATTCGAACAATAGCCAATATGTATGTCTAATATTAGAGTATTTGATAGATAATTAAGTTTAATGAACTACATCTGAATGACATTTTTCGTTGAATTAATAGAAATAGATATCTACTAATTTCCATATCAAGTATTAATTCTTGTTGAATAGAATAATAATAGTAACGTAACTACAAGTGATTCAAATGAGACTAAAGGATAATAAATGTAAGTGAGCAAGTAAATGTATATTTAAACGTTTCAGTCTCATTTAGATCATCCTATATATGTATAGATAGTAATAACTAATAAATTTAATACAGGATATATTTGAGGGTTTTTTTTTGTTAAATTGTGGTTATTCAGTTAGAGATCGTGTAAGTTTATATAATAGAAAAAATTTGAATAAACATTTTTCATCATCAAACACTATTTGATTTATCTTTTTCAGTGGCAAATATGGAATTGAACTTAACTTTTACATTTTATGTCTCACAATATAAATAAAAACTAATGTGATAATACAATTCTTCTGTCATTAAATATCCATTTAAAATTTATTTGAAAAATATTATTTTTAACGCAGACATGTTATATTAATATGCATATTTTTTCAATTTCAGAACTACAGTCGCCATGGCGACTGATGTAAGAGATTTTTCCCGTATAACGGACGAAGATTTGCTTCGCCGTATGGTAAGTACTAAATTATATATTTTACACAAATGAATTTTAACCCCAACACCACAATAATTCAAAGTGTTCAATAATCACTTATTATTTATAATTATATAATCTATAATTATATCAGCTGATGCATTTCGATAGCGATGTCATCATGGTCAGAGCCTTTCTGTTAAAATCTAGACTAATGTTTTGTATATACATACACTGATTTGTGTTTTTTTGCCCTTATTCATTCAATTCATCTATAACAGACCTCACAAATCGTTAACAATTTTCGAATACCGTCACAAATAATAAATAGGTTAATTCAGATCATCAAAAAAAGTCACAAATCTATGAAAAAGAACATGTTTAAAAAAAACAAGAAATAACCGAAAACACTTCATGGTTGCAAACCAGATGACGAAATGAAATGAAAGATTCACCCTCCAGTTGTAGACGGATTGAATAAGGACACAAAACACAAATTAGTGTATGTATATATAAAAAATTAGTCTAGATTTTAATAGAATGGCTCGGACGATAATGGCTTCGCTGTCGAAATGCATCAGCCGATATAATTATAGATTATATAATTATAAATAATAAGTGATTATTGAACACTTTGAATTATTGTGGTGTTGGTGTTAAAATTCATTTGTGTAAAGTGAATCAGCCACAGTTCCAAAACAACAACTAAATTTTATTATATATATATATATATATATATATACACACACCTACATACAGATAACTCTCGTACAACACGGTGATAGATTCCTAAAAATGTGTTACACAAGACTAAAAACTAATTAGAAAACAGGGTTACGTTCCAATAACATGTAACAGGAAAATGTTTAAAATCTTAAATTAATATATAAAAAAATATCAAATATGAACTAACAGTTTAATAACATTTATTTGGACTTTTGTGGATAGAAAGCGTATTTTGTTAATAAATATCAGTAAATTTATATGTTGATGTGTTAACTAGTGATAGAAAACAAAATGATGTAAAAATAATATACAATTGTAAAACGAATACCTGCGATTATATTTAATCTATTTTCAAAAAAAAAAAAAAAAAATGATTTATCGATCAATTCGTACTCAGATCATGTTTTTCAATATTTCAGTGGCAGGAAACTGAGGACTTTTCGCGCAAAAAAGAAATTCGAGCTCATATGTACAAGATACGTGAACAACGGTTGAAGGACTTTTACAATTCCGGAGATGTGCTGCGCGACAACGTTCAGCGTAGCAACAGTTCGCCGGGAATGCGCGGAAAACCACAATACGATGGATCATCACATGCTACACACACGGACACACTTGCCGATCACAGTTTTATGTCTTTGAAGAGTAAAGAAGTGCGCGATTCTGAATCTCCGACGAGAGATGTGGCGTATTCAAACATGCGAGGTGATGTTTGTTCATTTATCGTGGATCGATAGTTGCTTAATCTGTCGTGAAATTTTACAATTTTTTTCATTATTAAAAATACAGTTATTCGTAGATAATTCATCCGTGGTATTATGTATAGTGGACGAATTTTATTTATTTATTTTTTTTAATAATTTTTTAAATTTCATTTTAGGTCCTGGAGATAACGCATGGACCGTAGTGAAGAGCAGCGATCGAAGTGCTGACGGACGTGCTCAAACTACTTCACGGATTGCAACCACTGAAGGAACGCATGGAATTGACGGAGGTGTCGGAGCTTTTGCCGCAAGAGATGAACGACATACTTATGAGCGTAACGACGGAGACGATAGAAATTATGTGCGAACCAAAGGAGATCAGAAGCATCAAGCTGCCGAAGAACATTATGTGACCGGTGACGATAACAATTACCAAAGCAGTTCCAGAAAAACGACGTCGAGCAGCTCTCAAGTAGTCAAGAAATTTGCATCGACAACCGGTGACGATCCGTACGAAATACCAGACACGCGTCCCAATTACGATGATGATTACGATACAAAGAGGAGACCGGATCCGCGTAATGCGCCCGACAACTATCGCGACCGATCACGTGACAACCACGATGACGACGACGTCGTCCGTCGACGAGACGATACGACAACAAACACTCGATACGATAGTAAGAGGTACGTCTCCGATTCTGCCGTTCGACAGGCGAAAAATGTCAAGAACGAGTCTCAAACGTCGACGACACGTTACGTCACGGATAACTCTCGACCCGACCGTTCGACAGACAGACCGGATGAAACGATCACTTCACGTACTGTTAAAATATACAAGTACGGCGATCCGGATCTTCCGAATTTCGCGAAACATAACGTCGTCGGAGGGACGACGAAAGTCATCACAGAAACACGAACTCTCGAAGACGGCAGTACGATCACAAAAACTAAATACGAGACGTCGTTGCCGTCCGATAATCAGAATATAACAGATACGTCTCACACGACGACTTCACAAGTTCGTACCGATAACAAGAGAAACGCGTACAACGTGAAAGATACACGTGTCGATAATAGAAGAACAGATTATGAAGTGAGAGACAAGCGAACGGATATAAGGAAAACAAACTACGATGTGAAAGATGATCAGAATGTTGTCAAGTCGACGGTTAAAATCATTCGCACGACTGAAGATTACGACGATAGTTGTCCGAAGCGACCTGGTGAAAGAAAACCCGATCGATCTGGTCGGCCTCGAGACGACGTTGAAAGGAGAACGTACGAGATCGATGTCGAGAGAAAATATGAAACCGACGACGATAGACGAACGTACGATAGACGTGATGTGAATGAAACCGAAGATGTTCGAAAATATCGTCAGACGGTCAGAAAAGATACAGACGTGTATAGAGAAAAGCACGATGTGAAGAACGACCGAAACGTCGACGTGATTAAGACCACGACGGATCGTTTCATAACCGTTGAAAAAGAACGCGTTCCAGAGGACGAAAGACAACCACGTTACGATGACGAAACAACGCCTCGGACTAAAACTCAGCCACACTATAAGGAACCGTTGTATCCTGCATCTAGAGAACCATCTGCACCGAAATCGAGAGAACCTTCAGCTCCGAAATCGAGAGAACCTTCAGCACCGAAATCGAGAGAACCATCAGAACCGAGCACCAGAGACTCGCCGGAATACAGAGAACCGTCACCGGTAAAGAAATATACAGAACGTCCTGACTCGCCTACCGACGATAGGCGACCAAGAGAACCTTCTCGAACACAAAGAACGACTACCGTCGTTAAACAATCATCTAAAGTCGATTATAATACCACTTATCGCCAAGAAGTGATTAACAAACGTATAAGTGTCGAACTCAGTCCGACGCATGAGGCATTTGCGAGGACGTTACGTAACAATAGTCCAGATCGTACGACTCCATCTCGTCCTGGAAGCACGACGCGGAGTTTGAGAAACAGCACGAATTCGATAAGAAGTAGCACGAGTCCTGATAAAGTACGTCCTGATAGTACTGATGATACGTCTCCTACTCGTAAAATTTCTCATCCGACTAACAGGACGACGAAACCTCGTCGAGATACAAACGAACCGCATCGGTATAGTCCAGAAAGGAAAGCACCATTGAACGATAGAAAAACGCCGACCGGGGATAGGAAAACGCCGACCGGTGATCGAAAAACACCTACCGGAGATAAGAAACCAGGGTATTACCCCGATTCGAGAGAACCGTCGCCTAAGAAAGCTCCGACGCGCGATGGAACAAGTCCAGTGAAGCATATGCCGAATAGAGATAGTCCTAAAACTACTACGTATCGCAACGACTTTTCAAAACCATCTCCGACAAGTAGAGATAGTTCTCCGAAAAAGAGTTACCCGGACAATGAAGTTCCTGATAAAATCGTTCGTCGTAAAGACGTGCCCGATAAAACAAGTCCTATTCGAGAACCAACGTCACGTACAAGTCCTGATAAATCTACGCCGAAAGGTAAAAGTCCCACAAAAGTCACCACAACGTCCACGACGATTACAAAGAAAACAGACGTTACAGTTACTCGCGATGAAAAATATCCCGACGGTAAACAACCGAAAGATTCGAAATACCCGAGAGGTACATCTCCAGACGATGAAGACGATACGAGAAAAATCAAAGGTTCTAAATATCCGAAAGATACGTCACCCGATGACGATGACGTTCAGCGTAGACCGTTGAGAGATTCAAAATCGCCAGAAAAATATCCTGATAGTAAAAGACCGATAGATTCTAAATATCCAAGAAAAACTACACCAGCAGACGAAACCGAACCGAAGGTAATCGATGGAATTGAATCGCCTGAAAAATATCCAGGTAAAAGAAGACCAGAAGACGATGAATATCCGAGAGAAACCAGTCCTCGCGATGATTCAAAACCGAAACCAGTCGGAGATTCTAAATCACCTGAAAAATACCCAGACGGTAAACTACCGGACGAAACAAAGCCACGATACGATCGAGAAACTGAATCTCCGGATAAGCAACCCGTCAAAAGACCAGGCGATTCGAAATATCCGACAGATACTAAATCAGTAGATGATTACAGACCGAAAACGGTTAAAGATTCCACGTCGCCCGAAAAATATCCAAATAAAAAATATCCGGAAAATGACGAAATCGAACCGAAATCAATTCGGGATCTCGAATCGCCTGAAAAGTATCCGAGTAAAAAACAGCCGAGCGATTCAAAATATCCGACTGATTTGAAATCGAGACCGATTAGAGACTCGAAATCGCCCGAAAAATATCCAGATGATAAACAACCAAGAGATACCAAATATCCTAGAGAAAAAACACCCGGAGATGAAATCGTACCGAAAACGACTAGAGAATCGCCTGAAAAATATCCTGGTAGAAAACAACCTACGGATTCTAGACCTATAACTGATTCCAAATCGAGACCGGTAAAGGATTCTAAATCTCCTGAAAAATATCCTGATAACAAACAACCAAGGGATACTAAATATTCTAGAGAAACGACGCCCACAGATAAAACTGAAAGAAAACCAACTAGGAATCTCGAATCGCCCGAAAAATATCCGATTAAAAAACAACCAATCGACTCGAAGTATCCAAGAGAAACAACTCCTGTCAATGAAACGCAGCCTAAAACGAGACGAGAATCAGAATCGCCTGAAAAGTATCCTACTAAAAAGCAGCCAAAAGATACCAGGCCAATGGATGATACTAAGCCGAGATCGGTTAGAGATTCGAAAACACCGGATGGCAAGCAACCGAGAGATTCAAAATATCCAAGAGGAACGACTCCTGTGAATGAAACAGAACCTAAGACGAAACGCGATTTAGAATCGCCTGAAAAGTCTCCATCTAGAAGACATCCGGGAGATTCGAAATACCCGACAGATACGAGACCTACGAGCGATTCTAAACCGAAATTATTAAGAGATTCGAAGTCGCCAGAGAAACAGCCGGACGGTAAGCGACCGAGAGACTCTAAATATCCTCGCGGAACGACGCCTGAAGATGAAACGGAACCGAAATCAGTTCGAGTATTCAGATCGCCTGAAAAGTATCCAAGTAAAAAACCAATAGATACAAGATATCCGACAGACGATACAAAATCTAAGCCGATTCGAGATTCGAAATCTCCTCAAAAATATCCAGTTTCGAGGGAATCGACGCCCACCGATGATATTAGGCCTAAATCAATCCGTGATTCAAAATCGCCAGAGAAACAACCGACGAAACGTATAACGGCCAAACGGTACGATACAGAAACGACAGATGTTAGAACCACCGTCACTAAGAAGTCTACAGTTGTTGAGCACGATTCGAGCACGTTCACTCGTAAAACAGATAAAACGACACCGTCGCGCAAATCGCCAACAAAAGATGCGAGAGAGCCGAGAAAGCCGTACGACGATGAACCGGAAGACGAAGATTATCCTCGAAAGAGACGTGACGATCAAAGTCCCGACGGGGAAATACCTGACGAAATCGATTCAGAGGAGATTATAACGTATGACGTTGACGGAAGAAAGATAGTAACTAAAAAACGTATAGTCACTGAATTTAACACCGACACATACACGCGAAGACGGCCTGATCAACCGAGAAAAACTCCGGACGATGACGAACCGAGAAGAAGAATCCAGGAGAGTCCCGATAGTCGTATACCAAAAACTAAACCGACCGATAGAAAACCGACCAAAGAGATGCCGTCTAAACCGGAAAGCGGTCGACCTGATATGCCCAAAAAGAAATCGGGAGGAATTCTCAAAACACCCGAACGAGATACGCCGTCAAAGACGTCTCCGTCTAGAAGCCCTCGTCGCGAAACTACGCGTCCCGATGACGTTTCGAATTCAAGAGATACGTCGCCGACCAGCAGTGCTAGTGAGATCGAATACATAAAGAATAACAATTATCAGATTATTACCGATCTCGATTCTGAAGATGTCACTATAACGACGCTCGAGAAAGACACTATCAGTACTGTTAATAAAACGAGAAAAACACCTGGCAAGAGAACGCCCGGAGAGGACGATGACACTTATCCAAGACCAGCGGATGACGACGATGAAGATATTTATAAGAAACGACCGACGACATTGGAAATCAATGAGACTAATGAAATATACACGACTAGGACAAAAACTCCAGGAAAAACTGTTCCGGATCGAAAATCGCCCACCAAACATATCACTAAAAACGTACCGATGTCGCCGGACGAAAAACCGCCAAGTACATTTATCGTTTCTCCGGATGACGAAGATTATCCATCCGACAAAATTCCAAAAGGTAAACAGTACCCTGAAAGTAAAGAACCGAGAAAACCGTCCGATGAAGATTATCCATCAGGTAAAACTCCGAGAGACAAACAATATCCGGATAGTAAAGGACCTAAAAGACCTTCTGACGAAAACGAATATCCATCTGGTAAAATTCCAAAAGATAAACAATATCCTGAAAGTAAAGCGCCTAAAAAACCCTATGATGAAGAAGATTATCCGTCTGGCGAAGCTCCTAAAGGTAAACAATATCCTGAAAATAGGGAGCCTAAAAAACCTACTGATTATGATTCGCCGCAAAATAAAACCATCGAACATATTATAACGAAAGATCGTCCTCCATTGCGCCGTACCGATACGTACGAAGAACGTTGTCGTGAAATTCTCGGTTTGAACAAAACTAAAACGGAAACACAAAAAACAACATTGGAAGATGTGACTACAGTGACAACGGATCAGCTACATCGAATTGTGAAAAAAGATAGCGCAGAGCCGACGAAACCTACAACAAAACTGAAAAGTCCTGAAAAAGTTCCAGATAACAAGAGACCCGATAGAGAAACGCCCGATAGAAAATATCCCGATTCAGAAAGACACACACAAATCACATCTGTTACTGAACAAATCAATACTCAAAGAACCGATATAATCGACGTCGATGTAGTTACGGATGAACATATCACGTTCAAAAAGAATGCACCGAAATCGGACGAACCGTCAAAGAAACCGCAACCAGAATCCGAACATATCACACGTACACCTAAAGAAAAATCGCCGGACAAACCGGAGGATAAATTAAAACCAAAACCAAAAGACCAAATTTCAGAATTCCCATCGCAACGTCGATCAAGTCCAGATTCGAGTCCTGAACGAAAATATCCTCAAAAGGAGAACATTCCTACCGATAAACAGCCGAAATCATCACGGCCGACATCTCAAGATTATCCATCGGGGCGTCGTTCTCCCGACAGCAGTCCTGAAAGAAAATATCCATCTAAACCGACAGACGAATTGCCTGATAGTAGAACAACAATTCAAAAAACAATTGTACAAGAATTTCCATCGCAGCGCCGTACTCCTGGCACTGATAAGAAGCCTCAATTGAAACCCACAACTGAAGGTGATAAACCGAAGGAAAGACTTCCTTCTGATTTAACAGCGACTACTACTAAAAAAACGGTTGTCACTGAAAAGACTGAGCGTAGGATTAAAACAAAGAGAACAGATTTAGACAGACCTTCCGACGAAGAAGTTACAGATGAAAGTGATGTTCCTAGTGAAGAGGAGCCAGAAACAATTCCAGTAGATCGCAATACGATCAGTCAAACGAAATTGACTTCTATCATTACTACTGATATGTTGAATGTTGAACGGAACGACACTGTTGTTAAAAAGACATTCGGTACTCCTAAAGAACCTGAACAAAGATCAATTAGGCCTTTTGACCGCGAATCAAGCCCCAACGAAAACATCGAACCGACTCAACGTAAACCTACGCCCGTTACAGGTTCTGATACGACTGTAAAGAAAACAATCGTTACTAAAGACGTAACGACACGTACGACGGAGAAAACACCTATTAGAAAAGAACCTGTCTCGGAGAAAGTTCCGAGAAGAGAGTCACCTGAAAAGAAATCTGTTCCTGATAAATACGGCGATGAACCGACTGATGACTATCCGACGCGTCGTCCTGATAGTCCAACAAGACCGCGTGAAGTTTACACCACTGTGATTACAAATGAACCGGAACGTCCAAAGCAATTCAAACCAGGCACTGATACCGATATGACGACAGTGACGAAAACGGTTGTTACTAAAGAGGTGACACAGCGTCCGTCGGATAAAACACCTATTAAAAAAGAACCTGTTTCAGACAAGGTTCCAAAAAGAGATTCGCCTGAAAAGAAAACGATTCCCGTCAAACACGATAAGGAACCGACTGACGACTACATTAAACGTCGTCCCGAAAGTCCATCGAGACCGAATGAAGTTTATACTACTTTGAAAACGGATGAACCGGAGCGACCGAAACAAGTTAAACCCGGTACAGATACTGATTCGACGACTGTACGAAAGACGACCTTCGTCACTGAAGAGGTGACTCGACGTACGCTCGAGAAAACACCTACTAAAAAAGAGCCTGTTTTAGAAAGAGTTCCGAAAAGAGATTCGCCCGAAAAGAAGACCGTTCCGGTTAAACACGGCAAAGAACCGACTGATGATTACCCAGCACGTCGTCCCGAAAGTCCGTCGAGACCGAATGAAGTTCACACTACGTTCGTAACAGACAATACTAGAACCACAACTGATTCTAGGACAATAAAAACATTTACAAACAAGGAAACCACACAGGACTTTATTAATGTCGAAAGAATTACTTCCAAACAAATACCAGAACCGACAAGAAAGATTCACGAAATAGAACCGAAACCTAAACAGATTCCAGATACGAAAGATTTTGACGAATCGTCTCCGCAGAAACGATATCCACAAAAGAGTCCTGAAAAGCAGGTAAAAGAACCGGTTAAAGAAACTGAAGATAGAGTCAAAGACAGAAAACCGTTACCGCAAGATGTCAAAGATACACCGCAGAAAAAAGTACCAGACAGCAGCGTCACTAAGACAAAACCGCAAGATCAAAAACCGAAATCGACGATAAAAGAACCAGGTCGCAAGCCTAGTGACGTTACAGTTCCTGGTCGTCGTCCTACCGACACGGATGATATTTGTACCGTGAGAGTACACGACGATGTCACTCTTATTTTAAAATCGACTACAACCGATGAAGTGACCGATATCCGTAGGGATTACACCGAAAGAGATGAAAGTCCTGAACCTACACAGACACATCCCAAGAATAAACTTCCTACGAAAATAACAGACACGAGTAGAAAACTTACAAGTCCTGAAAAAGATTCGCCAACTAAACCGAGGACGAAACCTCGGGATGAATACGACGAACCTGACGACGAGTATCTTGTCTCGGTCGATAAAGTAACATCTAGAACGGTCCATCATACTACGACTAACAGGGAAGAGAATATCGATAAAATTCATAAAATCACAAAGGACAAATTACCAGATTCTAAAATTCCTGAACGAATTTCTAAAACTATTGACAAAATTCCCATGAAAAAATATCCTACAGGAAAGGATCAGAAAATCGTCCGTAGACCAAAAGAAGACACAGACGAACCGGTACAATCAGATGAAGAATACGAACCGACACGGGATGAAAGTCCTACGAGAGTAGAAGACGATCGGTACGAAACAGACATCACGGTCAGGACGACGAAAACAGTTCAAAGTAAATATATCGACGAAAGTGAGTTTGACGTTACGGACACTTCGAGAGGTGGTAAACCGAAGAGACCTGTAGAGAAGCCGAGTAAACAACCGCAAGACAAAGGTCCGATAAGAAAACCGACACAACCTTCGCCCGAACGCAAGACCACCACCGATTATATCGTCGTAAAAGAATCGCCCACAAAACCGAAAGACGACTATCCGAGAACTAGAGATGGAGTTCCTAAGAAATTATTCGAAGATGAATATTCGACAACCACTGAAGAAACAGTTTATACAACGGATTATATAGAAACCGATGAAAATATTTATGAAAAATCGCCCGATCGAAAAATTCAACAACCTAAAGACGTTACATCAAGACCTAAGCAGCCGATTAAAACGACAGAAGTTACATATTTGAGAGGGCAGCCGAAGAAACCTCAGGATACGACTCCTACTGGCACTTCTCCTGAACAAAAACCTCTTACAAAACAACCTTCTAGAAAACAAGTAACTCCTGGTACTGTAGATCGTCGTACTACTACTACCACCACCGATTTCATTGAAAATGAACAATATGAAACGGTTACAAGTCGCACGGTGAAAGAAACGACCGATAGGAAACCGATAAGAAAACCAGAAGACAAACAGCCCGAAAAGAAATCTCCGACGAAACCTCTCGTTTCACGTCAGGTAGATCAAAAATATGAAACGAGATATCTGATTGAAAACGAAAGGACGGTGGATAGACATCCAACGCGTTCGCCCGACAGTAGTCCTGAACGAAAGGCTCCTAAGAGAATTGTCGAAACTACGCTCGTAACTAAAGTCGTTTCTCCGAACAAACCTCACGTTAAACCCGAAGATAGATCGTCTCCGATAAGTGAGATCACGAGAAGAACGATCACGAAAACGGACGATACTGTGAAGAAAACGACTGTTTCTTCTCTACCGAAATCAATTAAGAAACCGACAGACCAAAGACCGAAACCTGTTCACGAGACAGATCGAAGGCCCACGAGAACTCCTACGAAACAACCTAAAGATGTTAGAGAGTCGCCTGATATGCCGATCGATCGAAATCACGTAGAAGAGATCATCGTTACGACCAGACCGGTCACTACTACGAGGGTGACGAAGACGACGAAGACGACGACTCGAACAAACGTTTCCGAGCCTAAGAAACATATTGTATCGACGACGATTTCTTTAAGTCCTGTCGAACCTTCGCAGAAGAAACCTGCGACGACCCACGTCACTCATATCGTCACGAAACCTGTGCTAGGAAAACCGAGCATACCACGGAAACAAACTGAAGATGGGTTGTCGCCTTCGAAACCGAGAACGACAGTCAAGTCGATCACTCGGCCTACAGATAAAGTGGGTGTAAAAGGTACTAAAGTTACGAAAACAACGACGGTCGTTAAGAAGATCAAAGAACCGACAGAAAGACCTAGGCCCGACGATGAAGAATTCGAAAGTGATGTTGTTGAAGATGAAGAAGAAGTGATTATTTACGACGATAGCGTCACAGAGGATGTTATAAGAAGAAAACAAGTGGTGAATGAAAATGTCAGGCGAGTCGTGTCGAATAAAACAGTCACTAATGAGAAAACAACGCGATCGGTCGCTAATCAATTGAAAACGAATAAAATACCGGTGAAAGAGAAGCCGAAACCGTACACCGACGATATCCGTCCAGACCCGAAAGTCGCGACAACGACTAAAACAGTCACTACTAGGACGAAAACGTTGACCGATAAAAATACGGTTCCGTCCAAATTGCCAGCTGGAAAGAAAAAGCCCGATTTGAAAATATCAACGAAAACGATTACGTTAACCGCTCAGAGAACAGACGACGACGAAGAAGTGATCGTCGATATTCAGCAGTCGAAATCATCTCGAGAACCATCTCCGGATCACGTGTTCGCTATGCCAGCGGCACCGCACGAAGACACAGGACGACCGCGTCATCCCGATCTGATCAGCGAACCCGACGATCACGTTCAAAGGAGAAAACCTACAAAGTTGACCGACACTCCTATACACGAGAACGAGGATATCACCGATTTCATCGAGAGGAAAATAACGGAGATATCGACGGAAGAATATCCCGGTCAGGTGCCGCGCACGACTTACATCACCGACATAGACCGAGTGCACGAACACGACGAAAGCCTATTGAGCGTCACAGAGAAAGTGTCGAAATTCTCGAACACGAGCGATAAACCGACGAGACCGAAACACGAACAGATCGCGCCGAAAGTTCCGCGACCGGACTTCACCGTCGAGGACGAAGAGTTGAGAACCGACGAATGTCTGTTGAGCGTGTCTCAAAAGGTCAACAAGTTCCTGACGACATCGGAACATTTGACGGCACCGAGCAACATTCCGGAGCGGCCGAAATCGCCTCGTCTCAGAAACTACGACGACGAGCCGTACGTCGTCGACGACGATCTTCAAACGGACGAATGTCTCTTGAGCGTCACCGAAAAAGTCAATAAGTTCATAACGACGGCCGATCAAATCAACGTCGCACAGAAACGAACGCCGAGTGGACCGGCGCCAAAAGTCGCAAGGCCCGATTTGACCGACGTCGACGACGACCTGAGAAGGGACGAATGTCTTTTGAGCGTTTCCGATAAAGTTAACAGGTTCTTGACGACGGCCGAAAAGCAGCTGATTACGACGACGACGAAAACCACCCAAGAAACAAAATACGCGCCGAAGAGAGAATCTCCGTCGCGTGCTAAAGAACCGTCCGTCGAAAGAGAATCGCCGATCCGTGACAGAGAACCGTCGACTGATAAAGAATCGCCGGACAGAAGAGTCGAACCGAAACGACAATCTCCTGTACGTAAACCGATCAAGATGACAGAAACGCCGTCAGAGAAGAAACCTGACGACAAGCCGTTAAGTCGTATCGATACGCCGATAAAAACACCGAAGAGTACTGAAACGGTTCGTAAAGCTAAAGCGCTTTTCGAAAATCTCAGCCAAACGCAAGACACTCCGAGAAAGAAAGAGCTGTTCAAACCTACAACAAGAACCGATAAGGATGTCAAATTGACCGATATAGGCGTGTTCAAGAAAACGACCACCACTACGACAGAAGAGAGTCGTGAACCGAAACGTAAACCTAAACACGAACCAGATGACGAAACAGAGCCTCGGTATATAAACGAAGATGAGGATATGCAGATTTGCTCGGACGAATACGTGACGAGAACGACGAAAACGACGCTTCAGTCCGACGTCAAAGACTCGACACTGAAGAGCACAAGATTGCTATTGAACAAGGCGAGAGAAATATTCGAACCTTCGAAAACGACTCCGGTCGAAAGAGATCAGCCTCGTTCGCCAGTCAAAGAGGAACCGTGCACAAAAACGGTTATAAAGTACGATACGAATCACGATATTAGATCGAGAAAAGTCGTCGACGAATCGTTCGACGAAGATGAAATTCGAACGGTGGAAACGACGGTGACGTCGAAAAAGACGAAGCCGACAGAGACGTACAGAAAACCGGTTCAGAAAGAAAGATCTCCAGAAAAAGATTACGGCAGAAAAACGCCGTCGGACGATCGTCCGTCGACGACACGCAAAGATCCATCGCAGAGGGCACCGTCGCCGAAAAAGACGGCACCTGAAGAAATTCCATCTCGTGCAACGACGAAGTTCGGCGTCGTCCTGAGACGTACGGATTCGGGACGAGTTATTCCCGTATCGCCGTCCGATAGGAAAAAGAGCACTGGCACGGAACCGAATGACCTGTGTATCGAAGATATTGAAGATCTGGAAGTTCTCGAGCAAATGGTACGAGTTTTTCTAAATATTCATTTTATTATATTCGTTATATATATATATATATATATATATATATATATATATATATATATATATATATATATATGTATAAATTTTAATAATTATGTAAAAAAATTAATGAATTCATAACTTTAACAGATTTTCGAGTTTTTCGATAAATTTGAAATATATTTTAAATGCGATTTTTTTTGTTTAAGTAATTAGCATTACTGTAAATGAATTAGTAAATATTTTTGGGTATCAATTAAGAATCATTGAAAATGAATTAGGTAAATCAAAAACCAGACACTTCATTAATAAATTTTATTTTAACATTTTTTGTACATCTCCTAACTTTTATATCATCATTTTTTTTTTTATGAAAAATTAAAAAATGATTATCAATTTTCACAGTAAGTTGTTTTATATTGTATACACACACACACACACACACACATATATATATATATATATATATATATATATATATATATATATACATACACGGGTCGTTTGATAAGTATGGTAAAAAAGTAAGAAAAACTAAATTGAAAAATTTAATTCAATTAATTAATTAAATTCAATAATAAATAAATTTACCATACTCATCAAACGACCCTCATATATATATATATATATATATATATATATATATATATATATATATATATATATATATATATATATATATATTTAATTGAAAATTACTCAATCGACAATTTGATACAAATACAATATATTGTTTAATTGGTTCAATTTAATTGTATTATTTCAATTGCTTAATTTTTTTTTCGTTAAACAAAATTAATTTAACTTGATTAAAATTAACATATATATATATTTAAATTTACAACGAAAAATTCATATTAGCTAATTATATTCGAATTCGTTTAGATCCTTTTTCAATAATATAAACAATTATTTTTTACTCTCATTTCAATACAAGATTTTAGAATTATGTTCAATAATTACTTATTATTCACTTTTTATATAATAGGCATTTCAATGATTGATTGTTTTCAAAACACAAGTATTTCACACCACTGGTTTTGAATATGGAACTGAAGAATTACAATATTTGTTTATTTATTTATTTTTTGTTACAAATTTATATTCTTATATCCAACTATGACTATGAATAATGAAGCTTGTAATTAAAAAATAATTAATTATACCACAGTACGTTTTTATATAATTATATTTTATACAAAGTTTAATCAGTTTGAATAAAATATGTAGAAATATTTCCGCTACAAATCTCGATTATTTTTATTTCAGTTGGAAACAGTCGTTGGTTACGAACAAAGACGTCGTATTCGATCTCAAATACGCATCGTTAAGAAACTGATAGAAGAAGGCAAAATTAAAGTAACGACGACCACGACCACAACGACGACAAGAATCGTCAACGACAAACATCCGTCGACGAAACGTAAATCTCCAGCACGCGACCTAAGAGAACGTTCGTCTCCCGTCCGTGAACCAAAAGAACCAGATTCTCATCATCCTCATCATTCGACGACCCATTCGGTTGTCAAATCCACGACCAGACGTACACCGACGGACGAACTGGATTCGGAACCTCATCATCGACGACCGAAAATAACGTCCGATTTCACGGCATCGTACATGCGCAATACGATTTCATCGTCGAGTAAACATTTGACGACCGACGTACATATTGTCGACGAAAATATAGAGCAAACCGCACAGGATCGAAAAACTCACGTTACTACTACTACTACTCACACTGCTCCGAAGACTGACGATAAACCGCTCGAGAAGAAACCTAAATCGATGTCGGATCGACCGCAGAGTCCGAAGAAATATAGGAGTCCGAGTCCCGGCTTGAGCGACACGCGTACTCCTAGTCCTGGATATAGACGAGATCCGAAAGTATCTGACTATTTGCAACCGACTGCGTCTTGGTCACAAAAAACATCGGTCATCACGAAGACCGAACTGAAGAAAACGCCTCCGAAACAAAAAGTCGTGGTCGATGAGAAACCGGAATGGGTCACGCAGAACATATTGAGGAAAACCGACACGAAATCTCCGGTGCAGAGGAACCTCTTGGGCACGAAAACGTTGGACGATTTGAAAACTAAAAAAGATACGCCCAAGAAAACAGCGACGCCGTCGAAGGATGTTACACCCATCGATTGTATAACGTCCAGTTATGGGGTCGGACCTACCGATGAAAATGGAAGACCTTTGTTTGGAATAAAGGCTCTTCGTCATCAGCCGTCGTTCAATGACAAAGTGGAAGGTATGTTTCTTTAACATTCCATTCATAAAATATCGATAGATAGACACACGTTTGTACGAAATTTAGACGATAACATTTACCACTTAAGATTTAACCCTTATCGGACGTTTTGTACTTCACTTTCCGCTAGGTCGGAGATATATTCGAGTGCTTATTGTAAGGGAAGAGTAACTAACGTTACTCGATATAAAAAGATAGTTTTGTGCATAAAAATATTTATATTTACACTTTAAAAGTTTACATTTTATTAAACGTGTAATCTTCAAGCTTAAATGTTATTTATAAATTTTCAAAGTGTGGTATTTTTTTAAACATTTTCCTACATGAAGAAATGGTTTTCTCTTACGAGTTTCGTAGAAGTATGCAGTCGTCTTTCTTCCTCCAGGTAATTTTCAATTGGAACATACAATCATTATTCTTCGGACGTTATTTTCTTGCAGTCATTATGCTTCCCTTGGGAATGAGGTTGCAAGATATGCAGCTTCATCACAAGAATTAAAATCACTTGCCGAATATTCAAAATTTTCACATACTTCACTACAACTATCACTGTTACTTTCCATATTGCTATAGTTTTCTTTATTCATTTTTGGATGAATAAAATATTATAATATAAGTAAAATAATTGCTGGAATATGACAGAACGTGTTGTCTGCTGTCGAGTAAGAATTAAACTGTAAAAACATACAGTGTGTACATTCAGCAATTGGGACGTTGTTGGGATTTGTTCAGTTTTGTCACCTCGCACGTGACATACGAGAGCAAAGTTGTAATGTCACGTCAGAGGTGACATATGACCGATAAGGGTTAAACCTGTAGGATAGATTAGTTTTGCGAATGTTACAATAGCTAAAAGAATATTTGATAGGTTGACTGTTTTAATATAAACACATTTTCGAAGAATTTAGTAACTATAAAAAATGTTATTATTGATTTCTTGTAACATAGAGTGAGTCACAAAACTTATGGGACACGTGTGTTAATTTGTAAAAAAACAACAAAATAGGTTTTATTGATAAATTATATTACTTTTTTTTAATATAATCAAATATAAATGTTTTAATAATAAAATAAATAATGAATTTCTAAACTTTGATTTTTATATTAAAAAATAAATGAACTTAAATAAATAAACGTAACAAATCGGTCTCACAAAAATCATAGGGCAATGTATAGGGTTTTTCCATAAAAAATGTCAGAATTTTGATAGCTGGTGGCAGCCATGTTTGATTTTTTGAGCTCATTTTAACATTTCAACTCAGTATAGTTTGAAAAATTATCATGGAACGTTTAACACTTCAACAACGTTTAGAAATTGTGAAAAGTTCAATAAACTTATTGAACCAAAAGTTTAATTAGTTCATTATTTTACTTATTTCATGAAATGCACCCATTAATTGGCCATCGGTGTTAGGTGATCAAACTGTTGGATTATTTTCTGTGTGAAATTATTAGTTTATGCTGAAAAATCACATATAACAAAAGCATTAAAAATAAACATTGAACGTATAATTCACGAAATTAGACTACAATTATGTGAAAGAGTGACTGAAAATTGGACTCGACGAATGCACTATGTGAAACGAGATGTAGTGGTGGTTATGTGAGTGAAATTGTGTTCCATCATCAATGCCATTGAATATGAATATGTTTTATTTCTATTTAAACTTCTGAAAAGTTTCATTAATTTTTTTAAACTCTAATCGCTTTTTTGATTTGTTTCGCTCATGAAAAATTTTCTCCTTGAAGTTTTTCCAAAAAAATCAAAGTTTCTGATAACTCCCCTTACTGTTTCTGGGTTTACGGGTTTTCTGTTATAATTTTTAAATCGACAACAATTTTCGATGTAATAATTTTAAACGATCACATTGAGCTTTATTTAATAGTCTGTTCTCAGATTGAAATCTTTTTATTACATTGAATACTGTAGAAAAAATATTTTAGGTTTTTGTGTATGTAATTTCTCTTTAATCCTTTAACTGTTTAATTTTGTTTCGAAAAACTTTTTCTGTCTGCTTAATTATTTTCCAGCGAAGACGAGTATACTCGACATAAACAGAGTAAAATGTTTCTGCCTATAAAAGTAGGCAATTATGATTAAAAATCAAAAGTTGCGTATTGGTTTTTTAGAAAATATATATTTTTATTCGTTGTTAACAAACAAAATTTATTTCATTGATAAAAAAAATATCACATAAAGATTTTTTTTATTTTCTTTTATTTTTTTTATTTTATTTTATTTTCTTTATTTGAAAAAATCGTTTTGTAACGATACTTCCCCAGAATTTGTTATTTCAGCTTAATACAAGCTATTGTGTATTAAAATAAATAAGGTTGCCAGACTAACGAATATTCTAAAATGTACATTTTTTAAAAGATCTTTATTTGCCCTTTTTCAGGGAAAAAAATTACAGTTGATTCGTTTAATAATAATACGAATGCGATTTTTTTTATCTTCACGACGAGTATACTCGACATTATGCGAAAAATTTTCGTTTCGCTCTGACGAGTATACTCGACATAAACAGTTAAAGGGTTAATTTTATTTTCTACTATACAGTTATTTTTAAAGAGGCGTTGAAAAATATTTCAGCAAATGAATCGGTTATTATTCCCATACAAGTAACTACGAACATAGTAAAATCAATGCCAAGGAGATTTAACAAAGTCTCGGAATCAAAAAGAAATCCC
This sequence comes from Neoneuromus ignobilis, assembly GCA_029203775.1. Classification (NCBI taxonomy): domain Eukaryota; kingdom Metazoa; phylum Arthropoda; class Insecta; order Megaloptera; family Corydalidae; genus Neoneuromus; species Neoneuromus ignobilis. The sequence goes on along the minus strand of CP092088.1, from coordinate 303,605 downwards.
ACTAAATATTAAAATAATTTTTTTAAAAAATGTGATTGTAATTGTGTTCTTAGTACTTCACTGTCCCGTGACTTTTGTGAGATTAATATATTATTTTCGAATGTTTAAGTTCATTTCTTGTTTATTATAGTAATCGAAGTTAAAAAAATAATTTATTTATTTTGAAACATTTATTTATTTATTAAAAAAAAATTGATAAAATTTATTAATAAACACAAATGAATTTTAACTTCAACACCACAATAATTTAAAGTGATCAATAATCACTTATTATTTATAATTATATAATCTATAATTATATCGACTGATGCGTTTCGATGGCGACGCCATCATCGTCAGAGCCTTTCTGTTAAAATCTAGACTAACTTTTAATATATACCTATATTAATTTGTGTTTTTTGTCCTTATTCAATCCATCTACGACTGGGGGTTGTATCTTTCTTTTCATTTCATCTGGTCTGCAAGCATGAAATGTTTTCAGTTATTTATTTTCTTTGCAATGTTTTCTTTTTCATAGATCTGTGACCTTTTTTGAAGACATGAATTGATTTATTTATTACTAGTGACGGTATTAGAAAATTTTTAACAATTTGTAAAGTCCGTTCTAGATGAATTGAATATCTGCATGCGTTAGTTTTGTGATTTAATTTTTTAAAAATATTTTTTTATCAATAAAGCCTATTTTGTTGTTTTCTCCAAATTAGCACGTGTCCCACAACTTTTGTGACTAAATATCTATCACAATGTCTTTAATATAATATGTACAATGTGGCTCGAATAGATCTGAAGGATAGTAAAGAATTGTAAATGATGGTAGAAAGCAGTAAGAGTACGTGTAAATTATTTATTCCCATTCGGGCCATCCTATATAATTTACTATTGATTAAATCTATTATACATTTGAATAAAATGTGTGTTTATGTTTCAGTGAAAGGAACAGTGATAAAAAGTACTTATTACTCAGAAAATGGAGAAGAACCGGTCGGTGAAATTACTGTTACGAAATATTCAACAGATCCGGACGATCTGGGCGATTATACAGATAAAACTGGTAAACGTTTAGAAGGAGTATCATCTGTTACAACAACGAAAAGAATTGGCGGTGGATTGTCAAAACAATCTGATATTAAGTCGATAACATCGAGTTCTAAGGTAAATAATAAATTACGTAAGAACCATTCGATCGTATTTCAATCATTTAGAGGTTATATTTTAAGCAAGCATTTTTATTTATAAAGTAAATTATTATAATTTACACATATTTTACTGTAAAAAAAATATAAATTATTAACAATTGTGATCAATGAAAATATAATATATTAACATGTTAATTAACAAGGTATAATTAAAAATCGGATTGACATTTTATTGAAATTCGAATAAACGAGTATTCTTAAAATGCAGTTTATATATATATATATATATATATATATATATATATATATATAATTATAATATCTCTATCGATAGATTTAATATCATTGAAAAATATTTCAGGAGACTGGCAAAGACGTCAATAGCGTGAAAAATACTATCATCTCAAAAGTAACGAGAAGAGGATCTGTAAAAGAATTAACGAACAAATTCATTGAGAATGCTGGTGAGTAATTGTCATTTTTAAAGAAAATTATTTGTCGTGTATCAAACAACAAATTGAGGTTAATTCATACTTTGAAAAAGTTGTTATGTTTATATATAAATGAAATTTGTATCATATATTTTATTCTTTGCTATGAATAATATTTATATACATATATATTATAAATTATATATATATATATATATATATATATATATATATATATATGTGTGTGTGTGTGTGTGTGTGTGTGTGTGTGTGTGTCGCGTGTGCGCGCCATCTTTATAATCATAATTATCGTCAACCATCTTGTTATCTACTGCTGGATGAAATTCTCTTCAAAACTTTGACCGTGTCAGGTCCAGTGACTGTCTCTTCTTGTCCATTTTAAGAATTTTCTTATATAAGGTTTTCCAATAAGCGCTTCAAAAGTTTAAATGAAAATAAAACAGAAAATATTTAATTAGTTAGATATTTATTTATTTTATTTTTCTAGCATATTCTACGGAATCAAAGATGTAATAAAATTTTATTCATATGGCCCACCACGACTTCGTTTGACACAGTGCATTCGTTTAATTCAATTTTTAGCCACTCTTTTACATAAATGTGGTCCATAAATATGTAAATTATACGTTCAGTGTTTATTTTTTATACTGCTATAGTTTGTGATTAATCAACATAAACCAACGTTTTCACATAACCCCAAGAAAATATTGGTGACTGATCGAATGATTAATTTATATCTTATACGATTTTTTTCTTTGTATCTTTTCATTATGCATTGAACTCTGTTACAGCAGCGATTTGTAATTTCGACAATTTCTACGTGATTTTTTTCATTTTTATGATGAAAAATAACTAATTCACGTACTGCTGCAGACATTTGCTTAATTCTCATATTTTATAAAAAGAACATTCTTCGAAGAGCAATAAAACTGCACTGAATGTCTTAATCATAAAAAGAAGATATTCTTTTCTACATTCCAAGAAAAATTCTCGGAATATTTTTCGAATTATGTACTCTATACGATATTAAGCATAGTTTTCGTACATATAAAAAGTGATCCCAAATTGAAGTTCATAAAAAAACAGTTTCTCTAATAAATTCATACTGCATTTCAAATATATTTATTTGTTGTAACTAAAATTATCATATTTTTTTTATTTGACAATCACGATAATGGAAATTCAAAATAAATTCATACTGCATTTCAAATATATTTATTTGTTGTAACTAAAATTATCATATTTTTTTTATTTGACAATCACGATAATGGAAATTCAAAATAAAACGTATTTTTATAAATACTGCACGATTTTAAGTAACAATCAGTACAATTACTTTTCAAATTTATAGTTGAAACAACAAAAACCGAGAGACAATCATCGTCATATCCCAAAGCAGGACTTATTCTTCGAACATCGAGTTTCAAGGAGACACAAGCTGGTTCTGAGAGTATGAGTAGTCGTGCTTCGACCCCAGGTATGTGAAAATCGAGTATTGATATCGAGATATCAGTTGCTTTATAGAAATTATATATTGTAGTACTAAATTATTTTGTGATATTTGAATTATATTATGAATGTCAGTTACGAAACAAATACAATATATACCATTTTATGACATGCAGGTGCTGCTGAGGTCAGTAAAACTATCAGTCTGGAATCCATGGATTCGTGTTCAGAACCACACAGTGGACGACGACCCGGTAACGCTAAAACATTTTTAAACACACAAACGAAAGTGACCGGTGTACAGGATATCATCACAAGAATGCGAAATTCAAATCAAGGTATGCGATTGATTGATTGTCGTTGTTCTTGTTTGTTGATCTTGTCGTTTGATATTGGCGTTTCGGTTCGAACAGATACGCAACCTGGAGACAGTCCTGAAGACGCCGAGGCCAGATCACTCCTGAACAAATTCTTGGGTGCTCAGGTGTTGATGACAGGCATTGAACCGTTGATAGAAGGCACTTCAGGTAGCAAACAAGTCGAGACCCGGACGATAATTTCATCTTCTCGACAAGTAAGTGGTCATTTTTAATTATTTTTTAAATATGAAAAAAAAACTAGATATTAATGTGAAATGAAGTGTAGGTGAATGGCGAGTGAATCCTTTTAAAATTAATAAAAAAATAATAATCATCAATATTTTCATATTCATTCACATTTTTTTACAACAATTACTTTTTTAAAACTAACTTCTAAATAAATAGTATATTGGTTAATGAAAATGCAAGTTTAAAGTTACTTACAAGTAATATGAATTATACAGGGATGTATTTAAATAAAATTTATATTTTCTAACATGTACGAGGATCGTTCGATAAGTATGGTAAAAAAGTAAGAAAAACTCAATTGAAAAATTCAATTCAATTAATTAAATTAAACAATAAATTAATTTACCGTAATTATCAAACGACTTTCGTATATTGCAAACATATTATTCTATAAACGACATTAATAAGGTAGTTCGAGTTTTAAAAATATCAAATAAAAACCGGTGATGAAATATTGAAATATCAGTATTTTCCATAAGTAATGACATTTTTGAAATGAAATGTGCAGAGGAGTTTGCACGAAAGGGTTTTATTCTTTTAATCAATGATATAATCGTTATTATTATCTATGATACTTGACCATCTTTTTTCAATGGAGACAATATATCTTGTCTCCCCATTTTGTTACAATAGGGACAATGTAGAAATTACAAATTTGAACGTTGTACGCGTATAAAAAACAAGACATTGATGTAAAATGCAGCGCAAGTCATCTATGGAACATTTCTAAAAATAGCTTAGTAGTAGATGCGTCAGTAGTTATGGGAATCCATAATAGTAATAAAATATATAAATGCATTAAGACATATATTTGACTTTTATCTGTTAAAAGTAAATCACATGTCTGTTTGTTGTTACGATATTGTGGTAAATTTATTTCAACAAAAACAAACAACTTACTCGAACATCACACGATTTTATAAAAGTGTTTACTTATCATTAAATGTTCATTTTCTTTTTTGATACGAATTAAGATGTCCATATCATTATTCATTAGAGATGTGCATATAATTTTATTTTACTTTCTATCTTTCAATGATATCTTCTATAAAGAGAGCAATATTCATAAATTTGAAATAAAAAATGAACTTGTTTTCTAATAGTATAGGGTTTTCCATTAAGTGCTTCGGAAATTTAAATGGAAATAATACAAAAAATATTTAATTAATTGATAATTTTTTCTTTTTTATTTTTAAGGATGTTCTATGACATAAATGATGGAATACAAATTTTACTCATATGACAACCACTACTTCGCTCGGCATAGTGCGTACGTTTAGTACAATGTTTAGTCACTCTTTCATGTAATTGAACACAAACGAAATGGAGCAATATCATTATTAAAAAAAAACACAAAATTTAGTCAAGTCTATGCCTTGAAGAGTAATAAATGTGATAAAAAATAACAGTTTTTGTACAAAATATTAAATTTTTTGAATTAAAAAAATATAAAATATTCAAAACGTGATCCAGATTTACTTGTTTGACTTTGTTGACAAATGTGTTTATCCAATCGATAAAATAATTTTCTGGTATAACGGTGACCCCAAACACACTACAAAAATACTGAAATGCTAGCTCCAAGAACAATAATTTCAGTCAATAAAATGGACTCCATAGAGCTCGAATTTAAGTAAAAAAAATCATCTGTGCCAATACGAAGAACCTCTTAAAATCTCGAATGAGTTATGGAGTAGGACACACACGGAATGGGACAATATCATTAATAAAAAAATACAAAATTTAGTCAAGTCCATGCCTTGAAGAGTAAGAAATATGATAAAGAATAACAGTCTTTGTACAAAATTTAAAATTTTTTGAATTAAAAAAAAAATATAAAATATTCAAAACGTGCAAAAGGGGATGAATGAAGGTCGAGATATTTTCTGAGTTATACATTTTATTTTTCGAATGTTTTTTTTTCATTTTTTGTAAATAAGTTACTTTAAATATCAGCAATCAGAATATGGAATAATGATATTTAATTTGGTTCTTAATAATAAACTATTTTAATATTAATAAAAATTTTTAAACTATATATCCAAGTTTACTCGCCACTGTATGTAAGATGTATGTATATAGGTACATATCAAGTCTCTAAAACTAAATAATATGATATCATACTACGAATATGAAACATATATGTGTATATTATCAATTCTAGTCACTGATTTATTTTAAATTTTTATCAAAGATCTATGCACGTATCTGTTTATTATATAGAGTGAGTTCACAGATTTTAAATACATGAGATAAGATCGATTTGTTCGAAATTCGTGAGCTACCTTATATTAAAACGTATTTGCATGAATACAAATTAATTGAAAATATATTTAAGGCGACTTTTAAAAATGATTATACATAAAAATGTAATAAATATATAAATAATGAATATGACACTTTAATATATGTATATTAAAATGTCATATTCATTAATAATTTCGAATATTATTTAGAATTTAGAAGTGATCAATATTTTTTTTTTTAAAAAAATATCGTTTTTCTCCAATGTTTCTAATAATCTTTACAAAAAAAGTAGCTAATTACTCATTTTAATTTATTTTTATCCAAATCAATTGTTCAATTTGACATAAAAAGATTTTATAAAATTTTCAGTAATAAATTGTTCATTTTTATTAATGTATATTTTAATGACTACATCATAAAAATTACGGATGTTACGACGAGATTTGAAAGTTTAAAGCAGAAATTGGGTCGATTATACAGTAAGAAAAGAACACCTCTAATAGAAAAGAAAAAATATTAATTGGAAATTTATGACGTGGTCCAGGAAGAAGTTTGTGGATAAATTGGATAGAAATGTAAAAAAAAAATATCATTTACTATCCTTCAATCTCATTTAGGTCACTGTATATATGTATATATACATACATATATGTGTATATATATATATTTATAAATATATATATATATTTATATATATATATATATATATATATATATATATATATATACATAGAGAGAGAGAGAGAGTAAACAAATAATTATATAATGAAAGAAATTTTATACGAGTAATAATAATATGTAATGACTTTCAACATTCGTTCTTAAAAAATTGAAAAAAAAAATAAGTAAAATTTCCTTTGTAAAATACGTTGTGCACATTCTTCATTTCCAAATTGTAACATTATATCTGGTTTTCCAATAAGAGCTTCAGAAGCTTTAATGGAAATAAAACAAAAATTATTTAATTGTTTCAGTATTTATTATTTTCATTTCTAAACATATTCTATGGTATTAATGATTGAACATCAATTCACTCATATGACCACCACGATTTTTCTCGACATAGTGCATTCGTTTAGTCCAATTTTTAATCACTCTTTTAGATAATTGTGGTCCAATTTCATGAATCACAAGTAAAATGTTTATTTTTAATGCTTCTGTTGTTTGTGGTTTATCAGCATAAGCCAGCGATTTCACTTAACCCCACGGAAAATAATCCAATAGAGTTCCATTAGAGTTAAATCTTGGTGGCCGATTGATGGGTCCATTTCGTGAAATAATGGACTTGTTAAACTTTCGTTTCAATAAGTCTATCGTTTCTGTAGATATATGGCACAGCACCATGCTGTTGAATCACATATCGTGTAAACAATTTTCAATCATTTTTGGGAAACAATTTATTAAGCATGTTGCGGTAACACACTCCATTTACTGTAACGTGATTTCCAACTTCATTTTGAAAAAAATATGGTGCGAAGACATCACTTTTAAACGCATACAGACAATTACTGTTTGTGGATGCAGTGGTCTTTATTCGATGATTTTTGGATTGATTTCAATCCAAATTCTTCAATTTTTATTATTTAGTATTGACTATAATTTTCACGAAGCGCACGATGAGTTTTACGAACCGAAAATTGATTTTCATAATATTTTTTTACAATTTATAAACGTTTTTAAAGTGTTAAACATGCCATCATAATTTGTTAAAATAAGCTAAAAAAAATTCAATAAGACTGTCACCAGCTGTCAAAGTTCTGACATTATTATTGAAAAACCCTATATAATTTCTAAAATGTTCAATTTCCTAGAAAATTGATATACTACTGAAATATTTTATTCACAATCTTCAGTGTCTTTGAACGTTTCTGTATATGATTTAATTTAATCACTTCTTTAAGTGTATTCATTTTATTATTAATTTTGTATCCCTAGTAATGATTTCCACTTTTACAAAAATTAACTATCGTCCCGACACCACAAGATATTGTATAAAAATGTTTATGCTCGTTTATGAGCTGATGTGCATTTCAATAGCAACTCTATCATTGTCAAATTACAACATTATAAAATCTAAGCGATAATTCATTTACGTAGAAATGAATTTGCCACAGTTCCAAAATAAATAATAATTTTTATAAACAACGTTGTACTGTAGTTTTTATTTCGGATGTAGGTGTTTCGTCAACTTTAAAGATAAATAATAAACTTCTACTATTTATTTTGGAACTGTAGTGAATTCATTTTCACACAAACTATCTCCGCAACCATACCAGATATTTGTGGTGTTTGGGTGATAGTTTATTTGTGTAAATATGTTTATAGTTTCAATTTATTTAATTTAATTTTTTTTGTAATCAACACCATTTAGAGCTTTAACAAAATGCATTTCAGGACAAAAGCGAACTATAAATGATTGTTGACTGCTTTTACGAGGATTGTTTGATAAGTCCATGTAAAAATAAAAACTGCTTCATTTTTTTGAATAAATCGTTTTTATTTTTCAACATAGTCTCCTTTTAGGCTTATACACTTCATCCAACGCTGCTCTAATTTGTTGATCCCTTCCGAATAATAGGATTTGTCCAAGTCTGTAAAATAGTCATTCGTTCCTGCAATCACCTCCTCGTTCGAATAAAATCTTTTTCCCGCGAGCCATTTCTTCATATTAGGGAACAAATAATAGTCCGATGGAGCCAAGTCTGGAGAATAGAAGGGATGTGAAACGATTTGGAACCCTATTTCCATTAGTTTTGCGGACACAACTGCTGAGGTGTGAGCTGGTGCGTTGTCGTGATGAAAGAGGACTTTTTTGTGGGCTAATCGGGGACGTTTTTCTTGCAACTCGGTTTTCAAACGATCCAATAACAATGAATAATATGCACCTGTAATGGTTTTACCCTTTTCCAAATAGTCGATAAAGATTATTCCTTGCGAATCCCAAAAGACAGTCGCCATAACCTTCCCGGCCGAAGGAATTGTCTTCGCCTTTTTCGGAGCAGATTCCCCCTTGATAACCCATTGTTTAGACTGCTCTTTGGTCTCAGGAGTGTAGTGATGTATCCATGTTTCATCTACAGTGATGAAACGACGCTTAAAGTCCTGCGGATTTCGCTGAAACAGCTGCAAACCGTTCTTGCAATACTTCACACGATCTCGTTTTTGGTCGATCGTGAGCAATCGCGGCACCCACCTGGCGGATAGCTTTTTCATGTCCGAATGTCGGTACAAAATATTATGTACCCGTTCACACGAGATGCCTACAGCACTAGTAATCTCACGCACTTTCACTCTTCTGTCATCCATCACCATATCATGGATTTTATCAATGATTTCTGGAGTGGTGACGTCAACAGGGCGTCCAGAACGTTCAGCGTCTCTTGTGCTCATATGGTCACTCCGAAAATTTTGAAACCACTTATAAACCGCACTAATCGAAGGTACAGAGTCACCATAATGTTTATCAAGCTTCTGTTTAGTCTCCTGAGGCGTTTTGCCTTTAATGAAGTAGTGTTTAATCAACATGCGAAATTCTTTTTCGTCCATTATTTGACAATCACTCGATTTCCTTGATTCCAACGATTGTCAAACACAAAGGAATAGACCGATATGGCTGAAACTTGATGTGTGTTCTTCCAAGAGGTGCTACTAATTAAAAATAACCTCAATATGCACCAGTGGTGCCATCTTTCGGAATTTACACGGACTTATCAAACGATCCTCGTATAAAATCTTACTGTTTAGACGAGTAAATTATTTGTATTAAAATTTAATCGTTAAAAACTGTATGTGTGTATAATAAAGTGACCAATCGTCCTCCTTTAGGGATTACAGTCCTCCTTTTGGAAGTTCTGTCCTCCGTCTAAAAGTGTCCTCCTAGATGTCCTCCTTTTCGATATGTAAAAGCTAATTTGTGAATCATAATAAATAAGAATGGTCTGAAGCAAACATTACGGGAAGTAGCAGTTTCCAATGGTGCTTGTTGACTTCGTTTCGGGTGCATTGGAAAAATATTGAATCTTGTGTTCAGTTTTTATCCACAGAACGATCAGACATTAAAAAAACGACAATTGTCTACTTAAAGAAATTAGAAAACTGAATATTTATTTAAATTCTGAAAAATTTTACAAATGGGAAAATAAACATTTGTAGTTGATAAACGATGGGTGGAAATATTCAACCGTTTCAAAAATACACATATACCATATGAAAATTTACTTCTTCTAGTTCAATTTACATTGTGTTGCCCTGGCATTAACGCAGTAGTCGAAAGGGTATTTTCAGTTGCTAATGATTTTTCGACAACTGAAAAATCAAGACTGAATGTTGATTCTCTAGCTGCAGCACTTGCTGTGAAAGTCAATATGAAAAATAGTTCTTGTACGGATATTTCTAATATTTTATTAGAAAATGACACATTGACAAAAAATATTCATTCAATCGAAAAATATTCACTTTTTAAATAATAATTAATCATAATACGTCCGCGTTATCTATTTACTGTATTATAATACTTTCTGTTTAGTTATTGTTGCAAAGAATAATTTTTGGTATTTGCAATATTTGTTTCTGAATTGGACAAAAGTCGGTCACCTTAGTGTATAAAGCAAAAAAAATAATTTACGTAATTCCTGCTTTAGAACTGAAGTCGATCATAGAAAAATACAAAAGTAGCAAATCAACTGGTTGCTAACGTAAACTCCATATTTCATTTACGATTTTGTCAACGCAATCAATTCCGTTCAAGTATCTGTATAAACAAGTCTAACTGACTTTAATCCAATTCGCTGAATATCTCGAATCCCACGTGAAATGTATATTTGTTCATCGTCTTCCGAGTCGATTATTTATATCGGATCGTTACGATCGATGCCATCATTCATAATCTTTATTATACCGACCAAATATTTCTTCGGTCAATCGCTGTCCGCGTTTCTTATTATAGACAGGTATGAAATATATTTACGGCTTTTGCGACCCGAGAAGGACATTTGACCACAGTACGTTGTCCCGTCGTCATTTTATAATAGTAAAGCGAATTGTTTCTCGGAACTGGACATCACAAGTATGTGCATCGGCGACTGTTGAAATCGTTTCGGTGCGCGGTGTCAACGCGCCCGTTAAAAATAGACTCGCGACCACAATGGCCACCGTACGGATTTTCGTCGAGATCTCGTACAAACAGACTATATTCACACAAACACAATGTAAATGAAACGTATATGCAATTTTGTGTCGGAGCGACGAAATACTTGCGGAATTTATTAGGTCATGCGAAGGAACGTGCGAACTGTCGTTCACTTTGTTAACAATAATCATATTGTATTTCAGTAACATGAACGATACAAACATACACATTATTTCGTGTATAATACGTGCATTTCATTGAAAGATTGTACGTTTTATGAATATTTCACTATTTTACTATTTACACAAATATGATTTACTACTCAATTGAATCCCTAAAAAAATACTCATTTCATTTCTAACAAACTAGCTAATATAACTGAGTATAAAAATAATATCTCAAATATAAGACAATGAATTCATCTTCAAGTCAAATGAATCTTAAACAATGGCATTTATTTTTATAACTAAAATAAAAAAAATACTAATCATAAAATATTGAGTAGAATTAATTTTTACAAAAATCTATTGGGCCAATATATATATACAGTGAGTCAAAGTGAAACTCATACAGTATTATGTTTAATAAATTTTTAAATAAAAAAAATCCCTTTTGTATTTCACTTAAATTGTTTATCAAGGGTATTTTTATCATATAAAAATAAATAAATCATAAAATAATACTAAAGATCAAAAAAAAGTACGAATTCGGAAAAATCATTCAAATACACATCGAAATGAAACTCATACAACTAACAAATTATTTATTAAATTAAAATTTACTGTAGATTGAATTATTTTAATACTTAGTAGAGTAGCCTTTATTAATTTCTATAGCCTTTAAATGATTGAGAATGGATTTAATTAATTTTTCACAATAAGCTATATAATTTTTTTCCATTCTTTTAACATCCTTGTTTTAAATCATTTTTATTACTGATAATGTGTGTTCTAATGGCAACTTCTAAGTGATTCCATAGATTTTCAATCACATCTATATCAGGTGATTATGGTGGTGTTTTCAGTACTTTGGGGCAGTTATATAACAACCAACTACGGGTTTTATAAGCTTTGTGCTTGGGGTCGTTGTCCTGATAAAAATTAAATGTTTGTAAAATTCTAAGTTTTTGAGCATTGGCTTTCAGAATTTTTCTTAATAGATCAATATAAACATTTTGATTCATAATACAATGTATAAAATTAAATTTCCAACCCATCTCGTAGACATACACCCCCATACCATAACATGACCGCACCCATGTTTGACCGTAGGACGTAAGTGTTTTAAAGACATTTCTGTATTTGGTTTCTGCCATACATTATTTCTCCCATTGGATCCAAATAAATTATATTTGTTTTCGTTCGTAAATAAAACATCTTTCCAATAATTAAAACTCTTATTAACATATTTCTGAGCGAAGCTTAACCTTTTGTTGCGATTAGTTAGATTTATGAAAAGTTTCTTCCTGGCAATATGAGCATGAAACCCATTTTTATTTAGTGTATTGCGAATTGTTTGGGGGCTTGCTTTTTTATTTAAATACTTTTCAACTTCTAAAGTCAATTTGAGTGCGTTAATTTTCGAATTTTCTTTAATTTTACGTAGAATCCAACGCTCGTCATGGTCATTAAAAATCTTGCGGAAACTCTTTTTGATTTTATTGTCAACACTTTGACCGTTTTTAAATCTTTTTATTACAGATTGCACTGTTGAGTGGCTTCTATTAACTATTTTCTCGATTTCTTGTAGAGTTTTTCCATTTTTGTAATGAAAAATCATTAGCTTTCGTTCATCCGTCGATGATTGTCCCCTTTTTCTACTCAAAGTGAAAATCTAACTTATATTTTTTACAAAATGACTACAAACGACTTAACAATAGGTTTTTTTGTAACCAAAGTGACCGAACACATATTTGAAGAGTATACTTTCTTAACACAGCAGTTTTCAAGCGAGAATAATTCGTTATATAAGTTTAATTTTAATGTATTTTTTGTTCATTTTTCAGAAATGGTTATTTTTTCCGGAGTAGAAGTATTAATTTACGATTGAAATTTTCAAATATAATAAAAATTACCTTAATTAAGAACTTAACCAAGAGAAATAAAGAAAATTGTTATTATATCAAAATATATGTGTAAAATTATTGGAAACATAATTATGTATGAGTTTCACTTTGACTCACTGTGTGTGTATATATATATATATATATATATATATATATATATATAGGTATAAAAGTTTGAAATGAAAAACTTATTTAATTGTCCAACAAGAATTTTTCACTTTTTTTTTTTTTTTTTTTCCATTAAGGGGTTATAGCAGTTAGAAATTCAAAAGACCAGAAGGCGATAAATAAGGGAGATATATATAATATATATATATATATATATATATATATATATATATATATATATATAATTAACATAAAAAACTTTTGAAATGAAAAACTTATTTAATTGTCCAACAAGAATTTTTTCACTTACAATAAATTTTTTTGCTTAATAAGTATAGTGTTTTCCATTAAGCGCTTCAGAAGTTTAAATGAAAATAAAACGAAGATTATTTCACTAATTAGTTATTTTTTTATATTTTTAAGCATATTCTATGGCATTAATGATTGAACACAATTTCACTCATATGACCAGTACGATTTCGCTGGACATATTGCAATTCGTTCAGTCCAATTTTTAGTCACTCTTTCACACAATTGTGGTCCAGTTTCATGAATTTTTCACGTTCACTATTTATTTTTATTGCTTCTGTTATTTGTGCTTTATCAGCATAAATCAATGATATCACATAACCCCACAGAAAATAATCCAATGGAATTAGATCACATGTCTTGGTGGCCAATTCATGAAAAAAATTGTAGAAAAAAAATCAGACTCGTTGAAACTTGAATATTTTGAAGAAACTGTTCATCTAAATGTATATTTATTAATATATGAATAACTTTTGTTTAAAGTCGAATTACAAAGACATTCTTAATATTAATCTATAATAGAAAAAATAAAAAAATTACATATTTGCGATGTTAATGTTTCTTCGAATATTTTACACAAAGAATATATATGACAATTTCATTGTACAGTCATTAGTTTCGTTGTGATTAAAGAAAAATGATTCGCATAAGAGTGACTTGCATATAATTTAAATGATGCGTATATTGACATTTTCTCTTATTATATATTTATAAAGTTCATTATCCGATATTTTTATATATTTTCGTACGTTTTTTATATTTCTATGACGTGATAATGCAATTTTGAAACACTTTAATAAATTATCTTAAAATATATTTGGATTTTTTTCCCGTTAATTAATATTGACTTTATTGATACTGAGTCAATAATATGAAAAAAATTATATATTCAACAAATTTACAAGTTTAATAATAGAATTTTAAAACTATTTTTGTATAAAAAAATGTTAATGGTTCTTTATGTTTTTCACATTTTTGCCTGTTAATTGCGTTTAATGAGAATTAATTGTTTGTTTGTTTTTAAAAAAAAGTTAAAAGTGAAAATTGTTAGAGCATTTAGCAATATTGGATATTATTCAAAGTATTTGATTTTACAATACAATAAAATTATTCTAAATTGATTCTATTAATAATCATTTAGTTGCCATTACTGAACTGTTAAATTAAGTGGATTATTTTGTGTGATGCCTAATGTCTAGTTAGTTTCTTTAAACCATAATCATTAATATAGAGTGGCTCGAATGAGACTGAAGAATAATAATGATAGTGAGGAAGAAAATGTACGTCTAAACCATTTGGTATCATTTAGGCTACCCTATACAAATGAATCATTCGACAGAAAGTACAATATTTGATTTAAAAAAAAAATAAACATTAAGACATATGTCCAAGTCCGAAATTAACAAAGTACATAACACACATTGTATATCACTTTAATTTAATCGTGGGATAAATGCCAACAAGGCTATTAAACCTATCGAACTTTACAATGAGTATTGAAAGTGTACAGATGTCAATGTTTATTTGGAAAAGTTGAATCGGACAACAAGATGATTTTTAGATCTTGTTAGAGAAAAAAACCTATTTTGAGAATACTATAAATCAAACTCGATGATTTATTTGGATGTAGAGTGGTTAAACAATATTGACATTCGATTAATTTGTCTAATGTAAGAGGCAGGCGTTCGTTGAATTATTTTTATTTAATTTTAATTTTCGTACATTTCATTATTTTATATAATTATGCGTGTGTAAATTGATTGTTTTTTAAATTACCAGGGAGTTTTGTTCCTCTACTCGCTTCGTTTGTCAACTCCAGAATTTAATTTTGTTTAACAATGTAAATGAGTTGTAAAAAATAAAACGTTTAGAAAATTACGTTAATGCTAATATATAGACGACGATTATTATAGATTGGTGGTTTGGTGTGTATTCAAGTCTAATGTCAATATAGTTAAAATTTGTTTTTCTGAAAAAATGTCCTAAAAATTTGCCTGAAAATCTATCTTTTTCAATTTTTTTCATTTTCATATGTTAATGATATATATATATATATAGTGATAAAGAAATTTCTTTCTTAAACTTTTCGAGAATTACCGAAATAGAAATTTTATAACATATTAAAATGAACAAAAATGGAAAAATATAGACTTTCAGGCAAATTTTTAGGACATTTCTTTCAGAAAAAGCAAATTTTAATTATTTTGACATTATATTCTCTCTCTCTCTCTCTCTATATATATATATATATAGAGAGAGAGAGAGAAAGAGAGAGAGTTATAAAACTGCTTTTTTCAATAAATATATTTTTGTTATCATCGACCTCTTTCTATCCATTACTAGATGTAAGTTTCTCTCAAAACTTTACACTACCAATCATCCAGTGCATTTCTCTTTCACTGTACAACGATAAACTTTATCATTTCTGTCGTCCATCTATCAATGAATCTTTTTTTGTAAATTTTTCTTTCAAATCAGTAATTTCTGTTGTTCAACGATATTTTCTTTTCTCGCTATATGACCGACCCATTTATATTCTAAACATTTCACTCATGCTAGTTTTATACTTTTCCTATTTTTTAATGGAATTTTTAACAATTTAAAAGTTATAATGTTAACATAAATCAAATTTGATTTTATATATATATATATATTATATATATGCTTTTTCCTAAAAAAAGATATTATTTTATAAAATAAAAATTATAATAATAATTTAATGATATAAATGTAGATTCTTTTATATATTTTTCATACTTTACCATTTTTCCACAATCTTTTAGTTTAAATTCAAATGTTGTTCTAGTATGTATTAGATGATGAGATATGGATTAGAAGATGAGTAAAAAACATTTTATTTGATTAAAAGTAGAACTGAAAAGAGTTTCGCTGTGATTTTAGTTACACGAATAAAGCAAACTTAAATTATATATTAAAACCGATTTTTAATTTTTCTATGAAATGCATTAAATGAAAATTATCACTTAAAAAAGACTACTAATTGTATATTAAATCAAATAAAAATATTTGAAACTGTGACAACCTTTTATATGAATGAACCACTTATTCAAAAATTTTATTATTTGACATACGTGTCTAATAATCACTTATTGATCATTTTTTCCACGCATTATTTAATGTCTATGTCATTATGTTCAGAATGCAAAATTTTTGAGCTCTGAAGATGATTGTCTGAGAGAATTTGTAACGAAAATAAATATTTGAAGTTTAGAACGAAGTCATAAGAAAGGAATTTTTTAAAAAATGTTTGTATGCAGTTTTTCAATAAGCACATCAGAAGTTTAAATGTGAATAAAACAACAAGTATTTAATTAATTAGTAATTTATTTATTTTATTTTTAAGAGTATTCTATGGCATTAATGATGGAATACAATTTCACTCGTATGACCACTAAGACTTCACTTGACATAGTACATTCGTTGAATTCAATTTTTAGTCACTCTTTCGTATAATTGTGGATCGAATTTTATGAATTACACGTTTAATTTTTATTTTTAATACTTTTGTTGTTTGTGGTTTATCAACATAAACCAATGATTTCACAGAACCCCACAGAAAATAATCCAATCGAGTTAGAATTCATGATCTTGGTGGCCAATCGATGGGTCAATTTCGTGAAATAATGGTCTCATTAAACTTTTATATCAATAAATCTATTGATTTTTTTACAATTTCTAAGTGTTGTTGAAATGTTAAACGTTTCATGATAATTTGTCAAACTATACTGAGTTGAAATGTCAAAATGAACTTAAAAAATATGAGAAGAAAGAATAGTAAGCATTGTTCAATATCTATGTCATCTTCAGAACGTAAAATTTCTGAAGATGATGGTTTAACAGAATTTATAATGAGGATAGGAAATAATAATTATATGCCTACTTTACCCAAATGAATTTTAACGCCAACACCACAATAATTTAAAATGTTCAATAATCACTTATTGTTCACTTATTATTTATAATTATATAATGGCTGATGCATTTCGATGACGATGCCGTCATCGTCAGAGCCTTTCTGTTAAAGTCTAGACTGACTTTTTTATATGTACATATACTAATTTGTGTTTTGTGTCCTTATTCAATACATCTACAACTAGGGGTTGAATCTTTCTTTTCATTTCGTCATCTGGTCTGCAAGCATGAAGAGTTTTCGGTTATTTATTGTTCTTTTTCATAGATCTGTGACCTTTTTTGATGCCATGAATTGACTTATCTATTACTTGTGACGGTATTCGAAAATTTTTAACGATTTATGAGGTCTGTTCTAAATGAATTGAATATCTGCATGCGTTAGTTTTGTAATTTAATTTTTTTTAAAATATGTTGGTATTTTTTTTCAATTAGTATCATGCATATATTCTACTTGCATTTTTACATAAAATATTATTTACGGTAGTGCAAAAGGATAAACAAGCTCGAGTTTATTGGACCATTGTTCGAGTTCATTACACGCGATTTGTTTTTGTAAATTTCCATGCTCTCTTGGCAGTCTGGGTCTCTTTCATCTGTTATATAACAGATAAAAAGAAAAGAAAGATTCAACCCCCAGTTGAAGATGGATTGAATAAGGACACAAAACACAAATTAGTATATGTACATATAAAAAAGTCAGTCTAGATTTTAACAGAAAGGCTCTGACGATGACGGCGTCGCCGTCGAAATGCATCAGCCGATATAATTATAAATAATAAGTGAACAATGAGTGATTATTGAACATTTTAAATTATCGTGGTGTTGGAGTTAAAATTCATTTGTGTAAAGTGAATCAGCCACAGTTTCAAAACAACAAATAAATATGCGTATTATTTTTTTAAAACATTGTAACAAGAAAATGCTTAATTTATCTTTTGTCGAACATTAACAAGAAACGTGTGCAATATGATGTTTAATACAAAGACTCGGATTAATATGAAACAAAGAAATCGTGAAGTTTAAATGAAAATTCTTCCTTTATGCATTTTCGAGAGATCCTTTAGCGGAAATACATCTATTAGCAATTCAAAAAAGTGAACTCAACTATTCACACGTAAAAAAAGAATCACGTCTTCGAATAATGTTAAGCGACGAGGCGTCGTGCGCACGCGTACGTCTATATGTATAACGACGCAACAGCTTAAAGTGTTTGCGAATCCAAACAAAACGACGGTGTCTAATTTTGGTCCGTAGAGGACGGCCAGCGCCGCGACGCTTATAGCCAGTGCAACGTGCGACATTGTTTAACTATGAACGTTCATAACTATCAGTGATGTTTTTTGTAACGCACTCGGTTTTTCAAAATTCGTTCCACGATCGCATCGACAGTTTTCAATGTGTTTTCTAATTAATTTGCGAATTCCCTGAACACGAACAACAGATCAACAACACGATATATAAAGCCGATAATTGACGCAACTAGGATATAAACCACCTCGAAGGTAATCTCTTATGTAATGTTTTATTTGTTCGGTACGCTTTTTATTCATCGTGTATGTCGTTTAAAGAATATGCCTCTTTGTTTATTTTCCAATAATAATGAAAAATATAATATGAAATACAAATTCAAATAGTGGTCGTTGTGAAAAAAAAATTTTGATTTTTTTATGTACTGCCTAATAAAACTGATTTTGAATAATATTTTATTAATCACTATTGATAATAATTTTTATTTATTCTAAATATAGAAATAAATCATTTTATCATTAATAATTGAAACCAATAATATCAATCAGCTATATAAACATGACACACGTTGTCGAAACCGGTCATTTAAGACATTTTTTACAAACAGTAAGTTCTCAACAGAAGAGATCGTAACAGGACGGTATTAAAAATTCGTGAATTTTCTTTGAAGATTTAAGAATTAACATTTATTCTAATAATTAAAATCTATGTATTTTATATTCACGATATTATATATTGTTTATATATATATATATATATATATATATATATATATATATATATATATATATATATGTCTCTGTGTGTGTTTGTATGTATGTATTTGTATATATAATTATTTACAAAAGTACTTTTATAGGCATATAGATTTTCATAATAAAGATCAAACATACAATTACAATTAATTTGAAAAAAGGATATTTTTTTATATAAATATTAAATCAGCATGAAGAACAATGTAAGAGTTTATGGTCTACAAAGAAATTATGTTTTCCATACAATAATTAGCAATTATAGATATTTTGTTTATTTCTAAAAAAATTTATTTATACTCGAAAAGGTGTATATGATATATATTTAAAATTTCATATACTTCAATTAATTGATACAATGGAAAAATTATAAGTAATATTGTTTTCAAATTTAGTGTACATAATATTCACCAACTTATTTTAGCACACACACACACACACATATATATATATATATATATATATATATATATATACATATGAAAATGTTTGTACATATATGTACATTTCTTCATGAGCAGTAGCAGCAATCTCTTTTTATCCATTGTTGAATGCAGATCTCTTCTAAAACTTCTAGAAATTATCATAACTTTGTATTTTATTCTACATCGACGAATTTTCTCATATCTGGATTCAATATATCAAAAAGTGTTTTTTTTTTTTTGAGGCCTCTATATTTCTGAACTTCTAATTAATAATGTCTAATATCTATTGATGGGTTTTTCTCTACTTACTGTACGGTTTATTTTCATTTTAGTTTTTTAACTCTTATTATTAATATCTATACTTTTTGTTTTGTTCAGATAATTCTTATTGATATGTTATTTATCATGCATTTTTATATTATCTTAAGTCGCTGAATTATTTGATAATTTAAGGGTATATACATACACATATGTACATAGTTCTTGCAAAATTTTAATTCACAAATTGAAATGTAAATTTAAAAAACAAAATTATATATATATATATATATATATATATATATATATAGTCAAGCATATATGAGTGGAAGTTCGAAATAAAAATGGGTCGATTATATAGTAAATAAGGGACCACCATTGAACAAGGGAAATTATTGATTAGGAACCTAGATGTATAAAAAGGTTTAGAAAGAGGCTTTTATATATATGTAGTACATAATAAGGAAATATATATATAAATATAGAAACAGAAGTAATGGGTGAATTAAAATGGAAATTTTTAGAAAGGCCTTCATCTAAAGTAAATAAAAATGGGTCGATTATATAGTAAATAAGGGACCACCATTGAACAAGGGAAATTATTGATTAGGAACCTAGATGTATAAAAAGGTTTAGAAAGAGGCTTATATATATGTAGTACATAATAAGGAAACTCTTTAAAATAAACTGAAAGAAACAGAACGTAATGGGTGAATTAAAATGGAAAATTTTAGAAAAGGCCTTCATCTAACAGTAAATTAAAATGGGCTCCTGCTGCTGCTAGTGGTGATGATTTATGAAAATGTAGAGACGGTCTTCTTTAATGCTCATCAAAGACGAACACAGTGGAAAACAAATATTTTATCGTTAGACATGATCATGAAAACCGATAATGCACTCGAGTTGCATTATTTTCCGAGTACATCGTATTAAATTTTTCTTTCACCTTCCACTGAATCTATCATAAATGGCCACTTAAAAGATGTTAACTCTTCCATTCATATAAGTGTTCACTTTTAAGTGAAAATATAATTTTATCATTATTTCATTTTTTTTCGGCTATGTACATATGAATATATACATATATATATATATATATATATATATATATATATATATATATATATTATAATATTACTAATTATTTATTTGTTGGTTTGGAACTGTGGCTGATTCACTTTATACAAATGAATTTTAACCCCAGCACCACAATAATTTAAAGTGTTCATTAATCACTTATTGTTCACTTATAATTTATAATAATTATATCGGCTGATGCATTTCGATGGCGGCACCATCATCATCAGAACCTTTATACTAACGCTCTGATGATGATGACGTCACCATCGAAATGCATCAGCCGATATAATTATTATAAATTATAAGTGAACAATAAGTGATTAATGAACACTTCAAATTATTGTGGTGTTGGGGTTAAAATTCATTCGTGTAAATTACTAATTATACATGATGTTCAAAGCCAGAATAATTTAAAGCTTCCAAACAATATAAAGAAGTATAGAAAGATGCATGATAAGAATAACATGTAGAAATAGAAAAAAAGCCGAATGCTTCGAAAAGGAAACAAAGAGAATAGAATTGAATTAGTTGCAATGAAAGGTTTTGAGAGAGAATTTCATTAAGGAGTAGTGGATAGAAAGAGGCTGCTTCTATTTCTAAATATATATATATATATATATATATATATATATATATATATATATATATATGTGCATTCTTTCTTTTATTTTCAACATGTTAATTTTTTGAATTACTATTAAGTATAATTTACTTTCTTTAAGAAAATATAAATGTTAATAAAATTGATAATTATTTAAAACATCCTTGCATCACTAAAATATAAATTTTATGACAATAAAAATTGTGTGATTTTTAAAATTTAAAAATCTTTAGAATCTTTGAAAATGATTTAAAATTTAAAGAACATTATTTTTAAATATTATATATATATATATATATATATATATATATTCAATAGTCATAAATAATATGAAAATATAAAAATTTGTATATATTCATATAATTATATATATATATATATATATATATATATATATATATAAATTCCACTGTTCTGTATTACTAATCAGTCTATTTTAAAATTTTCTGTCTAATTATAGCCTTACAAAGAAAACTAATCGGTTAACTTCATTCTTAATCAGTTTATTTTTGTAACATCTTTATTCACTTGGCTACTATTTTCTTTGTTTGATTTTTTTATCTAATTTAATTGAATGTTTATCGATAGAAATAGTATATATATATATATATATATGTTATATAATCGTTTTCTGGTTCCAATAATTTGAAATTTCTTTTCGCAATAAATTCTTTTGTAATCTTACAAAAGAATTTACTTTTATTATTCAACTATAAAATGAGTTTCGAAATTTGAACCATCTAGTCTGTTATAGACTCATAAATAAAACTAACTATTTTCTCATTGCATTATATCTTGGAAATTAATATATTTTCGCATTTTATAGCTAAATTAGTTGTGTAATATATATTTTTCACTTATTGGAATTTTCAACACACATATACCATTGTATCTGAATCGAAAAGCATTTAATCTTGCCTGAATCTAAGGATTAGAAATTTGGTTACTAAATATAAAAATGAATCAAAAACTTTTGACAACCCAACGGAATTTGAAAAAGCTTATATTACTAATTTATAAATTTAATTTAAAGCTTATAAATGAGTACGAGAACAAATAAAAGTAACAGACATAATAGTACAAGTAAAATCTCTGAAATGAATATAGACAGGACATTCAGCAAGAAAAAAGAACAATAAATAGACAGAAATAATTGTGTAAATGAAAATAAAGAGATAAGGAAAGATCGAAAAAGAGATCTAACCAAAGACAAAGAGATGTAATTATAAAGTAGTGGAGAAAATGCGATGAGATTGGTCACGGACAGGAGAAAATGTATAAGAACCCGTGGCATTCGACGAGGTTTTCGCCCAGCAGTGGGTCGATATAAACTTCATACACATATATATATATACGAGGTGTGATCAAAAAATAAGGTGAATTTTTATTTTTTTCAAAGAATATTTATTTATTCAACAATTTTTATTTTGTCCCCTTCAAAGTAATCCCCCTCGGATATAATGCACTTGTGCCAACGCTTTTTCCAACCCTCAAAGCATTTCAAAAAATCATTTTTTGTGATCTTGTTCAGCTCCTCCTTCGATGCCGTCTTTATTTCCTCAATCGTTGCAAAACGCCGTCCTTTCATGGACCTCTTCAGTTTCGGGAACAAGAAGAAGTCACAGGGGGCCAGGTCTGGGGAATACGGTGCCTGCGGCATCATTAATGTGTTGGTTTTAGCCAAAAATTCGCGCACAAGCAACGATGTGTGAGCAGGGGCGTTATCAGGTGCAAAAGCCAATTTTTGTTCTTCCACAAATTCGGATGTTTCTGGCGGATTCCTTCGCGCAAATTGCGCATATCTTGCAGGTAATATTCCTTATTTACTGTTCTACCCTGTGGCAAGAACTCATGATGCACCACGCCTCTGCAATCAAAGAAAACTGTAAGCAAAACCTTCACATTTGATCGAACTCGGCGTGGTTTTTTTGGTCTCGGTGATCCGGAATGCCTCCACTGGGACGATCGAGTCTTAGTTTCGACGTCATAACCGTATACCCGTGTTTCGTCACCTGTTATGACCCTGTCGAGTAAATCTGTGTCGTCGTTGACGTCATTCAATAGCTCTTGGGCGATGCTCATGCGACGGTTCTTTTGGTCGAAATCGAGCAATTTCGGAACAAACTTCGCTGACACACGTCTCATGTCTAAAACACCCGTTAAAATTGATTGGCACGAACCAAACGAGATGCCAATATCATCAGCAATTTCTCTAATGGTAATTCGACGATTCCCCAACACTATTTTCTTCACTTCTTCAACGTTCTCATCGGTTGTTGACGTGCTGGGGCGTCCAGAACGAGGTTCGTCGTCGGTGTCTTCTCGGCCTTCTTGGAAGAGTTTATACCACTTGTAAACATTTTTTTGGCTTAAAGTAGACTCATCGTATGCCACTTTCAACATTTCAAGTGTTTTGGAGCACTCGATTCCATTTTTCACACAAAATTTAATGCAAACTCTTTAATCCATGATTTTCGACATCGGAAAATCGTGGAGCCTGCAAAACACTTCTAACTTTTATGCCTCTCACCAACAAACTAAACATGCTACATAGCTGAAATTTGGAACATATATTCGAGACGAGTGTACCAACATAACCAAATAAAAAAATCGAAGATCGAACGGATGTAGCCCGCTAAATTTCAAAATTCACCTTACTTTTTGATCACACCTCGTATATATACACACATCGATATAAATATATATCTATACATTTTTTCAAATTTTTAACTAATATTTTCTAAATACTAGCAGCAAAATTAATTTTTAATAAATAATTTAGTATGAAAATTTTAAAACTGCCAACATATCATTTTTTTCTCATTTATAGATAACCAAATAAATCTTATCTCGACACCATAAATCTGTTTAAAAAAATGTCCAATAATTACATATTGTTTACTTTATTCTCAGATGTGAATTTCTAAGGCCATTTTTTTATCATCGTTAGATCAATGTGTTATTATATTTTCGTTTTTTTGGTTAAATCAAAATAATATAATATCGTTATAATCACAACCTTATAAAGTTCAGTCAAATTTTATTTCTATATCTATGAATCATTTCTCAATTTCGTTTCGATTAAAAACTATTTATTAATAATTTGATAAAAAAATCAACATTATTATTTAATCCTCATTTTTTCTGTAGGAAGAAAGAGCATTTTTTATTCGAATAGTTATTTATGACTACTTATAAAAAATGTTATAAATACTTGTTTATGACTTTGTGTAAAATGTTTACAGTTTGATTTCTTATTCTGATAAGCTTTCATACAGGAATCAAGTCGATAATTTTAAAAATATTTTCAGGTATCGTATTTAATTGGAGCTTTACCAGAAACTGTTATCTATTCTGTTGAATATCGTACTATGTTTTGTTAATTATTTTTCAGTTTTTTTATTTTACCACTGAAATTATCAATGAAAACAATTGACCTTTTTTTAAACTAATCGTTTGTTGAATTGAAATCAATATTTTCACGTTTAAAAAGTTAATAACGATCATAAAACAATAAAATTCTTAAATCGCTCAAAAGATAAAATATCACTCTGGAAATATTATAAGAATTATTTGATTTTTAAATCGGATTATTTTATATCAAACTAGTATATTTTTTATAATTATAGTTGATGACATTCAGTAGCATTAATTTAAACTTAGACTTTTAATAAAATTTTCAAATAAACATATACTGACTTCTATTTAATGTATTTTAACGTTTCAATTCAATTTGTATATTTAAAAAAATATATATTAAGAAAATTTCTTATGAACAGCTAATTTTCTATTTAAATTTACTTGTTGTTTTGGAACTGTGGCTGATTCACTTTACACAAATGAATTTTAACCCCAACATCACAATAATTTAAAATGTTCAATAATCACTTATTATTTATAATTATATCGGCTGATGCATTTCTATGGCGGCGCCATCATCGTCACAGCCTTTCTATTTAAATTTATGTACTATTAAATGAACAATAGAAGTATTGCTCAGTAATATATCTTAGAAATTATCGAATGTCCTGCATAGTTTTAATTTAATTAAAGGAAATAATATTTTATTTAGATTTATTTTTATTAACCTCTAAGCTATTGACCTTCCGGTGTATATTTATTTATTCGAAGAATATTTTTTTGAAATTTAAATAATATAAAGTATAACGAATTATAAATATGAATAGAATATATTTAATGTATTTTGAAAAATATTTTCGAGTTATTTTTTAACTTTAAACTAGTATTAAAATTTCGGTTTTGGCAGAAATACTATCAATAGACAATAAAAATGACAAAATGGAAAAACGGAAACATTTAATAATTCTAAATATGTTTGTTCATATTTTAAATCACTATTCATTCTATATATATATATATATATATATATGCCTATTTATTTACGTATAATCTATAGAACTATATTTTTACTACAAACTTTGGCAGAATCACAAAAAGGAAACGGATTTGTGTTTAATAAAAAATAAATTTTAATATGTTCAGATGCGATGTTTGACATCAGTTTTAATTTCAATATCGTTTTGTAAACATAAATGTGGAGGTTATAGAACCAATTATTGTAATTTTATTAAGTAATAATATATTCTAATATCATTTGGAAAATTTTGTAACTTTTGAAAGAAATTGAATATTTGCATATTAGATTATTTCTTTATATATATTTTTTTTAAAAAAAAACAGTAAAATCCTATTCTTGTATTTCGTGCATTCGACAGACTGTTACAGCATAAGCCTTGAACTTTACATAAATGAATTTTAACCTCAACACCATAATAATTTAAAGTGTTCAATAGTCACTTATTGTTTCACTTATTATTTATAATTATATAATCTATAATTATATCGATTGATGCATTTCGATGGCGAAAAGGCTTATCGAAATGCATCAGCTAATATAATTATAGATTATATAATTATAAATAAGAAGTGAACAATAAGTGACTATTGAACATTTTAAACTATTGTGGTGTTGGAGTTAAAATTCATTTGTGTATAGTGAATCAGTCACAGTTCCAAAACAACAAATAAACCTTAAAGTAACTATGTGAAAATTTTTTATGAACAGGTCAGTTATTATTATATATAATTAAACAAAATTTCATTTTTTTCGTTAATTGATTAGATTTTTTCATTTACATACATACATACATATATATATATATATAAATATGATAAAGGGATATTTTTTGAGGTTAAATAGAACTTTCGATAGACATTCATTTTAAAGTTTTATCACACTTAAAAAAACTTAATAAATTAATAAACTATTTGTTTAAATGCTGTGAAAAAATCATATTAACGTAAATAAATCACTCAACCCTAACACAACATAATGTTACAAGTATTCTCTTGTATATTCACTTACTGTTGTCTTTATTCGGTGATCTGCATTTTGATACCTATGACCTAAAATGTCGATTGTTATTTTTTTTTGATTAGTTTTTGGTTTTGTAGTTGTTCTTTATTTATTATTTTCTTTATCTTTTTCTCATCGTTTATAGGGCTGCTTTACCTCAACTGACACTTATTTTTCGTTTTCTTTCTTTTTCCTCCGTAACTTTGAGTGATTTCAGGAAAAAATACAAAAATTTGGTTAGATTTATTTAAAAAATTATATTAAAAAATTTTATTTTAAAAAATCCAAAAATTTGGTCAGATTTCTCTGTTTGTAAACCATGGTCGGTCTAGTAAACTCCAGATTATTTTTTTATAACTTACTTATATATTCTCTTATACGTATGTTGTTTTTATTCAACGTAACATATCTTCAACTAACTGTCGCCTCTTTCTTTTCATTACTTATATGAGTATCAGGTATATGAATATTTGTCAATATCTAAATATTTTATTACTTTAAAGTCAATGTATGATGTTTATTGTTTTGAATACATGACTAGTGTGTCGAATTTACATTGTTTAAGAGGAATCTAATTATCGTTTGGATTTAAATCTTTAATCAAGAGTTTTTATAGCTATTTGTGTGATTAAGAAAGGTTGTTGAACATGAATTAAATATTTGCTTGTGTTGGATTTTTAGTGTGAATTTTTTTATTGCTATTTCTGATTTGCATGCTTTTATATTTATAAAAATACTACTTATTTATCTATACATGTATGTGTTTGTGTACTTTATTATACAATATTCGCATACATGCTTTTGTACATACATATGAATATTTATATACGTATAGAGGGGGGGGGGATAGGTTAGTGAAAAAGAGGGAGAGAGACAAGTCAACGAAGTATGAAAGAGATAATATTAGGAATTTCAACACGTGATTGAAAAATCTGTAAATGGATATGAGAACAGACAAGGGTAACGGAAATAATAGAAGAAATAAAATCGATGAAATAGACATGAGTAAAATTTATAACAAAAAGAAAAGACAATAGATGGACAAAAATCATTGTGCAGTGACATCATAGAGGGATATCCAGGAAGAAACCATATCAAAGATGGAGAGATGATATGAGGGTTGGATGAAATGAATCGCTGACAGGAAACAATGGAAGAATTTTGAAAAAAACATTTAAGAAGACCTGATTATATTCGATGAATATTTTACTCAGTAGTGGACAAATATAGGCTTCTATGACGATATATATACCTACATTTATATGTATATATACGAGGTCGGACAATTAAGTAATGCGACAAAATTCAAAAATCGAGTATATTTAAAAATTAAGGTACATCGCTGCGATCCCCTTCAAAGTAGTCCCCTCCCGCATCTATACACTTATTTCAGCGAGTTTTTCAGTTTTCGTAACAATTCTGGAACACTTCTTGTGGGATCTCTCCGAGTACCCTCGTCACAGATTCTTGGATATCTTCAACGGAGTCAAAATGTCGACCTTTGACGAATTTTTTCATATGGGGGAATAGGAAAAAGTCGCAGGGTGACAAGTCCAGTGAATAGGACGGTTGTGGTAACGTTACGATCCCTTCAGACGCCAAAAACTGAGAGACACTGAACGCACTGTGACAGGGAGCATTGTCGTGATGCAGAACCCGAGTCTTCGCGATCTCTGGACGCACTCTGAGCACCCTTTTTCGTAATTTTTCGAGCACATTGCGGTAGAATACTTGATTTACGGTTTGTCCAGGTGGTACGAACTCTTTGTGAACCACCCCTTTGCTGTCGAAGAAGCAAATCAACATGGTTTTCACTTTGGACTTGCTCATTCTCGCCTTCTTTGGCCTTGGTGCTCCAGGGGACAGCCACTGTTGGCTTTGTCGTTTAGTTTCGGGGTCATATTGAAAGAACAAACTTTCATCGCCAGTAATAACCAGTAATAAATTTCTCTGTTCCATTTTCGTGACATGCACTACTCGCGCGTTGTTACAAAACACTAAACAGCTGGCGAAGAAATGATCGTACGAGGGTGGTCAAGGTCTCAATCGAGAGAGTAGGGATCTGCTATTACGGTGGCGGAGTTACAGGTTCGCAGTGTTACCACAGGCCGAGAAAAAAATCGGTCGCATTACTTAATTGTCTGACCTCGTAATATATATATATATATATATTTGTATAGACAAAGAAAAATATTTTTGAAAATTACTTTCTTGATTGAATATTATATAAAATTAAAAACATACTCACATAGTTGAATATATGATAAATTAATAAAAATTGAGATCGTTCTTATTTTAGAAATAAATATCGCACAATATAGATGATTTTAAATTTTTCACTAAATGTTTTCTTCACATTACTAAATCGAAACAAAGAAACCAAATGTTATAAATACACTTTCTATACTGAAAAACGAATGAACTTGTAAATATATCTATTAGTTAATTTGACACGCTGTGTGTATTTGTGAACGGTCGTTCAGAGTTGTACATTCTTAGCGTATTATGTTCAAGTGTATATCAAAAAATAATATGCAGGTCGTTAAAAAAATAGATTAATCACCGAGTGTATGATAAGTAGAGTATGAAATATTTTCATATAGTACGCTGTCTGAACTCGTATGAAGCTTTTAAGTTTTACAGTTTGAATACAGTTTGAAAATATAGTCAATATGTGCTACTTACATTTTAGAAGCGTGACCTCAAAGGTAAAATTGGCAACTCTTCAATTATATTTACTGATGTACAAATAAATTACGTCTTAAAATAACACGTACGTTTATTTTTTTTTATTGGAGCATAATTTATTCTCTAAATTACATTTTTTTAAAAAATATTTTAGTACAATCTAATGCACTTGTCCGTTGCCAATATTTGAACAATTTTTCTATTACTTTCATTCGTATCGGATTTCAATAAAAAATAAATAAAATTGAATCGGATAAGCGAATCAACAACTCGACCGAAATGTTTTTATTTTACTTTCTTTGACCCAGGACAATTAGAGTAAATATAACTTATTTATTTATATGACACGCGTACTCTCTGGCAATTATGTTCAGTACAAATCGATGTGTTGTCGACACAGACATTCGTCGTTACCAAAAGTGGAGATGTAGATTTTGCCAGCGGTATGCCATTCATGTCAAGGAACTTTGGAACAATGACTCATTGTCTATAGTACAATCTATTGATATATATATAATAATTAAAAATATTGTCAAATATCTTTCTTGTAAAAATTACTAGTTTATATTTTTTCCTCCTCGTAATTTTCTTGAATTTTTTCCTAAACTCTTGACTACATTTATATGCAGCTATCATAAAAATTATTAAATTTTTGGTCGAAAAATAAACATAAGTAATTTTTAAAATTTTCTCACACGCAAATTTTTCTAATTTTTCTATTAGATCAAACGACAATCAGATGCATCTCTGTTTAGAGAATACAAAAAATGAATAATCACTACCAAATTGACATTTTTTAGTTCATACCAAGTTTATTTTATAGTCCGAAATCTAGCTATATTAGCAACGACAATGACACTGGTTCAATTTAAAAAAAGATATTTTTTTATTCTTTTCATTAATTAGTTCAATTATTCGTAATGTAAAGTGATCCAAATAAGATTAAAGTATCGTAAGGAATTGAATGTATGTCCAAATACTTCAGTTTCATTTGGGCTATTCTATATTTATTAAATATTACTAAAGGCTCTGACGATGATGGCGTCGCCATCGAAATGCATCAGCCGATATAATTATAAATAATAAGTGATTATTGAACACTTGAAATTATTGTGGTGTTGGGGTTAAAATTCATTTGTGTAAAATATTACTAGTTTCAATATCGTAGCTCCAATAAAACTATTTCTCTCGCTACGTCACTAAAAATAACTCCAAGTAATTTAAGAGATTTAATTGAATTTTCATTATCGCTGCGATAATTTTTGTTAAAAAATCTCTAGCTGTTCATGTCAACTTTTTATCTACAATAATCCATCGATCGAACAAAGGATCTCTATTTATTCGAGAAAATGTTAAAGCTGAACTTATTTACACAAATGAATTTTTACCCCAACACCACAATAATTTAAAGTGTTCAATAATCACTTATTGTTCACTTATTGAACACTTTAAATTATTGTGGTGTTGGGGTAAAAATTCATTTGTGTAAAATGAATCGGCCACAGTTCCAAAACAACTCAACTTATTTAGTTTTGTAAGGCATATATAGGGTGGCTTAAATGAAATTTAAAGGTTTACGTATAGATTTATTTGTTTATCATCATTTACTATCGTTCAGTCTCATTTGAGCTAGATATATAAATGCAAAACACAATAAACATGTAAAGATTATCAAACTTTTATTATAATTTTTTTTTGTTATTAAAGTTCTGATTTTCAATCTGTCTAGTCGTTGTAATCTACATTTTAAACATAATTAATTTTTAATATACTTGTCTGTAAAGCAAGTAGATTGTGATTTAGTATTCAAAATTTGATAAATCAATATTTAGCATTTATCAGCCACTTTAGAAATATTTTTTGTAATTTCTGAAACGTTTCATTTATTCAGAAAATTTGAATGAAATTATGTGTTGAAAATATAAAATTCTGTATTTATTTTTCATCGCTACAAGTAAAACGAAAATTATTCAAAGAAATAAATATTATATTTAAACGAAAAGTAGAAACATAATTTCTCATACTAATATCATTTTAATTATTTATAAAAATATTTACAACATTTAAACGATTTTAACATCGATCAGAATAAGACTATTGCGATTATCTACTATTAAAAAAATAATTAGTTATTTAGTATGATTTAATCATGTATTTATTTTTTAAAAATCTAACCGAATCTAATGAAGTTAATGCTTTATAAGTTACATAACTGCGTTCAAAAGAAAATAAACTGTATATTGTTCAAATGAGTAATCCTAACTGATTCTGACACATACGATAGTCTTAAATAACCAATGAATCACACTGTCAGTTTTACAACTAGAAAATTTTCAATTTAAAACAGTGAACGAGTAAATAGTCACTAGAGTGGTTATTTCAATTCATAACCAGTACATAAATTACATGTTAAAATATATGTAAACATTCTATGAAAATAAAATTTGAAGGACGCAAATACAACAGTAAAATATCAAACGTTCTTGACAGTATTTTAGACAGAATATAAAATAATAAAAAAACACATTCAAAACTAATAGACTTTAAGAATAAATATTTAAAAAAGATTTTTGTTCACAGTTTTAAATTCTATCGACTATTTTTATATGCATTTAAATTGTAACATTTTATTTTAGATCGAGGAATATTTTTTTAAAACATTTTTTAAAATGATAAAAATAAAAATTGTTATATAAAATATATACACGTATGTTTATATATATATATATATATATATATATATATATATATATATATATATATATATATATATGTCTGCTGAAAAGTGTTATTTAATTTCAATTAAAAGAAAATAGTAATTTTGTTACACTTTTTATCAATATATATTTAACAATATAATTTCTATTAATATTAACAATTGAATCTTTTGAATTACTTTTTGATAAAATGACTCATTGCGATGATATATAATTTATTGATGAAAAAAAAATATAAATAACTATACACAAATGAATTTTAACCCAAACATCACAATAATTTCAAGTGTTCAATAATCACTTATTGTTCATTTATTATTTATAATTATATCGGCTGATGCATTTCGACGGCGACGCCATCCATCATCGTCAGAGCCTTTCTCTGACGATGATGAAGAAAGGCTCTGACGATGACGACGTCGCCATCGAAATGCATCAGCCGATATAATTATAGATTATATAATTATAAATAATAAGTGATTATTGAACACTTTAAATTATTGTGGTCTTGGAGTTAAAATTCATTTGTGTAAAGTGAATCAGCCACAGTTCCAAAACAACAAATATAAATAAATACTTAATATTTTTTTTTCATCATAAAATTTGAATTACAACAATACAATTTGTAAAAAAAAAATAATTAGTACAAACAGAAATTTAGCATTCTTTAAAAATAGAGAAAATAAGTAATTGGTTGAAGTTAAAAACTATTTAAAAAGATAAAGCCGTTTAATTTACGTATAAAGTTAATATACTAGTAATTATAAAATCATGAAGGAAATGATAAATATAATCATTTTATAAACCACCATTGACAAACTGAAGAAAATGTCATGTTATTAAACTGTAAATCTATTATGAATATTTTCTATTAATAATAATATTTAATCATTTTTTTAAAAAATACAATGAACAAGACATTATATTATTTATCTTAATTCTAGTCAAATGATTAACATAGTATCATCATATGAGTCAATTTTATCCTATAAGTGATGTCTGAGAAAACGGTTGACGTAAATGGTTAATGAACTTGAAATGTTTAATGAGCTTTGATCTCGACAACGTTTCAAAGTAACTAAACTGAAAAAATATTATTCTCTTTCGTGTGTATATATGCATGTACATATATATATATATATATATATATATATATATATATATATATATATATATATATATGTTTATAAACTATTTCAAAGTCAAACAAACTTGTTACACAAAACGTATACTTGATTAAATATTGTACTTTTAATACTAATATTATTATTAAAAATAACTTTAAATTTTATTGAAATGAAGGTTTTCATATGTAAAATTAATTTTATTTATTTTATATTAGAATAAAGTTTACGTAATATTTTCGTTGTACTTTAACATTACCAGTTTTGGCAATTATACTATTATGAATTGCCATGACAAAAATCGGTCATGGATAAAACAACAAAGACAGTGACCTCAATTTTGCAAATAAATAGACATAGAACTGAAATATTATATTTTTGTTTCTGAAATTACTATTTTGTATAAGATTATTATATTTATATTTTATTATAATCTGCCTTGAGTACTAAAAGTATTAAATTTTAAATAATTTTACAAGAATTAAACATAGGATATTTGATGAAAAACAAGTTATAACATTTCTTAATTAAAAAATAATGTGTGTCCTCTTAAATATTTCTAGATATTTTATTTCTGTGATGAAAATAAATTAAAAAATAAATTACAAAATATAATTTTCATTAACACTAGATTTACGGAACGAGTCAATTTGACTCGTTTAAAATTTTGTTGTTATAGATATAGAAAACTTAAATATTATTTTTTAAAAACACATGTTGGTTTTTAATTAAAAATGACAGATGTGCAAAAAAATATATTACATATTTGCATATATATCATTATGTAATTAAAAACTAATATATGTTTTTAAAAAATAATATTTAAGTTTTCTATATCTATAACAACAAAATTTTAAACGAGTCAAATTGACTCGTTCCGTAAATCTAGTGTTAAGTATCTCTGTTATCTTATCAGTCCTGTTGATTAAAA
This sequence comes from Neoneuromus ignobilis, assembly GCA_029203775.1. Lineage (NCBI taxonomy): Eukaryota > Metazoa > Arthropoda > Insecta > Megaloptera > Corydalidae > Neoneuromus > Neoneuromus ignobilis. Next base: position 268,969 of record CP092088.1, on the reverse strand, counting down.
CAATAATGTTAATTTTGTGTTTTTCAATTATCAGTATATATATGTATATATATATATATATATATATATATATATATATATATATATTATGTATATTATTTATATATATTAATATAGGTTATATATATATATATATATATATATATATATATATATATATATGCATATATATATATTTATATATATATACATATATATATATATATACATTTAAAACTATGACTATGTGTATAATAAGCACTAAATTAAACAGAACTCTTGTAATTCGTTTTCAAAAACATACAGGATTTATTTTATAGTTTGTGAATGCATATTAAATAAATTTAAAATTTTTTATAAATAAAATATCTCCAACAAGATTAATATTATTACATATGAAAGTATTAGGTGACGAACAGCAAGGCTCCGAAAGCACTTTATTAAAGATGCACGAATTTTATGTACTTACGTAGTAAGTTTTTGTAGTGAATTTTCAATATTGAAATACGTTATTCAAGCATGTAGTGTTCCATTTCTAAAATTTTTAATACACAAATGTTAAATAATTATGGTTCAATAATTGAAATTTCATCAAATAATAGCCAAGTTACTTCCTAACCTCAAATTTGGTCACCTTTTTATATACGTATATCATCATGTTCTATTTTTAGAGTTTAATAATATTTTACCTAAATATATATTATATGATTTTATATAAATATATATATATATATATATATATATATATAACCATACATATTTATCATCATATTATTTAAAACTCCATTAAATTTTACCATTCATTTGTAATTAATCATACCATGTTGCTTATGTGGGCTTGTGATGATTTTTTTTATTCAAGGTTTTTTTATTCAAAATTTTTTTTATTCAAGGTTCAATAGGTATTTTTGCATCTCTTTATCTATATATATATATATATATATATATTTATATATATATATATATATATATATATATATATATATATATATATATATATATATATATATATATATATATATATATATATATATATATATATATATATATATATATATATATATATATATATATATATATATATATATATATATATATATATATATATATATATATATATATATATATATATATATATATATATATATATATATATATATATGTATATGATATACACATGTATACTGCTAGACTATATTTATTTTTCTTTATTCTTAGAAATAATATTTGTGTGTTATCTGCGATACCAAAAAAGTCAAGTGATATTTATATACGATCTCTACATTAGTTTGTCAATCCACCACTAAACAAAAGCTTCATTGAATATTACCACTCACACTGGTACTTAGTTATACTAACTACATTGATCAAACGTGTTGATGAGGAATATATAGGGTGAAAATGGTCTAATGAGACTGGAATATGTAATTGTGTTCAATTATTCAGTTTCATTTGGAGTACCTCTGTATATTTGTATATATATATATATATATATATATATATATATATATATATATATATATATATATATATATATATATATATATATATATATATATATATATATATATATATATATATTTGATGACAATTTATTCTTTAAATATACTTTAAATGTCTTAATATATTGTAATATTTATTTATGAAAATGTTTTTAAATTGAAAATATGTATTAATATTTATCGGAAATTTTATTAAATAAATAAACATTCCTATAAACTTTTCAATAATAAACAAACACACTGTCTGTATATATATATATATATATATATATATATATATATATATATATGTATATGTATATATATATATATATGTATATATGTATATATGTGTGTGTAGGTATGTGTGCGTGCGCGCTGTGCGTATATACATATGTATATATAAACAGTGTGTTACTAATAGAAGATAAAATGAAGGCTATAAACGTCATAAGAATCAATCGAGAGAAGAAACGTTCATCACAACAGATGTTAAATTGCGCGCCGATCTAAATTTAGTCGTATGCTATTAAGCCAAAAACAGAAATAGATAAGGTTTGTAAAATTTGCACTTGTCTTGTGAGGATTTATTTCTACTTGAACGTATTCAATGAATTGTTCGTTCGGACGTGTATTCTTTTGAAACGTCCATCTGGAGAGTTCATAAAACTCTCGTTGGTGCAGATCAAATAATATTTGTACGATTTAGAAATTTATTTTGTACATTTCAAATGATACGGTACGAAATATTATATATATATACATACATATGGACCCAGAGGTTTTCATAAATAAGTCAGAAAGATAGTAAATAATTGTAGAGAAGTGAATGTATGCACGTCTAAACGTTTCAATCTCATCTTATCCATCTTATATATGTATATATGGGTTGTATATTTAAGAAACTGAAATAATAGAGTAAATGTTTTCCTAGTATTTTACAAAGGTTTAATGTTATAATTTAATTGGGAAATCGAAATTTGATTTTGATATAATAATGTTTTTGTTAATAACACAAAAATCTAGGCGTCACATTTGGATGATCCTATATTTATTCATTTTATTAATGATATTATTTATAATATTAAATAAAAAAATCTTCAATATTCAATGTGTATAAACTTTTGTTGTTCTGAATTCGTCGACTTATATTTTTTAGATATACAATTCTCTAATAGGTAATGAATAAAGGTGTCGAATTGAATTTTGCAAACAAATATTTGATTTATAATTAAAATGAATTTTTATTTGTTGTTTTGAAACTGTGGCTGATTCACTTTACACAAATGAATTTCAATCCCAACACCACAATAATTTAAAGTGTTCAATAATCACTTATTGTTCACTTATTATTTATAATTATATAATTTATGAGGCTCTGACGATGATGGCGTCGCCATCGAAATGAATCAGCCGATATAATTATAAAAAATAAGTGAACAATAAGTGATTATTGTGGTGTTGGGGTTAACATTTATTTGTGTGAAACGAATTTATAATAATACAATGCATTATATTAATAAAATTCATCATATGTAGATTGGCCCAAATGAAACTAAAGGATATTAAACAATGCTAAGCAAGTGTTGTATGTCTAAATCTTTTACTCTCGTTTGAGCCACCCTATACGTCCATTATAGAGGATGAGTGGAGATCAATTCATTAAATTTAGACATAGAAATATATTGTTGAAATTGTAAGGAAGTTTATAATATTTTTTTTAATTTTTATTCTCCTATCACTTGATATATAAAACTTATTTGGGTTTACTTTCAAACTTTGAATTACTGCATTATTTTTTTCTATAGTCTATTATTTTCGAATGTATTTTGTATTGGATTTTTTTTAATTTTGTACACTAATTCTGAATTAAATAATTTATGAATATTCTTCAGATATGTAAAACAGTTTAATTGGATAAATCAATTTAATATATATAAATATATTTCCCTTTACCAATACCAAATTTTCCACAAGCACAAGCAGACAATTACTATTCGTTACTCTATAGAAATTAACATTAACTAGATTGAAAAAAATTACCGTATATTTTCAGAAAACTTTATTTTATAAACAAATATTTTTATTTTTTGTCTATAATAATTAGTGAATTGATTTGTTTTATTTTCGAACTAATTTTTTATATCGAAATTATACCTAGAAAAAAGTTTAGCTATATTTTTCATTGAAAATATTAATAAAAAAATAGTTTAAAATTTTCAATTTACGTTCGAATTTCTGTATAAAATTTATTAAATACAGTAGTACTCGTATAATAGTAAATAATTACTGAATTCTATGTAAACAAATATCACTTTTATTGTAAATAAAGGATTGACCGATATACCTAATAACAGTTTAATGAAAAAAAAAATGTATAGTGTAATTTTGATCGGGATTTTTTTTATTCGAATATAGAAAATACCATCGGATAAATTTTACTCTTTCGAGAAATTCTTCATTATCAGATACTGCTCTGTAATTGACGAGTGATGTGTTACTGAAATGACGAAACACGAACAACAATAGTTTATTTTTGTTGTGAATTATTTTTAGACGCACACGTATTATATATTTCGGTGAAATAACTAGATTTTATGTTTGAATATTTTTTTCAGTATTCAAAATATGCGTATGCTTCTAATATAGTTTTTTGTTTGATTGATTTATTAGACTGTGTAGTATTTTTAATTTTTTAATGTACGATATTTTCGATCCGTATTTTATATATATATATTCAAAATCACTCGTTATTTTTATATCTCTACGTGTTAATATTAAATTATTTTCCATTTTATCTAAAGTCGTTAAATTATTCTGGTATTTAAAACCATTTTCACTACCATAAGTAAAAACACGTCTGATGCATTAATCATCTTCGTTAGTTATAAATAATATAAGGTCATCAAAATATTACACATAGATTTGTGTTTTATTAAAAATAAATAGAGAAACTATACACATGTTTCCCTATACACATGTTTCTTTTTAATAAAACACAAATCTAGGCGTTACATTCGGATGAGCGTTTGTAAGATTTTTCTGAAAAGGTCATTTTTATTCTCTTATTCACTTCATCTATAATTCTTTTCTTTATTTTAATGAGTTGTCTTCAATAAACTTAGTTTTTTAATTACTTCTATTTTTATCCATTTTCATTCGACCTTTTGTGGTCTGTAAAAAATCATTATATATATATTACTCATATATTGTCATAGAATTTTTGACTTGCTTAGCCGAATTTATTGAAACTTTAATCGAGTTCATTAGCCTTATTGAAAAAATAATAATATCGATAGTAAATTGCAAACGACCTTCTTTCTCTTTTTCTATACGTTTATTCTTTCAACCTATCTATTTGGTAATTTAAACATGTCATTTAGTACAATTGTAAATAATACACACACACACACACACACACACACACACACATATATATATATATATATATATATATATATATATATATATAAAGTAGGGAAATTCGTAGAAATGAATTTAAAAAAATATTGAATCAGTCGAAATAGAAAATTTTATGAGAATTCTTCATCCAGCAGTGGATATAAAATGACTGTTATATCTACTGCTACTATTACTCTATCTGCTGTTACTACTAAAGATAATTATATACAGGGATTATCTAAATGTGATGTCTAAAAAGAAACATGGGTATAGAGTGATGTATAGGGAAACATGTATATATTTTTTTTTTAATAAAACACAAATCTAGCCGTCACATTTAGATGACTCTCTCTCTCTCTCTTTATATATATATATATATATATATATATATATATATATATATATATATATATATATATATAAAGAGAGAAACGGATAAAAAATAATAACATACAAATCATAAAATTTAGAACGAAAAGATTTCGTTTATAAAATTAAATTTTGCCTCTTACTTTGCGCTGTTAAATTTATTTTTTTTGTATTTATTTTATATGTTCGATGATTTGTTTTAGTTAACAAAAAATATTTTTTTTTATAAATAAATCATTCTTAATTCTCATAAAATTCTATATATCAATGTTTCTCAATCGTCTATTCGAACGTTTTCGTTAATGCGCATTTTGATTGCGATTCCATGAATTTCAGAACGTCTGTTATGATAATGTTAAATTTAGAAATTTCATATTACTACGTTTTGAACATGAGAAATTAATGATCGAAATATACAATATATAAAAAATAAACAACAAATGATTGCTAAATAGTTGGAGTTGATAAGTGATTAATTTATGTAAAAGTGAATTAGTCACTTTGCCGAATTAATTGCGAAGAATAAAACATGTGTGTGTGTTAGAAAAAAGTCCAAACATACATACGCATTCACACATACATATATATGTATATTGTATGTGTGTGTATGTGCATGTGTGTATTTAATTACATAATATTCCTACGAACTGCTTGTACATGTATTTCTATTATAATTGAACCAGCAATGGCTTAAAAATAAATTGCTTGTGAATATGACTTTCTAGAACATTGTATAACATAGACTCTGTTTTTAAATGCAATCCAACAAAAATAAAGATCATTACGATTTACAACTGGCCTTTCTATTTATATATTTATTGTTTGGTCTGTAAACATGAATTTTTGTTTACAAAAATGAATTGCAGGTAAAATAAAATTTTATATAAAAACATTATCATCCCTTATGCAAAGCATTCCGTCGATTGATATTTTGTGAATTATTTGTAATAGTACAGTATTATTCCTGAAAATTTCATAAATATTTAACACTAGAAAGACTGAAATTTAGTATATACCTATATTGCCCAAAAGCAGTCAAAATGACTGCATTGTGAAAGAATAACTAATGTGTAAAGAAATTTGTTTAAAATTAATTTTTAATATTTTTTATATTATTTACAGTTATATAACAAGTTATTAGTAAATATTAACAATAAAAAAAATTTACTTCACTTGGAAAAAAAATAATTTATGCATTATTATTGAAAAATATTTGGAGGGGCCATCTACGAGAACTAGTTTTTACTGTACATTTTCTGGCCATTTTATCCGCCATATCAACTCCAAATTTTGTGCTGTTATAAAATTAAATAGATTCCGGTAATATTTTTTTATTACTTTTATCAATTTTCACAAATTTATGCTTAGAACTTAGAACAGCTACTCTTTTATTTGGTTTGCTTTTATATATTGTAAGAACACAATTCTCTGATTTATATAGCAGAGTGGAAAAACGAGGCATGTTATCCTTCGTTTGTTTGGCTGCTTTGGGTAGTTCTCTTTTGTTCCCTCTAATAGTTCCAACTAGAGTTGTTTTTTTGGCCAATAATTTTGTCGCGAGCGACATGCTAGTGAAAAAGTTATCGGTCGTGATATTTCTTCCACAGCTTTTATATGGCTCGACAAGTTTCAAAACAACGTGTTCACTGAGAAGCATTGACGATGGTCGTTGTTCATCTTTCCCCAAATAAGGAAAACCATTCAAAACATATTTGCTACTAACATCTGATGCAAGCCAGAATTTGATGCCAAATTTGTTGGGTTTATTAGGCATATACTATATAAACCTGCACCTGACTTTTGACGGAAATAATTGCTCGTCAACTGTTATATTTTGCCCTGGTTGATAGCAAGCTTGACTATTTTCAATGAACTTGTCCCATATTTCCGAAACCAAGGCAAATTTATTTGTTTGTAGGCGCCTAATTCTTTCGGTTCTTTTGTCAAAACGAATAAATCGTAGGATTTGCTTGAACTTTTCTCTGGCCATAGTTTTTCTAAAAAATCGGGACCCCACTTTGCTGACCATAAATAACTCAGTTTTAAATTTTTTGCCTCGTAGGCTTCACGAGCATAGTTCAGAATTTGTTGCATCTGATTCTATATCGGAGCACTCTTCACTTATGTTCGTTAGCTTCTCCAATAACTCACTTCTATTCGACATTTCTTTCATGAATTTAGGGCGCAAAAGAAATAAAATAAACAACTTGTTATAACAAGTATCACTGCATAAAGATTCAAATAACAAGTACTACTTTAGCTTATTGAGCAACTGCAACTTATCAAGTATACGCCCAAATCGACATTTTATCATGTACTTGTATGTTATCATGTAAAGGTAATCGAAAAAAAATGAAAACTATTATTTCAATACAGAGCCGAACTGGTCATATAAGAAATTTACTCAATTCAATAATAAGAGTCATTTGATTATTTAAAATTTCCCAAGCAGTCAAAATGACTGCTTTTGGGCAATATAGGTATAACACATATATATATATACCGGAAATGAAGGAGGGGGAGGTAACTACAATTATTAATAAACGCATTTATATGTTGTATAAAAAGTCACAAAATTCTAAGAAACTGTGTCATTATATACATAATTGTTTTTCTAATTGAAATTAAAAAGCAGTCAAAATGACTTCCTTGGGCAATCTAGTGTTAAAAGGCATAAATCGAAAAAAGTGAAATTTGTTAATTTTATTCATAATTAAATATTTGTTATTTAAATTACGTTTTAAACACAAACCTATTATGAATTTTTGTTAAATATGCCAATAAAAATAATAAAAGTATCAATGCGTTGAATTTAATATATATATAGATATCACTTAAAAAAATGGTTGAAAAATATCTCTCAAAATCACAGAAAGAACGTATTAACCAATCTTATGGTCAACTCTATAGTCTTTGAACTTAGTGAGGCTAATACTAGGAATTGTTACATGTTCACATAAATGAAGCAGTCGGTCGCAGAATAAGATATTGTGTCTCATTATGGATGAGAATTACTTCTTTGAAAACAGTAATATGCAGGCAAATATCAGTGTTTCTATAATCGAGTAGTTTAAAACGATTCAATCTCTCGTCTCAACAACACATAATTTTGTAAAAATGTTCAATAATCGTTTATTGTTTTCATTCCCTGATGCATATTTCGACGTTCATGTACAATCATTGTCGGTGCGGTAGTATATTATAATTTTTTGATAATATAATAATCTACCAATGATAACGCACGGTTATCGAAACATCAGCAAATTAAAAATAAATGGCCGTTGAACACTGTTATAAAATCTTTTAGAGTTGATACGAGTAATTCATTTATATTAACCTCTCGAGCGAAAATGACTTGTTTCGTCCGTATGAGTTTTTTTAATCAAACTTAACTATGATGGAACTTGAACGTTGATAATAATTTCTACTAATCTATATAAACGAATAACTTGGAAAAAATCAAAATCGCTTAAAAGTTATTTTCTCATTATATAACAATATAGATAACAATATTTCGAGCATACCGTTTACACAGAATACATTTATTTTCTGTATTCTCTCATTATTCAATTCGTTTGTTGACTTAAAACAGTGTAGATATCAAAGAAATAATTTCAAAAATGTTTAAACATTCAGATTTAATTTTTAGTTTTATTTGTTAATTGTATAGTAGTTTTTTTGACATTTTTTATCGAATATTTTCACAGGTTCATTCTATAAAAAATAAAATAGTCTCTGTTTGCTTCTATTCTTGATAGGTTCTTGCACTATTGTGCTTCTTCATCTTGATATTTGAAGATTACTACCCCGATGCCTGCTATTTGTGATATTATTTCTGTATTATCTTCTTTCCTTTTTCGTAAACTTCTTTTGTGCAGTCTAGGAAAACTTTCAAAAACCCAAGTATGTTGTCAAATATGAATATCAAACTCCCTCCCTCCCGTCAGAATTTATTCGTCGAACATGACTTGATTAAATTGTTACATTGACTTATTTTTTTTGTTGTATTAAAAAAATATTTTACGAAATTCATATAAGCATTTGAATTGTATTATTGCAACGATTTATTAACACTAGATTTACGGAGCGAGTCAATTTGACTCATTTAAGATTTTGTTGCTATATACGAGGTCAGACAATTAAGTAATGCGACCGATTTTTTTCTCGGCCTGTGGTAACACTGCGAACCTGTAACTCCGCCACCGTAATAGCAGATCCCCACTCTCTCGATTGAGACCTTGACCACCCTCGTACGATCATTTCTTCGCCAGCTGTTTAGTGTTTTGTAACAACGCGCGAGTAGTGCATGTCACGAAAAAGAAATGGAGCAGGTTGAAAGTGATCCTACTCTTCTCGATCGAGTTATTACTGGTGATGAAAGTTGGTTCTTTCAATATGACCCCGAAACTAAACGACAAAGCCAACAGTGGCTGTCCCCTGGAGCACCGAGGCCAAAGAAGGCGAGAATGAGCAAGTCCAAAGTGAAAACCATGTTGATTTGCTTCTTCGACAGCAAAGGGGTGGTTCACAAAGAGTTCGTACCACCTGGACAAACCGTAAATCAAGTATTCTACCGCAATGTGCTCGAAAAATTACGAAAAAGGGTGCTCAGAGTGCGTCCAGAGATCGCGAAGACTTGGGTTCTGCATCACGACAATGCTCCCTGTCACAGTGCGTTCAGTGTCTCTCGGTTTTTGGCGTCTAAAGGCATCGCAACGTTACCACAACCGCCCTATTCACCGGACATGTCACCCTGCGACTTTTTCCTATTCCCCCATATGAAAAAATTCGTCAAAGGTCGACATTTTGACTCCGTTGAAGATATCCAAGAATCTGTGACGAGGGTACTCGGAGAGGTCCCACAAGAAGTGTTCCAGAATTGTTACGAAAACTGGAAAACTCGCTGGAATAAGTGTATAGATGCGGGAGGGGACTACTTTGAAGGGGATCGCAGCGATGTACCTTAATTTTTAAATATACTCGATTTTTGAATTTTGTCGCATTACTTAATTGTCTGACCTCGTATATATAGAAAACTTAAATATTATTTTTTAAAAACATATGTTGGTTTTTAATTACATAATGACACATGTGCAAAAAAAATTATATTACATATTTGTATATATGTCATTATGTAGTTAAAAACCAACATATGTTTTTAAAAAAATAATATTTAAGTTTTCTATAAATATACCAACAAAATCTAAAATGAGTCAAATTGACTCGCTCCGTAAATCTAGCGTTAAAGAGCATCGAGTTAATCACATTGGTTTCTGAAATAAATTATTTATTAATGCACAGCAAAAATTTTTTTATCATTTAGTGACGTTAAGCCTAAATATTAATGAAATTTATTCTAAATATAAAAATTTAAGCATTAATCAAGTGCTCTAGCACTAAAATTTTGAAAAATTCAAAAAGTGGAGTTGAACATTTTGGCTTATGAATCATCCATATATATATAATATATTAGGTTGGCAAATATCTCCCTTCCGCCTTCTGGTCTTTTGAATTTCGCAGCTATGTACAAAAAAAAAAAAAAAGCGGAAGGGAGATACTTGCCAACCTAATATTATATATATATATATTATATATATATATATAATATATATATATAGTCGATTAAAATTTGTACTAATTTTATTATAAAGTGTCATCCAAACATGCTTCCCTATACACGACCGTATACAAATGTTTCTTTTTAATAAAACACAAATCTAGGCGTTAGATTTGGATGAACATATATAATGAATGGATCTTAGCGTAAATTTTGAATGTTGACATTTTTTAAATTTTTTTCTAAAAAATTAAATAAGTTGAAATATAAGATAGATGAATTAATTTAATTGATATACATTTTTTTTCAAAAAGATATTCATATTAGCTGTCTAAACAGTTTTGTTGATTGAAAACTAATAAATTTAAATCTATATTAGCACTCAACTCTCAAATAATCAATCAGTGGCAATGTTTTTAAAGTCAATACTACATCAATCGTTATTTTTAGATTTTAATACAAATAATTTTTTTTTTTTAAAAAATGCTACATACACACACACACATCGTGCAATTCACAAAGAAGAAACGGGACCGAATCTGTCAGTATTTGACAGTTATGACAGGAGTGCGCGTGTCGGCGTCGGCGGTTATTGGAAAAGCGTCGATTTGGACGGGCGGCGGGGCGGGCACGCGTGTAGGCGCGAATGGCGAATGCATGTTCGACCTGACGTCAGTGAACGATTCCGTTTTACATTTTTATGGCGAGACGCGTGGCGAAGCACTGTGTGCATGTTTTACCGGCTGATCTATTACTGATGAGCTTGCCAAATGATTTACGAACAAGGTGCTGTAAATATAAAATTCTATTTGCTGCTGCGCCGTTCTTTGGAAAATTTTTATTTTCAATACGTTTATAACCGTACAGTTCGAAATTGGAATCTTCCGTCACGTATTCAATACGATAAAAAATCGTTCCTCGAAACTATAAATGCATTTTTAAATATATATATATTTAATCGCAATTAAATAGTAAACATGTTGTGATGATTAACTGATAATTTTAAATCCGATCTTATGACACATGTCGACATCAATAGCAAATGCGTTTAATAAATTTCAGTCACGTCAGTGGACAGTTTTATCAAATAAAACAGTTGTAATATTATACTGTTCACATCAATTTATTTTCAAAAAACATATTTATAAAATGATTAGTAATATCGAATAGCAAATGACTTTTTACATGAATTAGAAACTTTGCCTCTCTATATCTGTTTGTTGTTTTGGAACTGTGGTCGATTCACTTTACACAACACACACACACACAGGACACAAATTAGTATATGTATATATGAAAAAAGCTAGTCTAGATTTTAACAGAAAGGCTCTGACGATGACGGCGTCGCCGTCGAAATGCATCAGCCGATATAATTATAAATAATAAGTGAACAATAAGTGATTATTGAACACTTTAAATTATTGTGCTGTTGGGGTTAAAATTCATTTCTTTATATCTGTTTTCTTCATTTTATTATGAAAAGTTACATAATTATTAATTTTAAACGACACAGTTTTCATTTATTATATAATTATAATTTCAAATTACACTCCAAAAATACATTATGCTTTAGAAATTAATTGTCGATATTTTGAAAGAAATATAAAAAGAAAGATATTATAGATTTGTTTAATTTTAGGTCACGTTATATGAAATGTCGGATTTTTCTTTGATTTTCAATTGAAAAATCCAACATTTCATATAACACGACCTAATAGTATAGGGTGACTAAAATGAGACTAAAGGATAGTAAAGAATACTCAATGATAGTAAGCAGTTAAAAATGTATGTATAAGCATTTAAGTCTCATGTAGGCTTTCTTATAGGTACTAAAATGTTATCGTTTTCATTAGCCTCTTTTTATCCTCTATTGGATGAAGGCTTCTCTTAAAACTCTTTGTATTTAACGATCAAATACATTTATCTTTCATTGCACACCAAATGTAGGGTCATCAAAATGTGACGCCTAGATTTGTGTTTTATTAAAAAGAAACTATGCACATGTTTCTTTTTAATCCTTTAACTGTTTATGTCGAGTATACTCGTCAGAGCGAAACGAAAATTTTTCGCATAATGTCGAGTATACTCGTCGTGAAGATAAAAAAAATCGCATTCGTATTATTATTAAACGAATCAACTTTAATTTTTTTCCCTGAAAAAGGGCAAATAAAGATCTTTTAAAAAATGTACATTTTAGAATATTCGTTAGTCTGGCAACCTTATTTATTTTAATACACAATAGCTTGTATTAAGCTGAAATAACAAATTCTGGGGAAGTACCGTTACAAAACTTTAAATCTTTAATTAAATCTTAATTTAAATTAATTTATTTTAAATCTTAATTTAAATCTTTAGTTTTGTAACTTAGATTTCTTGAAATTCAGTTGGTCTTTTATTGCTTCTGTTTTCATTCCTATAATGCCTTAATTTTATCTTTATGTGTATTTTTTTTATCAATGAAATAAATTTTGTTTGTTAACAACGAATAAAAATATATATTTTCTAAAAAACCAACACGCAACTTTTGATTTTTAATCATAATTGCCTACTTTTATAGGCAGAAACATTTTACTCTGTTTATGTCGAGTATACTCGTCTTCGCTGGAAAATAATTAAGCAGGCAGAAAAAGTTTTTCGAAACAAAATTAAACAGTTAAAGGGTTAATAAAACACAAGTCTAGGCATCATATTTGGATGATCCTATATATACATACATATACTATCATTAGTCCCTTTTAATTCATGACGGAATGAAGGCCTCTCTCAAAATATTCCATCTCGACTAATCAAATATTTTATTTTTTCAATCACATATGTATATATATATATATATATATATACATACATACATACATACATACATACATACATACATACATGCTTATATAATTACCTTCATTTACTAGCCTATCGATAAAGAAAAACTTTATTTCTTATTCTTCAAAATAAACAATATTTTCTAATAAAACTGTTAATATCAGTATTCCATTTAACTATTAGTATTTTTTTTAATCTCTTGATATACAAAATTACCTGCTTCTCAATCAATAATTGCTCTCGTCAACTGACTTTAGTTTCCTTTTAAAACATGCTTTATCCATTTTCACTCTAGAACCTTTATATTGTTATTAATATGCAGATATGCCGATAGATTGAATACCTATTTGTAATGTACGAATTAAATATCTACTAGTATTTGATATCACTTAAATTATTACTTCTTTTTTAACTTACATGATCTATAATAATAATTTTACTTCTTAATTTTTTAGTTTTGCAAATATGATTGGACTTTTAATTGGTTGGAAATTATTTGTGAATATATTATATTAAACCTATATATATATATATATATATATATAAGTGTGTGTTTGTGTATATGTAACTGCTGGTGGTACGGCATGTCATTATTATCATCATCCTTATAGTTCTTATAAGGATACTAAATACTAACTCAGTACAGCTTTTTATGTCAGAATTCCATGACGATATGATTTTATGAAATGGTATTGTCACCCTACGAGGGTTGTTTGATAAGTCCGTGTAAAAATAAAAACTGCTTCATTTTTTTGAATAAATCGTTTTTATTTTTCAACATAGTCTCCTTTTAGGCTTATACACTTCATCCAACGCTGCTCTAGTTTGTTGATCCCTTCCGAATAATAGGATTTGTCCAAGTCTGTAAAATAGTCATTCGTTCCTGCAATCACCTCCTCGTTCGAATAAAATCTTTTTCCCGCGAGCCATTTCTTCATATTAGGGAACAAATAATAGTCCGATGGAGCCAAGTCTGGAGAATAGGGGGGATGTGAAACGATTTGGAACCCTATTTCCATTAGTTTTGCGGCCTCAACTGCTGAGGTGTGAACTGGTGCGTTGTCGTGATGAAAGAGGACTTTTTTTTGTGGGCTAATCGGGGACGTTTTTCTTGCAACTCGGTTTTCAAACGATCCAATAACAATGAATAATATGCACCTGTAATGGTTTTACCCTTTTCCAAATAGTCGATAAAGATTATTCCTTGCGAATCCCAAAAGACAGTCGCCATAACCTTTCCGGCCGAAGAAATTGTCTTCGCCTTTTTTGGAGCAGATTCCTCCTTGATAACCCATTGTTTAGACTGCTCTTTGGTCTCAGGAGTGTAGTGATGTATCCATGTTTCATCTACAGTGATGAAACGACGCTTAAAGTCCTGCGGATTTCGCTGAAACAGCTGCAAACCGTTCTTGCAACACTTCACACGACCTCGTTTTTGGTCGATCGTTAGCAATCGCGGCACCCACCTGGCGGATAGCTTTTTCATGTCCAAATGTCGGTGCAAAATATTATGTACCCGTTCACACGAGATGCCTACAGCACTAGTAATCTCACGCACTTTCACTCTTCTGTCATCCATCACCATATCATGGATTTTATCAATGATTTCTGGAGTGGTGACCTCAACAGGGCGTCCAGAACGTTCAGCGTCTCTTGTGCTCATATGGCCACTCCGAAAATTTTGAAACCACTTATAAACCGCACTAATCGAAGGTGCAGAGTCACCATAATGTTTATCGAGCTTCTGTTTAGTCTCCTGAGGCGTTTTGCCTTTAATGAAGTAGTGTTTAATCAACACGCGAAATTCTTTTTCGTCCATTATTTGACAATCACTCGATTTCCTTGATTCCAACGATTGTCAAACACAAAGGAATAGACCGATATGGCTGAAACTTGATGTGTGTTCATCCAAGAGGTGCTACTAATTAAAAATAACCTCGATATGCACCAGTGGTGCCATCTTTCGGAATTTACACGGACTTATCAAACGACCTCGTATGCCTAACATCCAATTTGATATACAGGTACTATTTATAACTACTAGGAATTTTTCTAACTTGTAGTTAAAAAAAATTGAATTAAAATAAAAATGTACATTGGCGAATCAAATGTGAACAGTAGAAAATTGTTAAAAAAATAATAAAGAAAACATGTGTGCTATTTGTGCAAATAATCAGTTTAATGGTCAGTTTAGCGTGTTTAAAGTAGATGTATATGCTATAATTGTGATTTAAAATCGTGAAATATTAATCGAATTTTATATTTTTTATTTGAAAAATTATGTTCTTTTTGTTTATATTTATTTATCTTTTCGTATTTCACACCTTGAATGTTTTTGAACTGTGTATGTCACAACGGCGTGACTATTTAGTTTTGATATGAAGCCAATATATATATATATATATATATATATATATGTGTGTGTGTGTGTGTGTTTATATTTATATAAACATATATAATACAACCAACGACGTAAAACAATGACTTGCACAATAGGTTGTTGACCAATTTGTCATCGAGTATAAAAAATTCAAATTAAGATTCTGTGTGTTTGCATATTTTATAGGATCATCCAAATGTGACGTCTAGATTTGTGTTTTATTAAAAATAAACAAAAATAACTATACACGTGTTTTCCTACACACTACTCCATACACATGTGTTTTTTTAATAAAACATAAATCTAGGCGTCACATTTGGATAACCCGATATATATATATATATATATATATATATATATATATATATATATATATATATATATATAATTTCACAACTTATTTTTCATGTCCTCTAAATATAAATAAAATTTAATAATAAATATAGAAATATTTTACTTCTATTACAATATTATCAATATTCATTTTTATACAAAAAGGAAACACTCGCACGTAAAATCATAAATATTTTTTAAAATGTTTATTACATATTGCTGATTTTATACACTGATACACATTTTAATACGCAAGTGATGATTGTCATAGAATTACATTATAAAATCCAGTGCTATATTATAAATCTTAGATTTTATAATGTATCACTCTGACGATGGTGGCATAGCCATCGAAATGCACATTCAATAATAAAATAAATAACTATTGAATATTCTTATAAAATATGTAGTGTTACATATAGAAAATTAATTCAAGTTAAAGTGTATTTACTACAATAAAAAAAGTAGTTTCAGATATTTCATATTTGCGTAAATTGTTTCTATCACAGTTATTTTACAGTTTCTAAGTAAGTTTCAGTTTTATCTTGTTTTTAAAAATATATTTACTAATAAATGTATTTATTATAATTGTACTTGAAATTTTCAAACTTTATTAATCACATATATTGCGTCAAAGTACACATTGGCCATTATTTATTCTTAATACCTACTCAAAGTCTAAAAATAATCTAGTAATAAGACTACTACAAATCAAATACCGAACCTCATTAAAAAAAATCACTGCAATTTTGAATTTATAAATTACAACCATTCATGAAACGATTAAAAATAAACACATTACGTATTTTCCTTTACATCGAATTAAACTTGACATAAAAATATTACAAGTTTCCTTCAATACACGCTGAATTCCGACAGAAACAGAAATATATGTATACGCGTCGTCGTTTATTACGTTCTTAGTGTAAATTTGCAACTCGTCGTTGACTCTATTTCAGTTAATTGTTTATGAATTTCAATATAAATCTAGTTTAAAGAAACAAAGTAATAAAATTGGTCGTCATTTATAATGCATCTTTTATACACACCGTCACGAAAATACATCAGTTAATTTATGAACATTATTAAATATTTATATGTGTGATAAATATTTTTCAACTGCATTTCACTTCCAGATTTTATTTTTCAATATATATATATATATATATATATATATATATATATATATATATATATGTATATGCTTTTTTGCTCTTTATTCAATGCTTTATAAAAAGTGTTACAGTGATCGGATTTAGTTCAAATATGCGCCGTTTTGTTCGATAATCTGGTTCCATCTAGACGGCAACTTCATAATACTCCTCTTGTAGAACCCTCCCTCCTTATTTGCGAAGAACTCGGACAGCCACTTTTCACAAGCCTCTTTTGAGGCCAACTTTACACCACCAAGGGCGTTCGCCATGGACAGGAACAGGCGGTAATCACTTGGCGCTATGGAGCTATCTGGTGGATGCGATAAACCCGCCCATCCGAGCTCCCGTAGCTTCTGACGAGTCACCAAAGATGTGTGTGGCCTGGCGGTGTCCTGGTGGAACACTACACCCGTCCTCTTGGCCAATTCTGGACGCTTCTGGTCGATCGTCTGCTTCGAGCGGTCCAGTTGTTCGCAGTAGATGGTAGAATTGCGTCTGGCCATATGGGAGCAGCTCATAGTGGATGATTCCTTTGCAATCCCATCAAACGCACAGCAAAACCTTCCTGGCCGTCAATCCCGGCTTGGCCACTGTTTGGGACGATTCACCGGCCTTCGACCACGACCGTTTTCGCTTAATATTGTCGTATGTGATCCATTTTTCGTCGCCAGTCACCGTCCGCTTCAAAAATGGGTCGAGTTCGTTCCGTTTCAGCAGCATATCGCAGACGTTGATTCGGTCCAGAAGGTTTTTTTGCGTCAAATCATGCGGCACCCAAACATCAAGCTTTTTTTGTATCCAGCCTTCTGCAGATGGTTTAAAATGGTTTGGTGACTAACTGCCATCTCCTGGGCGATGTCACGAGATGTCAAACTCGATGATTTCCATGATTCGATCGGTATTCGTCGTCACAGGTCTTCCGCCGGCTGGCTTATCCATGGTGTCGTTTTCACCGGCTCTGAATCGTCGAAACCATTCCTCCGCGGTTCGAAGTGATAGAGTACCATCCCCCAAATACTATTAATCTCACGGAACGTTTCTCTAGCGGATTTGCCTTTAACGAAGGAAAACTTCAAAATAGCGCGAACTTCGGCGTTAGTGAACTCCATGTTTACACGTCTATAACTTTTGAACGCATATCCAAACTAATCATGCATAGCGTCGTTTTGTAGGTTATGTAAAGATTTCAAATGATGTATAGTGTGGCCCGATACGAGCTCTGTAACGCTTTGTACATAGCCGCGAAATTGTATATATATATATATATATATATATATATATATATATAACCCCATTAAAAAAATCTTTTTCAAATAATATACATCATTATAAACATTTGTAGAAATTCTAGTTATTATGATATAATATTCGATTTTGAAAACTTGGAATGTTGAACAAGAACAAAAAATATCATCGATTTTACTTGCAATAGATATTTAGGGTTAAATATTGTGAAAGAAATATTGTGGAAAAATTTAAAAACAAAACTCGAAAACATAGATTTATTTATTTAAATTCTATAATCAAATTATTTATTAAGTATTCAGAATAAGAGGAATAATTCAATTAAGAAATAATGTTTCTATATGAAAATAATGATGATTATTTAACAGTTAAATTAAGAAATTACAAATCACTACTAATAAAATAATCCTAGTTAATAAATTCACAAGTTTAACTTTTCGTTTGTGCTAGTAATATTCTTCATTCTAGTTTGTTGAATTTTTTGTGTTTTTTATTAAAATTTTTATGAACTAATGGAGGAAATCAATGAAATATAGTTGTTTTATTCTATTGAAATTCAGAACAGATTTTTTGCTTAGCAGATACGAGGTCAGACAATTAAGTAATGCGACAAAATTCAAAAATCGAGTATATTTAAAAATTAAGGTACATCGCTGCGATCCCCTTCAAAGTAGTCCCCTCCCGCATCTATACACTTATTCCAGCGAGTTTTCCAGTTTTCGTAACAATTCTGTGGGACACTTCTTGTGGGACCTCTCCGAGTACCCTCGTCACAGATTCTTGGATATCTTCAACGGAGTCAAAATGTCGACCTTTGACGAATTTTTTCATATGGGGGAATAGGAAAAAGTCGCAGGGTGACTAATCCGGTGAATAGGGCGGTTGTGGTAACGTTGCGACGCCTTTAGACGCCAAAAACCGAGAGACAGTGAACGCACTGTGACAGGGAGCATTGTCGTCATGTAGAACCCAAGTCTTCGCGATCTCTGGACGCACTCTGAGCACCCTTTTTCGTAATTTCTCGAACACATTGCGGTAGAATACTTGATTTACGGTTTGTCCAGGTGGTACGAACTCTTTGTGAGACCCCTTTGCTGCGCATTCGCGTCGGTTCGCACTTGAATTGGCCTTCCGCTCCGCGCCTCGTCTTTGACGCTCTCACAGCCTTTTTTAAAATCGGCATGCCACCGAAGCACCTGACTACGACTCAGGGCATCACTACCATACACTTTAAGCACTTTTTCATAAGTTTCTGTCGCGGTTTCGCCGAGTTTTGCACAAAATTTTATCGCGCACCGTTGCTCTAAATTTCTCTGTTCCATTTTCGTGACATGCACTACTCGCGCGTTGTTACAAAACACTAAACAGCTGGCGAAGAAATGATCGTACGAGGGTGGTCAAGGTCTCAATCGAGAGAGTAGGGATCTGCTATTACGGTGGCGGAGTTACAGGTTCGCAGTGTTACCACAGGCCGAGAAAAAAAATCGGTCGCATTGCTTAATTGTCTGACCTTGTATATTGTATTATTTTTATCTATTAAGATTATACGAAGGTCGTTTGATAAGTATGGTAAAAAATTACCATAAAATTTAAAAATATAATAAATTTTTCATAAATTTTGAAATTTACCATACTTATCAAACGACCCTCGTATATCGTTTTTAATTATCTTTTAACTATGATATATCACTTTTTAATTCCCTATCTTTCGTTTTTTGATAGATAAAACCTATCGGTAAGATTCTAAGCGTTTTATTTCCTTATATTTTCCTATTTTATTAAATATTAGCGATCATATTAACTTGAAACCTACACCAAACGATTTGTTATAAAAAATACATAACAAACAATACTTTATATGCCTCCATAATTTATTGGTAATTAGCTCGACCATTAAAACGAAATTTTAATATATTTTCCTATGACCCAGATACAAAGTTACCATTCTCTCTCTCTCTCTCTCTATATATATATATATACACGGTGACAATCGAAATTGAACAGAAAATTTAAAAAAAATCATTGATATTAAAATAGTTCATTATTAAGAATTTAATTAAATATAATTTTTTATATGTTACTGTTTAATATATTAAGCAACTCATTTACAACACCAAAAAAAAACATTATTATATAAAAATAGTATCTTATGATATTCTGCAGACCTACTTACCTATCTTTTTTAACAAATATGTTTACTCAATCGATGAAATAATTTTTCACTATGACAGTAACCCTAAACATATTGTTAAAATAGTAATGGGCAGAAGGAACAATTTTAATGTATAAAATGGTCTCTGCAGAGCCCGGATTTAAATTCAATCAAAAATTTATGGGCTATTGTAAAAAACCAGCGTTCTAATACGAAGAATAACCTAAAAACTCAAATGAGTTATGGAATAGAACTCGGACGAAATTGAACAGTATCACTAATGAAAATGCACAAAATTTAGTCGAAACTATGCCTACAAGACTGGAAAATATTATTAAAAATTATCGTTCTTGGATAAAGTTTTAAATTATTTGAATGAAAAAAAAATAATAAAAAAACTCAACACGTGCAAAAGTGGACACATGAAATTCAGAATGTCTTTTACGTCGTTATATGTGGAGTTATGTAAAATCATTGGTTTATGCTGATAAATCTCAAACAACAGAAACATTACAAACTTGTAATTCATGAAATTGGAACACATTGCGTTGCGTAGTAATCATAATCACTACGAAAATTAACCCAGAAAAATAAATAAATAATAGTATATAATTTAATACAGTTCGAAGCTAAATTGGGTAATAATGAGATTAAAAAGTTAACAAAAAAAGACATAAATAATATAGAACGTGCAATATATTATTAATAGAATATATTTCTATAAAGGACTAAGGGATATTTATGTTTGTGTGATTCTTTTTATTCAGAATTTAGTTCCATTGGCAGACTACATTTTTTAATAATTTTAAAGAGCCACGATTGATATATGTTTCAATTTCATGAAAGATGGTTTTTCATTGTGAAAGAGAGACTAAAAATCGAACTAAACGAATGCACTATGTAAAGTGAAGTCGTAATGGTTATATGAGTGAAATTGTGTTCCATTATTAATGCCATAGAATATTATTAAAAAACTAATTAATTAAATACTTGATATTTTATTTCCATTTAAACTTCTGATGTGCTTATTGGAAAACTCCATACTTCATAAGCAAAAAATTTCATAGTAAGTGAAAAAATTAAATAAGTTTTTTCGTTTCAAAAGATTTTTATGTAAATATAATATGTATTTTTTGGATAACTAATTTTTTTTGTAAAAATTAATACTACTCAGTATTTTATCAATAGTATTTTTTTTTGAGTTGAAAAAATGACTAAAGATTGAACTAAATGAATGCATTGTGTCAAGTGAAGTCGTTGTGGTCATAAGAGTGAAATTGTATTTCATCATGAATGCCATAGAATATGCTTAAAAATTAATTTTTTTTAATTTTAAATTTAAAAAATAAAAAAATTTAATTATAAAAATAATTAAATTTTTTTAATGTGTGTTTTTACACACACACATTAAAACTTCTAAAGCGCTTATTGGAAAACCCTAAACATTTTCTCTTTAGAATGATTTTTTTAAATTTATTATACAGAAATCACTTAATATATGAATAACAAGAATATGAAATAATAATATTTAATATGGTTGTTGATAACAATTTTTTAATATCAATGAAAATGTTTTAATCCAGTTTTGCTCGCATCTCTCTTTCTATAAATATATATATATATATATATATATATATATATATATATATATATCCAGAAAAATATTTATAAAGAAAAACGTATGAAAATATGTTCACTTCTCTTCGTACAAAAGTGAAACTATATTAAACGAAACAGTCCGTGTCGCATGTGCGAGTAGATGTTTGTGAGGGCGACGGCGAACGTCAAGCCGTGTTCTCGCCAAAATAGGCGCGTTGTGTTCTAGTCCACGAGGTGCCTCGGCGGGGCGTCGCGACGTACGGGACGCGCGACGTCGCACTTGTCAAGTTATAAATGTGGACGCATGCGTCGCGACGTCTATTTTCTTTTTTTCCGTTAGAACGCCACGCTGCTGAGTGTTTGTATCTCTTCCTAGTTCGTTCATATGTATGTATGTATGTATATGAACGTGTGTGTATGTCTCTGCCCGTTTGCTTCAATATATTTTAAGATAGAGATAAATTTATCTACATTTAAATGTGTAATTACAAATATTAATCCATTGACACGTGATTCTCGTATCGATAAAGTCACTATTTATAATGGGAATGAAATTGACTTGGAACTGAAATGAACAACTCTGAATATAATTCAATAAGTTTTTTTTTTATTATGTATTTAATGTACAGATTTTATTTACTCGACTTTGAGTAAATATTAAAAGCAAATTGAAAAAACCGCTTTGAAGTTATTTTCGTAGTACGTGTATAATTTCAATTTTATATATTTTCTGTTATCTAATATACAGTATACATTTAACATAGAAATTCGGGAAAAAGAAAAACTACAAATATAAATGGAAAATAAATACAACACGTTCTAAAATATTAATTTCTCTCTTGAGTAATTATATTTTCCATTTTTCATCTATTTTTCTATAAAAACAGTATTCAATGTTATATAAATTTCTATTTTTACAACGAAAATAAAAACATTTAGATATTTATTGATTTTTTGTAAATAATTATTCAAGTACGAAAAAAAATTAAATAAATTTAATTGATATAAAATACTATTAATATTTTAATATATAGTTCACCAATTTATAAGTATTTGCTGGCATTATCCCTCGTTCTATTCCAGTTGATTTGGCTGAAAGATTTGCTTTATTCCGAGATACTGGTAAATAAATTTCTTCGTGTTCACAAGCATTAGGTAAATGTTCTTTAATCTTTTTATCTCTATTTGTCACGTATGTAGATTCTTCATTTTTATCTTCCATTTAACACTTTTGTAAATCGATTAACTTTTATGTTTGAAATATGTACATACATCCAATTAACATTTGCAATTCTATCTTTGTAATTATAATCGTTTCTTTTTAATTGTATAATATATTTTTTTGTTACTATCTGTTTTAAAACTGTGACGATTTCATTTTTACGCAAATGAATTATCACCCATAATATTACAAGATATTAAAAAGTGTTTAATAATTACTTATGGTATATTTTATTTGTTTATAACTGTGAGAATAATTCGTTTAACCAACCATGCTCTGCTGCCATGTGAGAATAATTGAAGTTGTGGGCCCAAGAAACCATGCTCTGCTACCATGTTAGAATACCATGTTGGAATAATTGTTGTTTTATTTATTAATGATGAAATACATATTACTATATTACATTATATCTACACTATATACTATATTACACTTTTTATATCTATACAATATTATTTCTATTAACTACATTGTTGATTCTTGTGGTGGTCCCGCTCCGTTCCGATGACCGACTCGCTTGTTACTCCTGTGCAGGCTGACGCCCCACTCCTTGTCTCTTTAAGAGTCCTTACATACCGACTTACTCGTATGCACCATCTATTAGTAGCTTAGATTTACTTCTCATATTCTAACAATAACAGCAATGTAAAATTCTTAAAAATGATTGAAACGATCAATAAATGCTCTATTACACAATATTTGATTAAGGAATTAAAAATATACTTTTTAATTACTATGAACGTTACTTTTATTGCCTTCATCTATTCTATTCTTCTGTTTCTTGTCGTTATTTTCAACATATATCTTTTCAACAAACAAATCAGTATTCAAAACTATAAAAAATTTAAAACATCCCAATCTAAAGCATTCTATTAATAAGGACTTGCAACATTTTCTATCCTAAGAAATCGAGAAATCTTACAACCTAAATAATTTCATATCTTTGGTATATGCATATGCCTATTTCAATATTTAAAGTTTTCTATAACAACATTAAGATATAAATTATTAAACCACTGAAATTCAATATGTGGTTGAAATAGCTATTTTGTATTTGTTGTTTTGGAACTGTGGCTGATTCACTTGACACAAATGAATTTGAACCCCAACACCACAATAATTTAAAGTGTTCAATAATCACTTGTTATTTATAAATATGTCGGCCGATGCATTTCGATGGCGACGTCATCATCGTCAGAGCCTTTTCCAAAAGTCTCTGACGATGATGACGTCGCCATCGAAATGCATCAGCCGATATAATTATAAATTATAAGTGAACAATAAGTGATTATTGAACACTTTAAGTTATTGTGGCGTTGGGGTTAAAATTCATCTGTGTATAGTTATTTCGTATTAAAAATTGAGCTTCAAAATAATATCGCAGATAGATTTTTATCCAAGAGATTTTACGATTCCAGTTTTTCCATAAATTTAATTTCGTATTCTATTTGTTCTGGAAAATGTGACGAATTCATTTTTATACAAATAAATTATTACTTCCAATAACGCAAGATATTTAAAAATGTACAATAAATTTCTTAACAACGATTTGTTGATAATGGTATCGCATAATTGTTGTTATAAACAAACAAAATGAACAATAATTGATTATTGAACACTTTTTATCATCTTATGATATGGGGGGTGATAATTCAATTGCTTGATTTCGTACATAAAAATATTTCTTTCATATACGGGTGACACAAAGAGACTGAAAAATAGTGAAGGATAGTAGGCAATAAATATATATCTAAATCATCCAGTCTCATTTAGGTCATTCTATATAATACTTTTGAAAGCTATTTAAATATTATTTTTATGTCTTATTGAGGACATTATTATTCTTCATTTTTACAATAATTATATATATAATTATTTTAATATTTTTTTTTATTATTATGAAGGTTATTTTTATTGCCTTCATCTATTCTATTCTTCTATTTCTTGTCATTATTTTCAACATATATCTTTTCAACAAACAAATCCATATTCAAAACTATAAAAAATTTAAAACATCCCAATCTAAAGCATTCTATTGACAAGGACTTGACGGGATAAGATATATATATATATATATATATATATATATATATATATATATATACACGAGGGTCGTTTGATAAGTCCGTGTAAATTCCGAAAGATGGCACCACTGGTGCATATCGAGGTTATTTTTAATTAGTAGCACCTCTTGGAAGAACACACATCAAGTTTCAGTCATATCGGTCTATTCCTTTGTGTTTGACAATCGTTGGAATCAAGGAAATCGAGTGATTGTCAAATAATGGACGAAAAAGAATTTCGCGTGTTGATTAAACACTACTTCATTAAAGGCAAAACGCCTCAGGAGACTAAACAGAAGCTCGATAAACATTATGGTGACTCTGCACCTTCGATTAGTGCGGTTTATAAGTGGTTTCAAAATTTTCGGAGTGGCCATATGAGCACAAGAGACGCTGAACGTTCTGGACGCCCTGTTGAGGTCACCACTCCAGAAATCATTGATAAAATCCATGATATGGTGATGGATGACAGAAGAGTGAAAGTGCGTGAGATTACTAGTGCTGTAGGCATCTCGTGTGAACGGGTACATAATATTTTGCACCGACATTTGGACATGAAAAAGCTATCCGCCAGGTGGGTGCCGCGATTGCTCACGATCGACCAAAAACGAGGTCGTGTGAAGTGTTGCAAGAACGGTTTGCAGCTGTTTCAGCGAAATCCGCAGGACTTTAAGCGTCGTTTCATCACTGTAGATGAAACATGGATACATCACTACACTCCTGAGACCGAAGAGCAGTCTAAACAATGGGTTATCAAGGGGGAATCTGCTCCGAAAAAGGCGAAGATAATTCCTTCGGCCGGGAAGATTATGGCGACTGTCTTTTGGGATTCGCAAGGAATAATCTTTATCGACTATTTGGAAAAGGGTAAAACCATTACAGGTGCATATTATTCATTGTTATTGGATCGTTTGAAAACCGAGTTGCAAGAAAAAC
Organism: Neoneuromus ignobilis; assembly: GCA_029203775.1. Taxonomy (NCBI): domain Eukaryota; kingdom Metazoa; phylum Arthropoda; class Insecta; order Megaloptera; family Corydalidae; genus Neoneuromus; species Neoneuromus ignobilis. Next base: position 242,280 of record CP092088.1, on the reverse strand, counting down.
GTCCCCGATTAGCCCACAAAAAGTCCTCTTTCATCACGACAACGCACCAGCTCACACCTCAGCAGTTGTGGCCGCAAAACTAATGGAAATAGGGTTCCAAATCGTTTCACATCCCCCTATTCTCCAGACTTGGCTCCATCGGACTATTATTTGTTCCCTAATATGAAGAAATGGCTCGCGGGAAAAAGATTTTATTCGAACGAGGAGGTGATTGCAGGAACGAATGACTATTTTACAGACTTGGACAAATCCTATTATTCGGAAGGGATCAACAAACTAGAGCAGCGTTGGATGAAGTGTATAAGCCTAAAAGGAGACTATGTTGAAAAATAAAAACGATTTATTCAAAAAAATGAAGCAGTTTTTATTTTTACACGGACTTATCAAACAACCTCATATATATATATATATATATATATATATATATATATATATATATATATTTCTTACCCGGTGTGACCATGTACCAATGAATGGTAACATTTAATGACGTTTTCGCCCAGCAGAAGAGTATCATAGGCTGATATAATGATTGAATCAAAATCGCGAGACAGTTGAATTTTTTTGCGAGATTAGAGTGTCAATCCCGTGTCTAATTTCCAATTTTGACACTTGAAGGATTCTCCAAGCGCGAGAATCAAACGTGATCTCCTGTATGATAGACAGAAATGTAAGTCAATACTCCACCGATCGGTCAGTGACAGATCACGAGTCAAAAATTTTAATGAAATGAACATTTGGTATGAAACCAATTTCGACAGAGTTTATTATTCTAAAATCAAACATTAGGTTAATTACGTAAATGATTAATGGTTATTAATATAAATAAAGTAGATCAAAAATTTCTAAATAATTTTAATAATTTTTAAAAGTATTACAAAAAATTTGGTATTTTAAAAATACATGACATATATGTTTTATTTTACACACATAAACACACACACGTACATATATAAAATCATATACCAACAAATTATAAATAGATTGTACAAAAAAGATAGACTTCTTTTTCTTTATGTTAGTACAATGAATTTTAGTATTATGTACGTACAAATATACATACATACATATATATATATATATATATATATATATATATATATATATATGTGATGGAATAAAAATGGAATGGGAATTTTGCCCACACCCACGATAATATAATTCGCAGAAAATTCTTGACGAAAAAACTACACTAGATTTTTTACATTCCTATTTTTTATACACTCATAAATATTTTGATGTAAAAATACCTATATTATTTGTAAATGTTTAAAAAATGAGAAAATAATTCATTAATATTTTTTTTTTGAAAACAACAATCAATTCATTTCATATTTAAAAAATGTTCATAATACATTTTTTCTGAAATATAAAAAAATGCTTCTTAAATATTCAATCATCAATTAAAATACAACAAACATATGTTTAATTCATCTTTATATATACATATATATATATATATATATATATGTGTGTGTGTGTGTGTGTGTGTGTGTGTATGAAGAGGGAGCGAGGGAGGTTAATATTATATAAAGTCATCGTTTATTTGAATATTGTAAACATTTTATCTGTCCGTATGTATTTCTCACACTATTTTGCTCTACACTACAATATTCATTACGAAAATTACAGCATTTTTAAAAAGTACGAGTATATTCTTTTTTAATTAAAAAATAAAATAACTACAACATTCAATATTTCTTCTTTTATTTGTTACAGGATTCTGGCGACAGAGCTGCAAATTTAATTAGTCAGTTTACCAGACCAGTAACTTTGCTTGATATCGAAGACGTTTGGGACGAAGAAATTCTTAAACTATTGGTAAGTTCTTTTTTTCAACTCTTTGTAATATAATAATTATTATTTTTACATTACATACACACACATATATATATATATATATATATATATGAAATAAATATTGATTGATCATTAATTTTCAGTTGGAAACAAGCACAAGTTACGAAGAAAGGCGAATTATACGAGCACGACTACGTCAAGTAATGGCAGAACAAGAAGGTAATACATGATTTAATTACTTTTACAATGCATATACATTCGAATACATTTCAAGCCTGTTTCATATTCTAAATAACACAATATGATTCTATTATTCAAACGAATTCGATTCTATGATTAATTTATTTCAGCACTAGTGGATAATTAGATATGTAATTACTTTTAAGCTGATCGAATATTTTGCTGATACAGACAGAAGGTCTTTTTAAAAGATTATTCAAACAACCATGAAAATATCATACGTAACAAAAAATGATTCTAAGACTATTGTTCTTATTTTATAACGTATGGATGTAAATAAAAACTCTTAATATTGATTTATATGGGATTTTTAGAAAAGTTTAAGTGTAGCTGATCGTTAATTTATTTTCTCTATCCTCTTATTCTATTCATTATATATTGTTTCTATGGATATATATTTTATTTCTATAATATCTAGGAATTGATCCTCATAATAAAAATATTGGAAAATTACATTATTTTTTATACATTCTTTTCTCTACTTATTCGTTTATTGTCTAGTCTAATCCATTTCTTTCTCTTTCATACTTCCTCGACACTAATTTCTATTTATGTATTTTTTATGATTTATATACGCTCTTGTTTAATTTAAAACTAAATTGAATATAAAAAATTTAATTAAATACTAATACTTTAGATGGTTAGTCGCAAGTACGAATGATCTTAAAATTGGGATTTTTTTTAATAAATTGTTTCGCAAATTTATGACTACCTTCTTAAAAAAATCTCGTTATTTAAAGAACTATTCAATATATCTTATAATAATATCAATAAAATTGTTGTTAAGATGTAGTAGATTATATTGTAATTTTAATTTTATTAAATTAATAAAATATCCACTCTTAAAGTATTTTTAGTTGCGTTTAAATTCGTATTTAATTTTAAATGAGATCGATAAAAAAACTAAACAAATTGATTTGTTGTTTTGGAGCTGTGGTCGATTCACTTTACAAAAATGAATTTTAACCCCAACACCACAATAGTTTGAAGTGTTCAATAATCACTTATTGTTCACTTATTATATAGTCTATAATTATATTGGCTAATGCATTTCGATGGCGACGCCATCATCATCAGAGCATACGAGGTGTGATCAAAAAATAAGGTGAATTTTTATTTTTTTCAAAGAATATTTATTTATTCATTAATTTTTATTTTGTCCCCTTCAAAGTAATCCCCCTCGGATATAATGCACTTGTGCCATCGCTTTTTCCAATCCTCAAAGCATTTCAAAAAATCATTTTTTGTGATCTTGTTCAGCTCCTCTTTCGATGCCGTCTTTATTTCCTCAATCGTTGCAAAACACCGTCCTTTCATGGGCCTCTTCAGTTTCGGGAACAAGAAGAAGTCACAGGGGGACAGGTCTGGGGAATACGGTGCCTGCGGCATCATTAGTGTGTTGGTTTTAGCCAAAAATTTGCGCACAAGCAACGATGTGTGAGCAGGGGCGTTATCATGGTGCAAAAGTCAATTTTTGTTCTTCCACAAATTCGGACGTTTCTGGCGGATTGCTTCGCGCAAATTACGCATAACTTGCAGATAATATTCCTTATTTACTGTTCTACTCTGTGGCAAGAACTCATGATGCACCACGCCCCTGCAATCAAAGAAAACTGTAAGCAAAACTTTCACATTTGATCGAACTTGGCGTGCTTTTTTTGGCCTCGGTGATCCGGAATGCCTCCACTGGGACTATTGAGTCTTAGTCATAACCGTATACCCATGTTTCGTCACCTGTTATGACCCTGTCGAGTAAATCTGGGTCGTCGTTGACGTCATTCAATAGCTCTTGGGCGATGCTCATGCGACGGTTCTTTTGGTCGAAATCGAGTAATTTCGGAACAAACTTCGCTAACACACGTCTCATGTCTAAAACACCCGTTAAAATTGATTGGCACGAACCAAACGAGATACCAATATCATCAGCAATTTCTCTAATGGTAATTCGACGATTCCCCAACACTATTTTCTTCACTTCGTCAACGTTCTCATCAGTTGTTGACGTGCTGGGGCGTCCAGAACGAGGTTCGTCGTCGGTGTCTTCTCGGCCTTCTCGGAAGAGTTTATACCACTTGTAAAAATGTTTTTGGCTTTAAGTAGACTCATCGTATGCCACTTTCAACATTTCAAGTGTTTTGGAGCACTTGATTCCATTTTTCACACAAAATTTAATGCAAACTCTTTGATCCATGATTTTCGACAGCGGAAAATCGTGGAGCCTGCAAAACACTTCTAACTTCTATGCCTCTCACCAACAAACTAAACATGCTACATAGCTGAAATTTGGAACATATATTCGAGACGAGTGTACCAACATAACCAAATAAAAAAATCGAAGATCGAACGGATGTAGCCCGCTAAATTTCAAAATTCACCTTACTTTTTGATCACACCTCGTATTTGTGTTAAAATCTCTTTCGTTATCTTAATTATTTTAACAGAAAGGCTATGATGATGATGGCGGCTCCATCGAAATGCATTAGCCGATATAATTATAGACTATATAATAAGTGAACAATAAGTGATTATTGAACACTTTAAACTATTGTGGTGTTGGGGTTAAAATTCATTTGTGTAAACAAATTGGCTTTCATACAAATGAACTGTCGTTCCAATACAAGTGTTACTGTGGTATTGACATGATAATTCGTTCGTATAAAAGTGTATTCGTCGTAATTTTAAAATAAATAGTAAATAAATTCAGTAAGATATCAAGTCGAATTCAAATTCAGTCATTTTCCTTGTATGTGCACGTATGTAAAATATTTAAAAACAAATAGTGTCTGTCCATTTAGTAAAGGATAGTATAAAACGTATTTCAAATTATAATTTCACAACTTATAAAAATAATTATACGTAAATGTTTTGCCCAGTATTTTATACCTTGGAGAAATGTTTTAAAAATACTTTACTTGAAATTCCATCAGGATCTCTAATAATTCTTAGAGAATATATTTTGTCTATAAATGATGGCATAATATTTATTTTGTTCGTATTAATAATATTTATATATTTTGTTAATATGTAATTGCATAAAGGTCGTACTAAAATAAGCAGAATGATATTGGTATTTTATTCAGTTAATTGTAATTCAATAATTATGTCTTTTAATAGCGTAACAATAAAATATTTGTCAGTATTCGTTTTGGAACTGTAGCAAATTCAATTTCACACAAATGGATTATCATATCAACACCGTAGTATATGAGAAAATGTTCAATTATTACTTATTGTTGCCTTTCACAAATGAATTTTAACTCCGACACCACAATAGTTTAAAATGTTCGATAATCACTCATTCTTCACTTATTATTTATAATTATACAGTTAAAAAAAATACTTATTATTCACTTTGTTAGTTTATAACAGTGATAGACTGATAAATATTTCGATAGCAATAATAAGGTGTATTTATTTTTTTTTATCTAAAAAGTCTCTCTCATATGGCATAAACCACATTTTTTGCCTGTAAGAAATTTAATAAGAAAATGATGTTATGATCGGCTATGAAATGTCTATTGATCCCTTATTCCATATAGTTCAATATCGAAACCATGTGTTATAGAAGCGTGTACATTTTCGATCATGTTCATTTCAGTCGAGTAACTAACTTATTCATTCATGTTTTAAATGCTAAACGAGCTTTTCGTATCATTGGATTGAACTGCTTTCTGCATTTCTAAATATATACACTTGATGTTTATCGAATTGGAAAATTTTTGCATTTTGTTTAGAAAAAGAAATGAATTTTTAATAAAAAGTCAATATTTTTTATCGATATCTCACGAATGATCTTTTTGTTTTTGGGTAGTAAATTGAAGGTAAGTAACTTTTGAAGCATACTGAAAAGTTTGTACTGTTTCAATTTTATTTGTATTATTTTTTTTTAATAACACAGCTGTGTAGTAAATAATAATTATATTGCATTTCTTCTATGATTTTTTTTTTTGTATTTTCTTTCGATATTCATTCAAAACATTCAATATTATGAATACTTTCGATCTTCGTCCGATAATGACAGTATTTTTGGTACATTAGATATTTATTTAAAATAGTATGAACCTGATTAATTATGATTTTTTTAAAAGTATTTCAAATTGCACTTTTTAATATTTTATTTTTCAGACAAGCAGCACTTGAATACTTGAATAATTTTTAAATTGTTATAGTAATTATAATAATAGGAAATAGAAATGAAATTAAAATTATCGTAGATATTTGTCCGAACATAACATCGATAATTTAAACATTATCCAATTTCAGACAGACAATTATAAACATTTATTGTCGCATCGACATGAAAATATTTATATGATATATTTTATCAGTTAATAAAATAGATTATTTCAATTCTGTTGCCACATATTCATCTCTCTGATTTCTTTGTCTTATTATAAGACGTTCTGCCAACTGTTTGGAATTTGATAAGAGCTATGTATGTCTTTATTTTAGTATAAAAAAGTGATGAAATTAAATCTACATATAACGAAATGTACAAGTGTCGGTTTAATTTTTAAATATGTCTAAGATAGTGAAACGTATTGTAATATGAGATCGTATAGTAATGACGAACCGTCGTCTGTAAGTCGTGTTAGACAGTGTGCACGTGTGCTTAGCTCTGAACGTCAATAATTTTGATCTTTTTCCATGGTTGTCCAGCGTGTGCTAACATTGTGGCGAGTGCAGTATCCGAGCAAGGGAAAGCTGACGGCGACGACGGCGAAACGGGCGGAGGCGATCGACGCAGTGTACAGGGTGAGTCGCTCTTGTTACCGTTATTGAAAGAACTTATCGACAAACACCAACAACAGCCGTTGGCTCGTACTCAGTCGAGCCAGAGCTGTAGCGATGAGAGTGCCGGCGGAGCACCGATAAATGCCGGTGTGGAAGACTCGGGCATCGAGTCCGGCGAGGACTTTCGTTTGTTAGCCGGCTTGAATCGTGCCGAACCGCTCGGCCCGGGTTTACTCTCCGAGGTGTTGAACGCGCTCACGCGCCTGCAGACCTCTTTACAACAGCTCGACTCGACGTCTTCCGATGTACTAGACGCATCGCGCAAGACCGCGTTGCTTCAATTGATCGCACGTCTGCAGGCGAGCTTACCGCCCCCGGCCGCGGTGCTTCCGCCGCCTGTACCTTCCGCGGTCGTCGATAAACCCTCTAGTCAATCGCGCTTCTCGAAACGACGCGAAAGAAAAAACCGACATACGGTCGGCGTGAGTAGCGAAGAGCTCGCGGACGCGCGTCGTCTTATGGAAGAAATGGTGCTGCGCGACGGTTTGAATCCGAACGCGCCTCCGCAGGAATCGGCGCCCGACGAATTCGGATACGCGATACAGAAACAATGTTCCGACGGCGACGTTCCTCCGAATAAAACGCAGATCACTTTATACAGGCCTGTGAATTTTTTGCCTCGACGTGCTAAAGCCACGGTGAAAAATACGACGCCCAAACCTTTTCAGTCGGATAGTCTTCCGTCGAGTGCCTCGGCGTCTGTCGAACAAACTCCGACAGAAAACCCCTTAAATTTCATATATCCGGACGAAATCAACGAACCCGATACACAGAATATATTGGAAAATCAGACGATGGCCGACGATGTCGATGCGAATGAAATCAACATCGAACAAACCGAAGATAGCACGATGGATCCTATCGTGTCACCTCTATCGCCCTGCGAAGTGGACGAAGATCGTAAAGAGGAAATGCGACGATTGGTCGAGGAAAAGGAAAAAGTCAAAGCTATTCATGCGACTGTCGTTCACAAAGCGGCGGTCATCAGACAAGCGAGTGTTCCGAACGACGAGACGCGAAATGAAATCAAAGAAGACGAACGTCGTTCAGACGTGGACGTGCCGATACAGATCAGACAGAACGGTCCGACGAACGACGACGTAGTGCCTCAGATGCCTGGCGCGTACGATATCGATCGAGACGACGTGCCCGAGATGCACAAACAGGAAGAGAACAAGGACATCACGTCGGCTCAACGTCTCTTGCACATCGCTCAAGATATGCCGAAACCGACCAATCGGTTCAATCATAAAAAGTTACGAATGAAGAGAGCGAACACCATCGATATTCCTAAGCCGCTCAATTATTATGCCGTCGACGACGACAGTGATTCGTCTTTGCCGGACGACGAGCAGAAAAATTTAGCAGCCGTTCGCAAGAGCAATTACTTAGCTCTGCGGGGCCCGATCCGTGTAGGCGCTTGCAATGTTTCGAAAAACAATGTCGTGCCGACATTCGAGCCGAAAACGGACAGCGACAAGAAATTTTTGGATTTCATCAAGCGGAACGATAATATAAACAATAATAAGCCGCTGTGGTCGACGAATAATTTCAATCCTCCAAAGGTCGAGAAACAGAAAACCAACAACTGGAGCAACACGTTCGGTAATATAAAAACGATATTCGAAAACAGCAGCACCGACAACAGTCGACCGTCGAGCACTACGTCGAATTCGGCTAAAAAATTCTGGCAGTCGGCCGACGATTCGATCACGATAAAAAAGCCCAACTACTACGGACCGAAAATCAGCAAACAGGGTAACAAATACTTGCACAATCTCTTCGAGCAGAAACAACAGCAGAGTAAATTACCGTGGACGGGTCCCGAAGACGAGCATAAGACTGTCGTGAGCGGCTCTTTGCGCATCGATCCCAATTTGAAAACTGCCGAAAGCGTGTCGGTGGCCAATAAGGCGATTCGGTTTGTTCCGCAACCGGTGCCCGTGAATAATTTCTCCCATAATCCACTCTCGGCTTTCAAACCGCCCCCTAAACGACTCCAATCGCAACAGACTCAACCGCGCATCTTCAACGTGACACCGGGCACGTCACAATCTTGGACTTATTCCTCTCCGAATACAGGGACTGTAAAACAGATTGTGAATAATACCGATTCGAGAGCATACGCTCAACCGTCACCTCCGCCACCACCATCTGTACATAAATCGACGGTGGATCCTCATCATCCGAAACAATTATCGAATCAGCCGTTCGAAACAATTCAAGAGCAATCGAAACTGACTGTCGCCAACACGGCACCTTGGGCCACGAACACGCAAAGCGAAAAACGCGTTTTGGGCATAGCGGCGTCGAAATTTGAAAATTCGAATAAGACGAACGGCGAATTGCCGGTTCCGCCGCCACGACGAGCTTCGGCCACGCGTGAAAAAGTGTACGTGCCGCCGATTATCAAGGAAACATTCACGCACAATTCCTATCGAGTCGAGCCCAAACGAAATTCCATGCACGAAATACCTTACGGTTCTAATCACTTGTCTTCGCCGCAAATCGTACAACGGTATCAAAACCGTGTCGATTCTCAAAGAAACATCGACGATAATTACGAGTCGCGAGACGTGCCTCCGTATCCTGAAACCACTTCGTATCAATACGATCGGAACGAAAACGACAGTTTTCAACCCGTACAAGCAAATATGTTGCCTATAGCACGTAATCAAGAAATTCCGAAAAACAATTATGAACCGATGCCTCCGTATCCAGGAACAGAAATTGTCGCAAACGACATAAACTATGATAATTCTTCGAAAGAGAGTTCGCTCTATAGTCCGGAAGACGTTTATAAGAACAGCGAAAACTATGAAAGTGCATATAAACAGAACAGTCGATACGACAACAACGACGACAGGGATTATTGGCAATACACCGACAGTAGTCATCGACCTCCGTGCTACTCGGGATATGTCGATAACATAACTTATTCTATACAATCGTTACCGGATCCACAGAACGGGGCGTCTGTCAACGAACAAGAAGTGTTCGAAGATGCTCAGACGTTTACGGAACCGACGAGTCATCAGCAGCCGTTGAAAATTTTCGATTATCCCAGTCCCGAGCCGGAAGTAGTACTTCTTAAAAAATCCGATGAGTCGGAAAACGACGCCGATCCGAATTTAACAGAATACAAAGCCGTCAGTAAAGTGATGAAAGCGCCTGTGAGTCAGACCGCAGTGACGGTCACGCAAAACACGCCTAGAAAACGTGACGAAGATTTCGGCATGGCGATGAATCTGAAAAACAGTTTACAGAAAATCTCATCGCCCGAAAAGAATGCCACGAAACGTTCGCCCGAATCTACGACAAAAGTAGAACCGTCCAAACCGTCTCCGCAGAAAAATGTGAATAAAGTGACGTCGCCCAAAGCTCAACGACGGAGTTCCAGCGGCGATCGGAAGAAAATCGAACGACAGAATTCGTTGAAAAGAAAATCACAGACGCCCGAACGGAAAGTGAAAGAGTACAATACGAAATATCCGCACAGTTTTACGAAGCGGGACGAAACTGTCAAGAGTATTAAATCGGATGCGGAGGGGGCGAAAATCAAAAAACTGAACGAAAGAGGTCTCCCCTATCAAGAACCGAAAATCACTGGCAACGCACTGGACACGGTTTCGGCATCGAATCAAACGAACAGCTCGACGAACGAATGTGCCAAAAACAAAGAGTATTACTGCGTTTCGAAAGAGTATCCGCAGAAAGCGGCGACGTACAAGGCTCCAAACAGTCACGACAAAATCGAGCGGCGTTCACGTATCGATTCATTCGATAATAGTAGTTCTTCGGCTTATGCGCAGCGTATGAATGAAATTAATAAAGCGGTACACCAACAACGCGCGCACACACCCGAACACGTACAACCGAAAATAAGCCCGCAGAATCAAAAATCGACCGCCATCACCACGTCACAAAATATCACAAAGGGGGGAAATCGGAGCCCGCAGCCACAAAACATATACGATTATAAAAGAGATTATTATGACAATAGTAATCAATCGATTTATCATCATCATCAACAACAACAACATAAGACAGATGATTCCTTTGCACCTTCACAGGTGCAAAGGAATTCTCAATATCATGTATCGCCGCAAAGAGAAAACGAAATCCAACAACGCAATAAACACGAGTATTTACAAAACGACCGAGCGAACAGTCGGCCCGCGTATCGTTCTCGTACGCCGGAGAAAGTAGCGAGCACTCCGGTGCAGTCGCACAAAATGTCCACGGTGCAAAACGAAAGTCCTCGGCATAACACGTACGAGAACAAAGATCTCAATTACAGTTCGCAATGTGTGGTCACGTCGAAACAGTATCCGCCGGCACAGCCCGATTTCACCGATCAACAAAAGTATTTCTCGCCCGTGAAGGCAAATGCAAACAACGTTCGACATCCGCTACCGGCACGCAAACAGCTATCTACCGAATCTGTCGAGTTCAACGATCAGGGCGAATCCGTCGTAACGTCGAAACTGCAAATTCCCGTCGGCGAAAAGTTCCTTCCGCAATTGACGTCGAGATCGAACGACGTCCACAGTCAGACCGGACAAAAGGTCCCGCCGTCCGTGTCTCCGGTGATGAGTAAATCGGAATCGTGGCAACAGATCATACAACAACAACAACAGCAGAGTTTGGCGGTTACGAAGCCGCCGTCGCCGCGCGCATCTCCGCGCAGTAGAAGTCTTTTACAAAAGGCCAAGTCGAGCCATAATCTCGTTCCTAGGCAATTCGAGGCAGGCATCGCGTCGAACGACATCGTGCAAAAGAAACGCACCGTCGAAGCTTACTTCAACGGCTCGAAATCGCCTCAACCCCTGACGAAAACGACGTCGCAGAGCTGTTTAGCGCCCGTCGGACCGATCGATCCCTCGACGGGATTCAATCAGGCCGGCGTTCAGAAGAGTAATAACAACAACAACAATAATAATAAAAGCGGCAGCAGTGTCATCAATCGAACGAAAACTTCGAATAAGATATCGACACAGAGACAAGGGTCCGCATTGTCTCGCAGTCGAACGATGCCGCAAGTTATCTTCAGCGACGCGTCGGACGTACAATTGGTCGACGAGAGCAACGTGGACGAAGCGTTCGAGGATCTGTTCCAAGAGTTGTTATCGTAGACGACATCGGTGCACGCACGCTCGTTCGGAGAGTAAATTCAATTTCATCGAATCATAAAGCCCATTCCGTACATATCTAGTCAGATAGGAAATTTATTATCATGTGATAATGTAGTTAGTTAAGGACTTGTGCGTTTTAACGACATGCATTTTATGTCGAATCGCTTCGAGATACGAAACGAACAGAAAAATACAAACAGACGCGCTCGTGTCTTCGATTATCGAGAGATTGCGCTTTTATGTAACTGTCGATGGATATTTTGCACGTTTTAAGCTGTCTATGAGAATAAACAGAGTGCAAACATATTTATTATTATTATTGTTTACGTGATGATGTATAGAGTTTATCTGAAATATATGTTTATTTAATTTTAAACGAGACGAAAAGGCATATTGGAGAACGATTGAATATCGTTTCTACATTATTCGTATATGAAAAACGAAAAGAAATCGCATAATAATAGGATAAGGAATGTACATAATTTTCACACTTTTTGTATATAAACATAATAATTTATAACGACGATCCGCCGAGGAACCCGCATATATACGTACGATATGTAAATGTTCGTACGATTCGATTACGTCGATGTTTAAAATGAGTTTAGATTGCAGTTTCAGAGGACGCGCGAGGCCGCAAATGAGGCCTGTGACATAGGCACTATGGCATAAATCACAACCGTCGAATGGAATTCCTCACATCTGTGAGTGCATTGCACAGCACTGTAGAATGCCGTTGTGTGAAGTTGTGCAGTTTATTTATCCTTGTGTTTTGACATCTTCGCCGTTGATTCGCTGCTACAATTCAACTGAAATTTGTAGACGTGGATGTGTCTGTGTCGAGTTCAGAAACGAAATCGTGTACAGTTTTGAGAAAAGTTCTTTGTTTTCCAATTTCGACACGACAGATTGCAAAGTTCAGTTGAATATTAGAGCTATATGTTTTTCACCTGACACTATTTTTCATTAAAGTATAGCAGAATTCGAATTAAATATATCTTGTTATCCTGACATACATACATACACACGCACACGTATGTATATTTATGTATATATATATTTGTAAAATTACATTTTTTTTAAAAAAAAAAAAAAACCCTGTGATTATTTTATAGAACGGAACTTAATAATGAATAACTTTACGTTTGTTTCGTTACACTATTTTTACACTCTTCACACGTATAGAACACAAACTTATTACGTGGATATATGTTTTGTTATTGTAGTAAATTCATTTCAACATCACAGAAATTTACAAAAATGTTCGATAATCATTTGTAGTTTATTTTATTTGCTGAATAGCATTTAAATGAAAATGTTATCGTCGTCAAAACGTTCCATTAAAAAATCAAATTTCATAATACAACATCTTGACGATGATGACGTGATTATCGAAATGCATGAAGCAAACATCAAATGATTATTGAATACTTGTAAAGAATTTTATTGCTGAAAAGAAATGTTTTAAATTTCCTTTGCATATTTTCTCCATTATTTTCTTCTTCAAAGCAAATAACTATTTAATTTACGAATAAAATTGAATTACGTACAGCACGTTTAAAAATTTTCAAACCATAAATTTAACCACTTTATTAATTTGAAAATGAAAAAATTAAAAATTTGTACAAGTGTAGCTGTCATCGGGCCCAGATTGAGAATTTGAACTCGAAAATTAACAAAATAATGGCAATTGAAAAATATGCATCTGTTTTAAATTATATTTTTTATATTTTCAACCGATTAGAGAAAAATATTAATTATTTAGACTCGATTCTCCTAAATAGAGAAAAATATCATTTCGAACAAACTACTAAATCTTGAGATTTCATTGTCACTATTTCAAAAAATATAATTTTTAAAAATGCCTTTCCAGTTTCAATTTTCAAATCCTGTTCTATTGTAGTTATATGATTATATCTCGGATGATTTTTCAGATTTTTAGTACAGAATTTTTTTTATTTATTAAAATTTGATATTCTCTTAAAATATAAACTTTTGGATGCTGTATTAACGTATTAGCGATCATCGTGTACTATCAAACGTTGAGATGTTCGGTTTTAGTTTCGAAATAATGATTCAGATGTGACCTTAATAACTCACTTTTTAAAATGATTTACAAAGTAAATGTTTATTTAGTCTTTTTCATTCGTGATAGCTAAAAGTATATTTATATAATTATATTTTTTCAGCACTGTGACGAAAATTAATGTAGTTTGATCATTTGTCCTTTATTTGCAAACACTTTCAATCAAAGGATTAAAAACATAATTGTCACTTGTAAAAATTTCAACAATTTGTATATATATATAATTAGTATGTACTCGGTCGATATACATATATCAAGCATACATTTAATTGATTCTGCTATCTTTTATTTTGTATTTAGCCTTTGTAGAAGTTGGCAAAGCATATATCATAAATTTAGTTAAAAATAAACTCTGTAAATTGTAAAATATCGTTCGATTACGATGTATTACTTATAAATATTACCTGAAATGTAGGAACGTGACTTAAAAATAGTTTACAACAATTTCTAAATTCACTGAGAAATTTCACAAATATCAACATTTAAACACGAAAACATATAAAATATTTTTATATGACAATTTTGCATGCATGTTGCTTTTGTGTAATTGTGTGTAGAATTAGTTTTGTGTCGTTTCGATGATTTACACGTTTGTATTAATCAATAATCCCTTCAGACATTTGTGATGAAACTATTTTGAAAATTATAAAAATTCCACAAGACGAATTTATCGAAAAGCTAAACGATTAATCGATCAAATTGATTAACAAGTTTTAAAAACGTTTTATCCGAACAACGTATCTAATACGATTGTAACTTTATTTCGTCGAGTCGTTTATTTCGAGTCTATCATTTTAAGGTGTGTATTTTGCTTTGTATTGTTTTTTTTTCTTCGATGATTATATTTGTATTTTTCGTTTTGCTTCCTTTGTGTGTTTGTCAAATTTTGTTCAATTACTATGTACATAGTAGAGTAGAACGATAAAAACTGTATATTTTGTAGTTTATAATATCTTTTTAAATCTATTGCGATATGGTAATATTTCCATTATTTGTTTACTGTATTTCGTTGTGCAAAATGTGCCGAAGACTAACAAAATGTCAAATAAAAATATTTCATGTTCAATGCAGTCCTAATGTAGAATTCATTTTCGATATCGTGTCTCTTTCGACGGCGGATATATTTTCAAGATTATCGTATCGCTAAACAGATTTAAACCATTCTCGAATCGTTGACGGTGCATAATAATTTTAATAACGTTTCGATTTTTTCAGAACGGGTAGAGACGAGTAAACGAACATTCAAGGACGGTGGAACGACCACGACTCAAGGTAATTCGATTTCGTTTATCACACTAGAAAGGAACTGTTTTTTTTTTTAAACGATCAGTTTCGAAACTAAATTATGTTAGTGCTTATCAATTAGATTGAAAATTCAAATAACACGATTTTATTTATTCATCCACTATATATATAAATAAAAACTATATATTTCTTGTTCAGTTACCACCACCAGAGTTTCATCGCAACGATCCGTTAGTAGCACTGGGTCGAAATCTATGTCTCCATTTGCGAAATTCCGTCAGCTCGATAAGCAGAATAGCCTGCAATCATCTACTCCAAGGTAATATTTAAAATAGGAATGTGAGTGACACAGTTATTTCCTATTTAAACTGTAAGATTTTAAATTCAAAAAATATTTACTTACTTGAAATTATATATTCAAAAATTTATTAGGCTCTCCTAGATAGAGCTGTTTCATTATATTTCAATAAAAAAATTAGTTCTCTTAATATAAATTCACAAAATTATCTTCGTATAAAGTTGATTTAGATAAGCGATTACAAAATATTTGTGAATTATATTTAAATTCGTTTTGTAATTATTAAATTCTTAATTTTGAGTTTTATATTTGTGCCTTCAATAACGATTCTAAATTATGAAAATGTAAAAATGTGTGCATGTTTATATATACATAGAAAAGATATGAATAGAATATATTATGAATATGTTTGTGATGAGGTACATAAATTATGGTATTTAACTTTTAGGTGTAAAAAATTTAATTATTAATTAAAAAAATATATATTTTATGTATAAAATGATAGTAGAATTTTAAACGTTTATATTAATGTAAATATAGGAATGTTATAATAGGTTGTCAAATATCTCCCTTCCGCCTTTTTGTCTTTTGAATTTCGCGGCTATGTACAAAGCGTTACAGAGCTCGTATCGGGCAACACTATACATCATTTGAAAGGTCTTTACATAACCTACAAAACGACGCTATGCATGATTAGTTTGGATACTGCGTTCAAAAGTTATAGACGTGTAAACATGGAGTTCACTAACGCCGAAGTTCGCGCTATTTTGAAGTTTTCCTTCGTTAAAGGCAAATCCGCTAGAGAAACGTTCCGTGAGATTAATAGTGTTTTGGGGATGGTACTCTATCACTTCGAACCGCGGAGGAATGGTTTCGACGATTCAGAGCCGGTGAAAACGACACCGTGGATAAGCCAGCCGGCGGAAGACCTGTGACGACGAATACCGATCAAATCATGGAAATCATCGAGTTAGACCGGCATGTGACATCTCGTGACATCGCCCAGGAGATGGCAGTTAGTCACCAAACCATTTTAAACCATCTGCAGAAGGCTGGATACAAAAAAAGCTTGATGTTTGGGTGCCGCATGATTTGACGCAAAAAAACCTTCTGGACCGAATCAACGTCTGCGATATGCTGCTGAAACGGAACGAACTCGACCCATTTTTGAAGCGGACGGTGACTGGCGACGAAAAATGGATCACATACGACAATATTAAGCGAAAACGGTCGTGGTCGAAGGCCGGTGAATCGTCCCGAACAGTGGCCAAGCCGGGATTGACGGCCAGGAAGGTTTTGCTGTGCGTTCGGTGGGATTGCAAAGGAATCATCCACTATGAGCTGCTCCCATATGGCCAGACGCTTAATTCTACCATCTACTGCGAACAACTGGACCGCTCGAAGCAGGCGATCGACCAGAAGCGTCCAGAATTGGCCAAGAGGAAGGGTGTAGTGTTCCACCAGGACAACGCCAGGCCACACACATCTTTGGTGACTCGTCAGCTACGGGAGCTCGGATGGGAGGTTTTATCGCATCCACCATATAGCCCGGACATAGCGCCAAGTGATTACCACCTGTTCCTGTCCATGGCGAACGCCCTTGGTGGTGTAAAGTTGGCCTCAAAAGAGGCTTGTGAAAAGTGGCTGTCCGAGTTCTTCGCAAATAAGGAGGGAGGGTTCTACAAGAGGGGTATTATGAAGTTGCCGTCTAGATGGAACCAGATTATCGAACAAAACGGCGCATATTTGAACTAAATCCGATCACTGTAACACTTTTTATAAAGCATTGAATAAAGAGCAAAAAAGCGGAAGGGAGATACTTGACAACATAATATTTACATTTATAGACTGAATATATCAAAATATTATTCAAACAATATATTTGTATTTACATGTATTTGTATATGGATATATAAAAATACATATTAAATAATTTTTTGAAAAAAATATAAATAATTAGAATGCTATAATCATTGTATTTTGAAATTGTTAATTCTAGTATATTTCTTTTTTAAAAAATGCATTCATTAAAAATATTCATTGCTAAGTATATCCATATTTGAATTTAGTATATTGTGAAATTTTTTATTTAAATTTTAATATTACATATTTATTAATGTAGGTAATTTAAACAACAATTCACATTTTAATATTATAGTCGCACAAGTTTGTTTTCATTGTAATTTCTCATTATTAAAATGCTATCAATGCGATTTTATTGATTTATATAATGATCAAAGTTAATCGTATTTCTGTACGATAAGATCGGAGCATAAAATTTGAATTAAAACTAATATAGAAAAAAGAACAATACAAAAATATCCAGTTGGGTTATGATCTAAATATATTAAAAAAAAATAAAAAAAATACAAACACACGAATCCACAATCGTATTATAATATCGCACTTTGCTGCCAAAGTGTACTAACCAGAACGAATCGAGCTTTTTCACACTCGGTGCTTCGAGAAGCTTGCTGTTCTGAACGGCGGTTTTGGGTTTTCCATTCTATGCCTGATATATTTCTCTCGCTAACACTAATCGTATCGCTATTCTTGATCACACTGATGGTTTCCTGCTTGTCCGATAGCTCCCCTAAGACGCCGGGGGGTGGCTCGCAGCCCCTGTTTAAGTTCACTGATCCCGCGTTAAGTCGTAGCGCATCTAGCGTCAAGGATCGTCTACTGTATTGGTGCCAAGTGAAGACAAAGGACTACAAGGTAGTAAGAGCTGTTGTGGCTTCTGCAAATTCGTTTTGTCAAAGCTTATTATTGCGCTCTCTCTGATGGGTTTTTTTACTTTGTCGATATTCGTGAGGACGTTCACAAGTTTCGTCTTAAAATCGAGCATGATCGGCAATGACACTTTCCGACGTTGTCTATTTTCATCGTTGTATTACAACTTTGCTTATTGCTTTTAACATTTTGCTTTTTCAATTTCTTCGTAACTTTTTTGTCTAATATTAAATGTTAGAATACGTGCAATTTGCCGGAATTAATTGAATGTGGGTTTTTTTTACAAATAAAATGCTTTGATTTTCATAAAATTTTATGTTTGTCATTTATATATAATATATATATATATAGGGTCATTCGAATGCGACGTCGAGATTCGTGTTTTATTAAAAAAAAAAAAGTTCTACACACCACCCTATTATACATATGTTTCTTTTTAATGAAACACAAATCTAGACGTCACATTTGAGATCGGTTTATATGTGTTTTAATTATTATAGATTAAACGATAATTGAAAATAGAAAACGAAAATATTTACTTTATACTAAAAGTAAATATATTAATCACTCGCTCTTGTGATAATTCCCGTGAGATTTTTAAAATAATCACTTAAAGTTTTTAACATTATTATTTCTTATATATTTATTTCGAATATTAAACTTTAATTAATTCTAAAGAAAGTAACTTCAGTTATGTATTAACCGTTTTCATTGAACACGATATCAATATATAATTATTTTTTTCATAAAACAATGATATTTATTAATTTTAATATAAAAATTTGTGTGTGTGTACTTTTTGACATAATTCTGAAATGACAAAAAGATTTGTGCTTTGAATGATTTTTGTCGAGGAAAAATCATATATAAAAGCAAGAATAAATATTTTTTAAATTTTTCACTTAACAAAATATATCTAATTTATATTACAAACACTAAAAAATAAAATTCCACATACATAAATCAAACATTAGTAAATGTGTATATGTTTGTTTCCATTTTGAATATTTCACTCTTAACATTTGTTTCAAATTTTCAGAACGTACAAATAGACAACTTCTCGACAAGCTGGGCAAACGGACTAGCATTTTGTGCACTAATCCACCATTTTCTTCCGGATGCATTCGATTATGATGCCTTGTCGCCCCAACAGCGCCGCCACAATTTTACACTTGCTTTTCGTGTCGCAGAGTAAGTATACTTGAACATTTTTTTTCACTGTTCGATCAGATGTAAATTTCGGTGATGCGTTAATCTTATTTAAAATCACCTCGATATTATATTGATTACTTAGAAAATGAATTCCTTCATTGTACTCATTAATAACAGATATGTCCAAAATTACACATTGTACATTTCTTGCTCTATGGAAAATTCAACCGTTCTTGAAGTATGATATAAAATGATATTTTAGCAATATTAATTTTACGTCTTGTTATGAATACGGCACAATAGTTATTGTAGAACGAATATGGAGTAATTTCTATATTAAAAAGACTTAACTGTTATTGAAAAATACACTGAAGTATTATAATATCAACTTCAAAGAATTGTAATAATTATAAATGTTCAAATTGGCAAGTTTTTGGGTGAGATAATTTTGAAATAATAATTTATTTCATCTTACACACCTTGAACGAAAACAGTACATCTAAACACATGCATGCGTGTGTATTTACCGATCTAAGGAAGGGATTTCTATTTCAGAACAATTTCCCTTTACAATAATTATAATCGAGTATAATTCGACCGATACTCATCATCGGCCTTTGAGACATTTTAACACGTTTTTTTGTCTTCTTCAGTGAGAAAGCTGACATCGCACCTCTGTTGGACGTCGAGGACATGGTAATGATGCGCAAACCCGATTGGAAGTGTGTTTTCACCTACGTACAATCTATATATCGTAGATTTAAAGATGACGAGATCTAAATAAATCGTAGAAATGTATAAAAATCTAACACGGCTTCATACAGTTGAAAGATAACTGAAGCGGAGCGAGTGCCATTATCTTTTGATTTTATTAGTTAGAAAAACATTGTTCAATAAATATCTATACGAGTGGTTGTTATTATAGAATAGAGAAGGCATTTTTTAGAATATAATTTTGACAGGCACCTGTACGCTATTTCAGTTTAACTACTCGCTGAATGTAATAATGCCTATTCTAATTGTATTCTTGTAGATATGTGATGTTTTTGTACTTTTCTACTTTATTTACTTCTTATTTACTGTGATGTGAAATGTTTGTCCGTTTGTGCACTTGATAATTTATTATTTTAAAATTATATATACATATATATATATATATATATATATATATATATATATATATATATATATACCTACACACATATACAATAATTCGAGAAGTTACCATTTTGTACAGCATCATTGCTGAATGCATTTTTCATATGCATATTTATTATATATATATATATATATATATATATATATATACATATATATTTCTATATATATATATGTATATTGGCACATATATTCAATATATGTTTTGTTTAATTATTAAGAGATATATAAAATCATTAACACTACATTTTTGGGATAAAGTGGAATATAAACTAGTTAAAAAAAATAATAAAGATATGCCACATACAAGCAAAAATGAAATAATTATTACATATGCCTTTTTAAATAAGTTATAATTCGATTAAATCGAGTGATGGAAATCACTATTGAAATATGGCATAACTATATAAAAGCTTCACAAATATTATGTTTTTAAACGGGCCAGGATATAGAAGGTCATCGAAACCATTAACCAATTTGGCAGATGATGAATAAAGACATTTAATTTTCACACCTGCTCATATAAATATAAATGAATATTTTGATATATGTAGCTTTCTACATTAACAACTAGTTTTTACATTTTATTATTTTTATTCCAATGTGCCTTTCACTTTGTCAATGTAATCATTTTTGTAATTATCAAGCAATATTTATTATAAATAGAATATTCTAACAATTAATCTGTTTTCGTATTTCTTTTATCCATGTACTTTTATATTGAACTAGTTTAAGTGTACAACGAAAATTGAAATAAAACAGTACGATAACCGATAACAAAAATCGAATTTCAATAGCTTGTTTATTACAACATTTGAGAAAAAATATCGATGGTACATATTGACTGACTAGAAATCATTTACATTTACAATTAAAGTAACAGTACTCTTAGGTTTTTATTGCTGGAGAACAATGTCAGTCGTGAGATTAAACTGAATGATAGATAGTCACGCATCAATAAAATGTTATGTATTTTAGAAGGTATAATAACTATCATTTAACCCTTATCGGTCGTATGTCACCCCTGACGTGATATTACAATTTTGCTCTATCGGTCGTATGTAACGTGCGAGGTGACAAGACTGAACAAGTAACAACATCCTCATTGCTGAATGTTTTCACAATTTAATTCTCACTCGATAGCAGACAACACGTTCTTTCATATTTCAGCAATTATTTAACTTACAATATAATATTTTATTCCTCCAAAAATGAATAAAGAAAACTACAGCAATATGGAAAGTAACAGTGACAGTTGTAGTGAAATATATGAAAATTTCGAATATTCAGCAAGTGATTTTAATTCTTGTGATGAAGGAGACAGGGATACAAGTGTTATATTTCAGTCAAGGAAAAAAAATCGATCACTATTGAATATTCAAGTGAATAGGAAAGCGAAGTGGAAAGATAAATTGTTCCTGATCGTGATGAAGATTGGATTGAAATCGACGGTGATGACGAAGAGATTTAAAGTGCAAATATAAATATTTTTATGCACAAAACTATCTTTTTATATCGAATAACTTTAGTTACTCTTCTCTTACAATAAGCACTCAAATATATCTCCGACCTAGCGGAAAGTTAAGTACAAAATGCTAACGTCCGATAAGGGTTAATATATTTCTGTTTTATATTATTGAATTTAATTTAATAATTAACACCAGTACTGTAACGAATAATCGATTTTTAAGAAAAAATAAATTTGCTTAAAATTCTCCTGGATATTATATGATAAAAAAAATTTTATATTTTACTTATATTTTATTAGAGATTAATAAGAATAAATTATATATTATTTATAATAATTAACTGTTATCTCGTATTATATATAAACAATTTTTACTCGAGTTTATTATTTAAAAACCAGAAATGTGAGTGGAAAATTGTCGTGAATAAATAATGAAAATATCAATTGATTTTACTATATAAAATTAAAAAGGCTTGAGAACTAATTTGTGAATAAAGAAAACGTGTCTTCTACGGTATATGCCTGATATTTTTACCTGTTTTTTAATATATAAAAATCTCCAAACCACCATAGTAAAATAGAATTATCTACTCTCTTTATGATTCGATATCTTCTTCATCTAAAATTGACAGATAGTGATGTTGTCCAAGTCCAGTAATCACAATAGATAAATATGAATGAACGAAAACTAAATTAATGCGGTCTGTATGTAATCGATACAATAAATGAACATGAAAGTATTTTTATATTTTATACATCCCGGTTACTTTTTATAATAAAATTACTTTTCAAACATCTCATTGAATATATAATATTAGATACACAAATATATATACAATTTATAATATTTTCCCAGCAAGGTATTATTTCAATTGAGAGTAATATTCCTTGAAGCAATTATCGGAGACAACATCTTTTACATTTCAGACTTTCAGCACTCCATCTAAATATATGCACGTACATAAGGTGACCGACTTTTTTCCAATGAAAAGGAGGACATAAATAAATTAAAGAAACAAATATTGCAAATAAAAAAAATATTCTTTGCAACAATAACTAAACAGAAAGCATTATAACATAGTAAATAGATAACGCAGGCGAATTATGATTAATTATTATTTAAATATGAATATTTTTTGTCAATGTGTCATTTTCTAATAAAATATTAGAAATATCCGTACAAGAACTATTTTTCATATTGACTTTCACGGCAAGTGCTGTAGCTAGAGAATCAACATTCAGTCTTGATTTTTCAGTTGTCCAAAAATCATTAGCAACTGAAAATACCCTTTCGACTGCTGCGTTAGTGCCGGGGCAACACAATGTAAATTGGACTAGAAGAAGTAAATTTTCATATGGTATATGTGCATTTTTGAAATGGTTGAATATTTCCATCCATCATTTTCCCACTCGACCATTTTTTCAGAATTTAAATAAATATTCAGTTTTCTAATTTCTTCGAGTAGACAATTGTCGTCTATTTTAATGTCTGGTAGTTCTGTGGATAAAAACTGAACACAAGATTCAATATCTTTCCAACGCACCCGAGACGAAGTCAACAAGCACCATTGAAAACTGCTACTTCCCGTAATGTTTGCTTCAGACCATTCTTCGATGTATTCAAAACGTATTTGATAAAAGTTCTGGGCTTCTTTGATAAATTTTTCCGTTATTTCCGGATTTGATTCCTCTAACTCTAATAATTTTCTTTCTATAGTTAAAGGTAGAAATGTTTCTTCAAACTTTGATTTATACTGAAGGATAAACTCAGTTAAAATAAGACTTACTTCTGTAGCTGAAATCTGTTCACCTTCGATCGTTTGAATTGTTTTGTGAAAAATAGATGCTTGAAATAAGACAAAATGCATTAATATTTCACATATTTTTTTATTGAAGAATGGGAAATTTTTGTTATTAAATATTTAGCGATTTACAAATATCGAAAAGGAGGACATTTAGGAGGACACTTTTCGAGGGAGGACAGAACTTCCAAAAGGAGGACGGTCGGTCAATTTAATGTACATACGCACATAAGCGTCTATTAGATCTTTATGACTACAGTATCGTGCGTATACGAGGGTAGTCCCATAAGTACCCGGCTTGACCTAGAGATGGCGGTAGTTGTTTGAAAAATATCACTGTATTAGAAAGTACACAATCTATAAAGCATATGTTTCAAGTTTGAGGACGCCACGTTGTTTAGTATTTGTTTGGCAGCCATCAATAGTGAACGTTTTCAGTGAATTTGTGAAAATGGAGAAAATCGGTCACCGTTACGTGATACAATACTTTTATTTGAAAGGCCTCAGCCCGACCAATATAAAAGCTGAACTGGATTCTACTCTGGATGAGTTCGCTCGTTCGTTTACAACAGTGAAATATTGGGTAGCAGAGTTTAAACGAGGCCGTACGAGCTGCCAAGACGAGCATCGCAGTGGTCGACCAAATGAGGTGACGACTGAACAGAAATGGTGAAGAAAATCCACAAAGCGGTACTGGATGATCGTCGACAGAAAGTGCGCGAGCTAGCAGACATAGTAGGCATTTGAAAAAGTGCGGTACATCGCATATTATCTGAAAATTTGGACATGAGAAAGCTGTGTGCAAGATGGGTGCCGCGTTTGCTCACACTCGAGCAAAAACAGTGTCGTGAAGATGTTTCAATTGAGTGTTTAGCGAAGTTTCACAGCAACAAAGCAGAATTTTGCGCCGTTTCATAACCATGGATGAAGCATGGGTCCATCACTTCACACCCGAGACAAAAGAACAATCAAAACAATGGACTGAAAAGGAGAACCGGCTCCAAAGAAGGCGAAGACCGTTTCATCTGCAGGCAAGGTCATGGCGTCGGTTCTTTGAGATGCGCGTGGGATAATTTTCATTGACTGTCTTGAAAAAGGAAAAACTATCAACGGCGAGTATTATGCGAACTTATTGCAACGTTCGAGCGAAGAAATCAAGCAAAAACGGCCGCATCTGGCTAAGAAGAAAGTGTCGTTTCATCAAGACAATGCAGCAGTTCACAAATCCGTTATTGCAATGGCCAAAATTAATGAATTAAAGTTTGAATCGCTACCTCATGCACCCTATTCGCCAGATTTAACTCCCTCGGATTATTTTCTGTTCCCAAACTTGAAAAAATGGCTCAGTGGTCAAAGATTTCCCAACGATGAAGAAGTGATGTCGGCAGTTAATGGGTATTTTGAGGAACAAGACAGTTCTTATTATAAAAATGGTATCGAACTTATTGAACATCGCTGGGAAAAGTGTATAGAGCTGAAAGGAGATTATGTTGAAAAATAAATATATTTTTTTCCAAAATTTTTGTGTTTTCTTTGTTGGATCGGGTACTTCTGGGACCACCCTCGTATTCTAGTTGCGTTTTTATAAAATATTATTTGCGTTAATGCAAAAGACTAATTAAACTCGAGCTTATTGGACCCTTGTCAGAGTTCATTACATGCGATTTGTTTCTGTAAATGCCTATGCTCTCTTGGCAGTCCAGGTCTCTTCTATCGGCTATATGTTTAATTAATTCTAATTTTCCTATACTGTGACTGTTTTTAAACATGTTTTGTTGTTGTTACACTGTATCTGTCTGTTCTATTGTATCGTACATCAGCTTCGAGTCTTTTAAATCTGATTCCGATCGATATGATATTTTTCACAATTTATTTTATAAACTCCAGATTTTTATTCAATATCAAGATGATCTTTTAAACATATCGCATGTAATGAATTCTGACGATATGTTTTCGAGTGTCAAATTTTTCCCTGAACGGATGGTCCATTAACATTTTAGACGTCTCGGGAAATAGCGGCCGACTACTATAAAGAATGTTTTCTTCGACCCGCGTGTGTCGATAAAACGAAGAGTATTCATTCGAACTGAGACGATCGTCCGAGATAAATCGAAAAGTCATATCGGATCGAATTCGACGGACGTTTGCTGAGAGCATGTCGAGTTCCAAAAAGGTATTTCGTGCAGCCGAGAGATTAAAGAACGTACGTATTAATCCGCTTCACGGGTTGTATATTAAGTCATTTCGTCTTGTAGTAGATGTAGTCGGTAAGATCGTGGCTCGTCTACGGCTAATAACGTCCGTACGTTTTGTATTTCATGCGTTCTCTTTCAGTGCCCGAACTTCGATTCTTTTACTTTTATGTGAAATAACTCTGTTGTAGATTCGATTAGAATAAAGTTAGTAATTGCATTTCTTTTTGTTCTTAAGTATTTGAATTTTATTCTTTAACGATTTAATTTTTCTGATTTGAATTAACAATAATAGTAGATATTCAAATATAATATAAATATTCATAGAAGAGTAAAACAAGCCTACGGACTTGCCTGTAACCGTGTATAGAATAAATTAATAATTGCAGTATAAACCGTTCTTATCGTTGTATTCGAACAGAGTGAATGTTTACGTTACAGTGTTTATTTAAACCCGTTTCCGTTTCTGTTTTTGTTCCGCCGCAATAAATGTACCGAGTAAAATAACTTTACAGAATAAACATATTTGTGTTATTTTATCGAAAGACCGGCGTCTGTGTTATTTCGTTCGCCCTCGAATCTTCCCGTTTTTCAGAAAAGCATCGTCGTGCACCTCGTGCAACAATCGAACGAAATCGTACGAGTGCGACGGAGAAACGCGCACGACACGTGCGATAGAAAGAGACGACCGCTCATCGTGCGCTTGCAGCGATGAACGATCGAACTCTTATAGCTCATCTCCGAACCAAAAACACTCACGACCGATAGCCCGTGCACGAACTCGTCGCTCGAGTCATTCGCCGCTAGATGCGCATCGTGCATTCGCTATCTCTGTCCGACGACAACGTGCGATTCTCTCCGTCGTACACATTGTGATCGCGTTCGATCGGCTCTAGCCGTCAAAACTCGCTGTCGACATGTCAATTTCTAGCCGACTGAGAATCTTCTAACCTGACCGTCATTTGTTAAATTGTTATTTATTTCATACATTTCGAAATTTCAGACGTGAAATTAGTTTTCTTTCGTATGTTTTCCGTACAAATTTCTCCACGGGTCCGATCGAAATCGCACGCTCGGTCCACCGACCAGAATGACACATCTCGTCGGTCCACTAGAAAGAGCTCCCTGTCGTACGCACGATGGAGAGGCCGGACGAGACGAAATGGGACGACGACATGGGCTTCCTCTTGACCGTCGCCAGACAGTACATCATCAACCTGTCGAACGAATCGGACGTGTCTCTGTGCGAGTCGTGGCTCGATAAGCTGACGAACGACGATTACAGAGACGGCGAGTCGAAGAAACGTAGGAACGTCTACCTCACGAACTTGATCCAGGCGATGGAACGTGGGAAGCTCGAGGGACCGTTTACGTCTCCGCCGCCGGCCGCCGGATCGAAGCTCGCGAACACGTTGAACGTGTTCGCGAGCTCCTCCTTGCCGGGAGGACAGGTGAGTGACGGTCGTGTCCGTCGGTTCGAATTAGAGATAAAAAAGATTCGTATCCGTGATCGGGATATTCGAAACCGTTCGAAAGCAACGGTAATAGAGAAAAACGAACCGAACTCTTATCGATAAAGTATCTTCTGTTTTTTAATCGATGTCGTGACGATCACGAATAAAAACATATATACCGTATAGCGTTTATGGCTCGAGCGTAGTTAACCTCGGATATGATGTGTACGAAAAGAAAACCGTTCGAATACTTTAATACGTGCGACTCGAAACGAAAATCAGATTCGTTATCGATGATCGCGTCGAACGTAGTGGTACGTTGTATTTCGGAAGGAGCGGTTCTGTCGCCTTGTGTTCCGACGAAGAGCGTAGATAAGTCCCGTTGCGTTGGAAAATCGCTCGCGGGGGCGGATAAATGTATACGAGCGATGCGGCTCGAATGTATATATTTTTTATTATTTCTTTCCTGATATTTTAATGGATATCGATCTTTTCGTAACCTCTTTCTTTTCGAATGACGTTTCTTTGTGAATGACGAGTTTCGTTTTCCGGAGACTTCTCGTCATCAGAGTCTAGTATGTTATCCGTTGATGTATCGTAGTTTTTTCCGTGTCTTTTTTTTTTGAAATTGAAGCTGCCGTGAAATTTGCATTTTCTTTCAAATATATAATTAATTTCTGTTTAACGTTGCTATTCGATAGAGATTATCGTTTTCTATTTCAGTAAATCGGTCGTTCGATTCAGGCTTTAAAGACGATACGAAATTAAAAACGGTGCGAGAGGTACGACTCGTTTTACCGTTATCCGTCGGTGAAATTATCATTCGGTCGTATGTTTCGTTCGATGCTCGCACGAAAGGAACGACGTCGGAAACACGTGTACGCGATGAACTCGGTTTCCAGGCGGTTTGAGGATCGTCACCGTTTCTCGAAGCGGTATCCGGGCTTCGACGTCGAATCGCTTCAGTTTATGTGCGTAGTGCAAAGTGACGAGGAATTTTCTCTGCCGTATAGAAGATGATGTTCCGGCATGTTGGGATTTTTAAAACGTTTTAATTGAAACGGATTTGTATATTTTTAAAATTTTGCATTACCGTTGTTGAACGGTTAAAATAACCTATATTTTTTTTTTACATTTTGTAATGTCAAAATCATCTCAATACTTGAGATTCTTTTACTATTAGGTGTACTTATATACTGTGCAGGCACAAATTGCACGCTCGTTTCATGTTTGCCCCACCGTTTTGTTTTTTTTTTTTTGTATATTTTCCACTATTGAAGCGTGGACTTGAATTTTCCTGAAATGTAATCTCCTGTGTGACAATCCTCAAGATGTGTTTTCTTACAAAACCTTTCGTTATACGATGACAGGTTCAAGATGTAAAGAAATATCTACGGTGAAGGAAACTTTCTCCTAATCCTCGAAAGTATCCTTTATTTTTATCGTACGGTACGTTACGAGTCAGGTAAGACGTAATTCGGATCGATGTGATCCGTCGTCTGACAAAAACCGAATTCTTTAGCGTGTCTGAAAGACAAATCACATAGAGCTAGCGTGTGTGTAATTAAGTTGTTGATTTTTATGGATTTTGGATTTGTACGATCACACATTTGAACTCTTTGTACGTATTTTTGTGTTTATAAATTGATTCCTGTCGATGTTTTGTTTTTTGAAATGATTTTTCGAGCGAGTCGTACTTTTCACTTTCCGATGATAATTTCGCTCGTGAGCTTTACGCTCTGTACGTTCGTCATCGATTATCGTAGAATAGTTTCGTATAGTTACACGGTTCGGTTTACGCTGAGAACCGCGGTGTCGAGGTCGTACGCGGTACGGAATAACCGTCGAAAGATCCGTATCGGTATCTGTGGATCTCGATCGTCGGGATGTTCGTTCCAGGGTGCACGACACGACGCCGGCGATTTCAACAGCTCGTCGGTCGAGGGGAACATGTACGTTGCGACGAAGACGCTGCCGGACGGTAAAGGAGCGTTCGGGTTCGTTGCGGTCTCGCTGGACGAGTCGGAACTGAAAATGTTCCGGCAGGAGAGCAAGACCGAAGTGCGAACGAAGATCGGACCGAAGTGAGTCGACGAGAAACCGCCGGATCCGACCGTCGAGTAATTTCACCCTCTTCTTCTCAGAATCGTCCGACAGGAGGTCCGTCAAAAGTATACGAAATTCGTAAAACCGAGCAACGAGAAGCATCGGCTTCCTCCGACGCCTCCGCACTTCTCGCCGACGCAAGCGCCGTTCTTCTCGTCGCGCGTCGACGCCGGCGCCGCCACGCCGCACTCGTTCTACAACCTGGGCTTGTCGCCGATCGGCACGCAGCCGCGGATGATGAGGTCGTTCGGCACGCCGTTGCCGGCTCCATATGCCGATACCGAGCCGAGCTTGTCGTTCGACGCACGCAGAATCCGCGCGGCGGCTCGGGCCGCGAGGCCGGTCGACGTGACTCCGGCGATGAGACAGCCGTCCCTTCCTCTCGGCACGCCGGTCCGAAGACCGGAAGATCGACGCTACGTCGGTCCGGTACGACGGCCGTTGTTCGCCGGACCTCCGGTCGAACCTCCGCCCGTCGAGACGCCTCGACGCGTGTTCGTGCCAGCTCCGTACGAAGTCGGTACTCCGGTAGCGCCGATCCCTCGACCGGATTCGCCGCCGAGACTCGTCCCCGCGCCCAGATACGTCGGACCGTCGAGGATTCCGCTACCGAGACAGCTCCCGCCGAGAGGAGGTCGGCAGGTCGAGCAGATACAGGTCTACCCCCGAGAGACTCCCGTGCAAGTGCCGGACGCGCCTCGAAAGAGGATCGGGATGAAGAGAACGCAACGCAAGAAGATCGTCGTCGAGGATGCCGGACGGAAGAGTCCTCCGGTCGCACCGGAGACGCCGAAAATCGACGATCTGATACGTACGACCGTGACGGAACAGGAGGGCTTCATCGAAGAGCCGACGCTACCTCCGCAGAAGGTCGGCAAGAAGAAGACGAAGCCGCGTACGATCGAACGTCCGGCGCACGAAAAAGAAGAACCCGTAGATATGAGCAAACGTAGGAGCAGTCTGAAGGATAAGATCAAAGACGTAAAACTGGTCTCTTGTATCGTCGGTAAGAAAAGCGTGGAGAGCGACAAACAGGCCGAAGGCGGCGGTAGTAAGATCGTCCTGTACGAGAACGTCGTGGAAACGGTCGAGAAACAACAGAAGCGCGACCGCGACGCGCTCGACAGACAGCCGAGGAAGGTCGTACGCGAACCTGAACGGCCGGCCGACGTGTCCAAGGAGGAGTATTGGAAACAGTTCGAAGACTTCGACGTGAAGAAGTACATGACGCAGCGGCCGATGGACGTGTTCCACGATATAATCAAGAGAGGGTACGCGCTGACGACGAGGGAGAGTTACGGTCTGCCGGAAGAGTGGAACCAGTACGTCGATATGCCGTTGAGCCATCAGCACTCGAGGCTGCTGAACGAAACGTATCCGAAAGTGTTGATCGATAAGGTGCTCGAGCTGCTCAAGAAGCACAAGGTCATTATCGCGCGCGGGAAGCAGGAGGAGTTCGAGGTCGACAAGAAAAAGGTCGTCGAGGATATCAAAGGAATGAACAGGGAGACGATCGAAGTTCGGAAGGTAAATCGGTGGGGGGCCCTGTCTGTTGTTTTGTCATCCAATTACTCTACTTTATATATTTATTGTAAGAAGTATTTTTTTAGGTTAGAATTTTCAGTAGCAGTAATTTTCACATCAGTCGGTCAGTTTGTGTACTCAAAGTGACATTTGGATTGAATATCCTTTAGCAAATTGTTATAGAACGTTTTAGATTCGAGCAACGTTTCCAAATTGTGGCAATTCATTTCAAAAGTCAGTGTTCTGTTTAACCTCAAATTTTCGTTGCATTCGGAGTGAGATCAATATCGATCCTGAAGTAATTCACGATAGCTCGTTATGTCTAGAAAAATGCATCGTACTGTGTGGATCGTATGCCGGTCGCATCGTCGGATCTTATTTCTTTCATAATGAAACCGGTCAGTGTGTTACGGAACGATAATCGACGATTATTTGTTTTGAAATTTGTACGATATCGATCTAGAAGAGATGTGGTTTTAGTAGGACGGTGCTACGTGCCGTACTTGTACCGTTACGAAGATTCGTCGTCGACATCAACGGATCGGCTTTGACGATCGTGCGATTCGACACCTCCGGATGATTTTCTTTGCGGACATGTGAAGTCTTCGGTTTATGCTGATAGACCGGCAACGATCGAGTCATTAGAAGCCGACATAACTCGTATTATTACGGACATGAGGCCCTGATCGTTTGGAAAAGTGATCTGAAATCGGACCGACAGGATACGGTACGTTGAAGGTAACCCGTCGTGCATGTACGTCCGAAGTCGTTTTCAAACGTTAACGCTAAATCAGTATGTGTTTTATTTCGATTCGAAGTTCCGTCATGCTTTAAAAAAACACCTCGTTCATACGTATTGCTATTATTTAATGAATAAAGAGAGATATACATTGTTATTAACTCGGAACGGGAGTGTTTGGTAATAATATGATTTTTCATAGACGGTTTAAACCGGTGGTTCTTAACGTGGGGTGTGAAAAAGTTTCTGAATTGGAAATGAAAGAATAACGACTATACTTGAAATTGCAATACACCTCCGACTATCGAGTGAATCGTTCATCGATACTTTACCGCGGGAAATATTAGCAAAGTTCACAGACGGATGACAGAAGATGATCGTATTGAAATTCGAGCCGGTGCACGTATCGAAATGGAATTCGGAACGATTCCGGTGTACACGGTTAGAACCTTATCCGCAACCGGTAAAAGCAGAATCGCACGCTTTTACCGTCTGCCGTCACGTATCTGTGTGAAATGGGATTTTCTTTACGTTTGTACGAAAAAACAAGCCAGAAATCTCTCGAAAAAGGAACTTCGCTTCGAAAGTATCGTAAACGAACAACGTAGCCGTTATAAATTGACATATTGTTTTGTATGTATATGTAAATGTTTGTGTTTGTCTTTTAATAAAAGAAATGGAAACACATTTTCCAAGGAGGTGTGTGTGAGAACTTATTTTTTGATTCGAGGAGATGCCTGTCACTGAAAAGGTTATGAACCGTGCAACGATAATTATTTACATAATACAAGGAACAAACACAAGGTATATTTTATTGAAGAGAGTGTGAATGAGATACAACATTTAATTGTTTATATTCATGATGGATATTCTATCGTATAAAATTTCTTTGCTGCTATTTGAGGTTAAAATCGATCATCGTCGTTTCAGCAAATCAAAGAGCAATACTTCGACTTGAAACGAGCACTCGACAATGTCGTATCCACGCGCGTACGTCAACAACAACAGTTCGAACGTTTCGGGACCGATGCCGAGCTCGAGAAGACGCTCGACGACGTGGGCCGCGAGGAGCACGAGCTACGAGTAAGTGGACGTATATTCGCCGAGACCGACCCTGTATGTACGTTTATACGTTTCAGAAACAGACGGCGTACAGAGATCAACTGCACGACGCGACCGACAATCTCATCACGGACCACGAGCTCGACATGAAGCTGTACGAGCAGTCGATCCGGAAGCTCGAGGAGGAGAACGGCGTGCTCAGGAAGAACATCGAAGCGTTGACTACGGAACTGTCGATCGTGCAGAGACGTATCGACGAGGCGAGGTCGGGCGGGATAAAGGAGAGCAGCGACGAGGAATCGGTGTCGCCGGTTAAAGACGACGAAGGATGGTGGTGATCGGACGAGATGTTCGTTTTTATTTATACGCGTCGCGATCGTATCGGTGGTTTTTTTGTTATATCGAAGAGTAATCCGTTTCGATACTCGATTTCGACGGTCTTTCAGAAAAAGATTTGCGGAGCAGAGGAAAAAATATCGGATCGGTGATCGACGACTGAAAAATCGTTCGTCGTCGACGATCGATTTTTCAGTCGTCGTCGATAAACCGATCGATTTCGATATCTAAAATCGTGCGATTTCAGTCGAATAAGACTGTTGATTAGACGGCCGTGAGAAATTTTTTGAAATTTAAAAGTGAAATTTTTAAATTAACTTATTTTATCGGAAAAATTATATACAATTTTTAATGAAATTTTTTTTATAATTTAAATGATTATTAATGAAATATATATATATATTTTTTTAATTATCTTTATCATATTATGTGGAATAATTGAAATGAACGATGAGTACGTATTTAGTTTACACTTTTTAATCTATCTTTTAGATAGTGAAATTAGATAAATTCTGTTTAATAAAGAGATTCATTTTTGAAAAAGAAACGAATGCACGAGGTAAAAAATTTCAGATTTAAATTGTTTTTTTTCCGTTGTATTTTTTATCCGACTAAATAAGCGATTCGTTCTTCAGTTTGTTTTTAAAAAAAACGATAACTATAAAACGATATTTTTTCAATGGAACGGTCGGTGAAAATCAAATCGTTAGATCTTTAGTTATTTTTACGGTTAAGAAATTACGTTTCCATTTCTAATCGGATGAAAACTTGGTCCGATAACATCTTGCTTTAAACGATTCCTACTAATGTCAGCTTCTCAGAAATCGTGGTTTTTCCAATGATTTTCGATCGAATCGAATTTAAAATTAAATCTCAACGATTAGTGAAATTATAAAATTGGCCATTTAATTAGCGAGCTCTCGAATTTCTTAACAAACACCCATCACCACCGATTGATCTCTACTACTGTCATACAATTGTGTTTGCCGCCATTGTGTTTGTGTGTAAAAATTTTACAAATGATTCGAAACTTTGCTTGTTGCAATGCTTGGTTCGTAACTACATCTAACATAAGATCGGACACGTTTCGTAATGAGTAAGACGGAGTCGGAAAATTCGTTCAATAAAATAAAAAGAGATAGGTCATATCCGAACAGCGCTCGTAGTATTGAAACATCGAAGTTTGAACTTTTGCTGTTTACCGGTACGAACAGTTTAATCGCGTCGTACCAAATCAAGTGACGTGGTACAGTACTCTGAAAGGTCGATGGACGAACTGAAACTCGGACGATTCGTCACCAGGCGTGCATTCGCTATCTCACTCTACGCTGAAAAAATATTCTCTGTCTTACACATTGCTCTCACGGTAATAACTTCTAGGCGGAAAAATCGACACACTTTCATTTATGCTTGTCGGTGTTTCATTTATATTTATTTTAGTGTAATATGTACAATGGTAAAAAAAGTTTTTTAATATTCAAATGAAACTATTAATTGGAGTTATTTGGCAAATGCCGATGAGTTTTCAATGATTTTGCAATAACTACGATTATTACTATATATATATATATATATATATATATATATATATATATATATATATATATATATAAATAGAAATTATTGTAGATTTTGAAAAATTCATCACGACAATGAGATTAGTTTAATAGAATTTAATAAAAAAAGTATTTCCAGTAGTAAATATTATCGTTTCAATGGTTGGGTGTGAAATTGTGAATTTGCAATAATTTTCTAATAATTTAAATCTGGTTCACATTTATATTAAATATTAAATTTATTATTTGTACGTAATTGTTTTTGTTGTTGTTTCATATAATTTTGTTTTTGAAATAAGTAATTGTTTTCAATTGATAGTTTAAATGTATATATATATATATATATATATATATATAACGAATTTTAATTTATTTCATTTAAACATCTATTCATTCTTTTTAACCAAAGTAAATAAACTTTCATCTATTGCTTAATTTAAATAAGCACGTACAGGAATTTATGGTAGTAGTACATGACTTTCGATATGAAATTTTTTTTATATGAAATTTTTTATTGAACCTTTAGAGAATTTTTTTATTGGACTTTTAGAGAATTTCTTAAAATTCTATAAAAAAGAAACAAAATCTTTTTCAAAAAATATATAAAATAAGGCAAAACCTCTTTTCGTTTTTTTTTATAGATTTTTTTTTATTGAACTTTCGGAGGATTTCTTAAAATTCTATAAAAAAAAAACGAAATCTTTTTCACAAAAATAAACAAAACAAGGCAAAAACTTTTCGTTTTTTTTATAGAATTTTATGAAAAAGTTTCATAAAAATTTGCAAATTCGCAGATTTTTTTCAGCGGTTCACGGTCTCTGGACTTTGAAAATTTAAAAAAACGAATCCAATTGTCAAGTTATCGATATTGTATTTATAAAATCAATATCAATAAGGCGAAACAGTTATTACCCACATATTGAAATCTGTGGGCTGCGCCACGACGGCAGACATGGTCGGATATATCGCTATTATCACTCTGTTTCATAGTTATTTCGAAGAGATTCATCGCAGGCATACGAACGGTTACTTGCAGAATTGATTTCAGATTAGCAACGTTAGGTTTTTTATATCGTTTTTCAAATGTTCAGTTGTCAATTCAAGTTTATATAATATGTGCGAGCGAGAAGCATACGGACCAATGAGTCAGACAGAGTCGGTTAGCGGGCACGAAATTAGTTCTTTGCGGCCGCCACGAACGATGACGGTAACTGGCTCACTCGTTAGAACTCACTGGAACGTTCTAGAACATTCCAAAACATTCTCGAATATCAAGTACAGAATTCCAAAAAAAAAAAAAATAATATCGATCTCGATTAGATTATTTATGTATACTGATATTCGAGAATGTTCTAGAGCATTCTCGAATATTTGAATACATAATTGGAAAAAAACAAATTCAATGCCGTGATTCGAACCCTAAAAACCCACACAGTCACTACGACAGAGCCTCCGACCACGGGGCTACCGACCTCATGTCCGTTAGGCCGTTTTACATGCATTTCACTTTCTCTTCAGCGTATGAATGTAACAGAAATCAACCGAGAAAGGCGATGATGATGGCGTCGCCATCGAAATGCATTAGCCGATACGATCGTAGACTATATAATTATAAAAAATAAATGAACAATAAATGATTATTGAACGTGTTAAATTATTATGGTGTTGGAGTTTAAATTCAACAAGCGGGTCGTCGTCCACTCGCTAAAAGTGTTGTGCGTTGTTTTTTATTATTATTATTTTTTAAATATTCACATATATATATATATATGTATATATGTGTATATATATATATAATATATATATATATTGTTGTGATGATTATAATATACTAGTGATATACATTGTTATTGAAATATAGCAACGATATACACACAATAACGCGAACATCTAGGAAGCGTGTGTTATATACGATATTTCGTGTGTTTATTAGTTTATTGATTTTATAGAACATTATAATTGTCGTTCGTTATGTGTAATCATCATTATGTGTAATAAATTTATTTATGTTGAATTTGCAAAAATTGTTAATCCATCGATCGAGTTTGTCCAAGTTCTTTGTATGGTTTCAAAAGAGAATTGAACGGTGAGTAGAATTCAATAATATTTTTAATATAATGGTTACTGAAATATAACAATGAATAGTACTTATATATATATATATATATATATATATATATTATATATATATATATATATAAATATATATATATATTTATATATATATATATATATATATATATATTATATATATATATATATATATTTATATGTATATATATATATATATATATATATATATATATATATATATATAAATATGTGTATGTATAATTATCTATAGTATTTCGATATCTATAATATTTGGATATCTATTAATGCACGTATTTGTTTCATAACATCGGTTCGAATCTTGTGACGTCACCCGGCCTCTACAGTCGAAAGTCTCCGCTAGCAATGGCGATGCTCGTGGAGTGTGTGTGACATCGAATTCGTCGTTTTTTGTTGGAAATTCGCATTGGCCAATTTGGAAAAGTTTCGAAAAATGTTTGCCAATGTCCATCGAACGTTTCGTGCTAATTTTCATACGTCTAACAAATGCCAAATGTGTGCATGGACGTGTTTTATCGTCACGACGGGTTAAACGGGTCCTGGCAAAAGTCGGCCATTTCGGTGAGATTGTGATATTGTATTTAATTTTCTTTGGAAATTTATTTTAATTGTTTTTTCGAGTCTCTCCGACTGTGTTTTCATTGGTTATTGTTACATTTTGTATGAAAATTATTTATATATATATATATATATATATATATATATATATATATATATATATACGTATATATATTTATAGGTTATAATATTTGATATAAATTAACGTTGACATTTCTCGATTGTTATAGTTTTGCATCTTTGTAAAGAACAATATGCCAATTGTAAGAATGATAATGTTGAAGATATCGATTGTGAATGGAAATATGATTCGTATTGAACTTGGCGATATTAAATTAGACATTTGAAATGTGCGGCTCAAAAGTCCGGCCATACGGTGAGTTAGTATATTGTATTTAATTTTCATTGGAAATTTATTTTAATTGTCTTTACGAGTCATTCCGACCATAGTTTTCTTTGGTTATTGTTATATTTTGCATGAAAATTATATATATATATATATATATTTATAGGTTATAATATTTGATTCAAATTGACGTTGACATTTCTCGATTGTTACAGTTTTGGAAATTTGTAAAGAACAATATGTCAGTTGTAAGAATGATAATGTGGAAGATATCGATTGGATTCATATCGGACCTGGTGATATTAAATTGGACGTTTGAAATGACATTGCCTTTAAATCATACGCGTTTATTCAAGACAGTCAATATGAAATTGAACAATGACATTGCAATATGATCATTTTGTATGTCTGGAAGATAATAATTCGAAACTTATATCAGGTAACCTATTTATAATGGGAAAATTATTTTTCACATATTCAACAATCGATTATTAGTGTTTGTTCTTTTTGAAGGATTTTGGCAATGAATTGTTCGACAATTCATTTCAATCGATTGACAAGAGTGTCCATACAAGTGGCGAACATGAGAAAGAATGTAATGAATTTGATATGAGACCATCGATGACGTTTGATACAGTCGAGGAATCAGCCATTTCACACTCTTCCAGTGTTATCAGATGAGGTGAATATTCCAATTGTACAATTTGTATTGAGAGTTCTTTGATTTATGATCTTTGATCGATTTGAATATTAATTTTCTGTTTTATTTTTAGATTGTGTGGATTTATCAGTGTTGTGTGGTGGTTTAAAGTGTGTGATTTAAATTATCTTTGTGAATAAAACAATAACAATATATAGTGTTTGTGAGTGTGGACTTGAAAATGCAGAGACGCTGAGATGCAGAGATTGTTGTGGCACGACGTACTCAATCACAGGTTTAGTATATCTCTTAGGCCATCATGAAGACGGAGTTATAATTGTTGTTATCTTTAGAACTGTTCGCATATTTAGCTTTGCACCGCGATGTGTCTTCTCCGTTAGGGTTTTCAGGCGCGGCATCAGATTCTGGGGGCACTCGTCGTGTGGAGCGATCTCATGCCTGCTACGTTCTGTAGCGGGCGAGGGATGTATAGTCCTCCAGCACGACCGGACTTCGTCACACGAAACCATCGAGGTACTTGCTAAGCCGATGAGATGGTCAATCGATGTGGCGATCCGCGCGTGTGACGTTGCCACGGCGCCTGCCGGACACGTCGGCGACGAAGTCAGGGCGGACGGGCGGTCATCGGTCCCGTTGCGCGGCCCCCGTCCGTCGTTCCAACGTTTCTTAGAAAACGTTCACTAGCTCAGGTCACCTTTTGCTCTTGCTCCGGACGTGGCTGTTTTCTCCCAGACAGCGGGTTTCCGATGGACGGGCAACGGCTCGAGTCCGATATCGACGGTGTTGTGACGTGACGCCATACGGCGTGTCGGCGACCTCGGCTTTCTCCCTGCCGGGGCGACGGCTCGTCGTATCGCGTTGCGTTTCCAGCCGGCACCCATATCTAGGGGACTCGTGTCGGTGCCCGTCTCCACCGTGCACGTGTAGTTTACTCGTCCGGCTCGACTTTTCCGTTCCGTCGGGCGATCACCGGGTTCAATCCGGCACGACTGGATTGCGTAAAGCATGACCGCAGTCGTTGCACTCGAGGACTTCTTGCGTCCGATCGTCGGGTTAGCTTCAGTTTAGTTCTCGGACGTACTTTAGGACCTGCGAACGCCGTCGCCCCACAGTCCGTCGTGGAGACGACAAAGTGACGGATGGTTGACGGGACGAGGCCGGCCTCGGAACGTCAGTCAAAAAGGTGTTTCGCAGCACTTAGGATTTGGCATGGGCTTGATCTAGGTTCGAGGGATGTGAAATATGTACGATCTTCCGACGCTGGAGGCGAGATTCGACGAAGAGGGCGACCGATCGACACGTATTGAACAGAATTAACAGTTTGTTATTTTTTTGGAGCCCTGATTTATGTTGCGTTCCGAAATGACTATCTCGTGGCATGATTTTATTCTATAGAAAACTGGATAATGAGAGTCGTCGTCGTTGTTGTATCATCGTTTCATCGATCCGGATTGATTGTTAGATCCATTGGTTCTTTCGATCTCTTCATCGACAGTAAGTATTTATAAACACACTTGGATTATGAAATATAATCGTCTTTTTATTTTTACCTTTAATATATATATATATATATATATAAATTTAATCTTTTTTTAGAATGTTGCTCTTTGATCATTGTTAGTTGTCGGTCTCTCGCTTCATCGCTGTGCGTTCTTATTGGTTTTTATTTTTGTGATCCATTCGTCTGCAATAATGTAAGTATTATTTTTAATACACACTTTTATTGTACAATATAATTAGTATCTCTTTTTCTTTTTGCATTCAATATATACATTGAATTTATATATATATATATATATATATATATATATATATATATATATATATATATATATATATTAATATTCATGTCTAATAATAAATGATCTTTTTTAGATTGTTGTTCTATGATCATCGGTCGAGTTGTCAGTGTCTTCATTCATCATTTCATCGTTTTATTGGTTTCGTGGCTCTGTGATCATTTAATCTGCAATAGTATTAGTATTATTTTTAGTATACACTTGCATATGACAATATGTTTATAATACCTTTCTGTTTTTGCATTCAGTATATATGATATATAATGTTAGTTTTTTTTTGTTTTTAATTTCTTTAACAATATTAACATTTAAATTTATTTGTTTAAGTTGATAAACATTGATAAATTTACATATATCATGTGCACTTGTGTCTATATGTGTAAGTATGTACACCTATTATATTTACCATTATATTTAATTTATATATACATATATACATATATATATATATATATATATATATATATATATATATATTTAAGATATTATTTATGAATTACTTTTCAGTTATTTTAATATTTTGGAACTATAAATGGACTCAAGACTTTAATTTTATCTAGGATCTTTTTTATTTCATTCATTGTTGAATTCAATTACATTCAAGGTGTCGATTATTTCAATCATTGTTTATTTCTAATTATGTTTGCTTTTAATTTTTTTCATTGTTGAACAGTAATAACATTGTAGACTTCAATTATTCAATTATATTTTGATTACTATTTGAAACATTAATCATGTTTAAGACTTTGATTATTTTCATGATTTTTGTACTCGACTTGTATGTATTTATGATGTCAATATTTCAGTCGTCGTTTCTTCCATTATATTTAAGATTTTATTTCAATCATTGTTGAACATTGTATATATATATATATATATATATGTATATATACATATATATATATATATATAAATATTTATATATATACGAGGTTGTTTGATAAGTCCGTGTAAAAATAAAAACTGCTTCATTTTTTTGAATAAATCGTTTTTATTTTTCAACATAGTCTCCTTTTAGGCTTATACACTTCATCCAACGCTGCTCTAGTTTGTTGATCCCTTCCGAATAATAGGATTTGTCCAAGTCTGTAAAATAGTCATTCGTTCCTGCAATCACCTCCTCGTTTGAATAAAATCTTTTTCCCGCGAGCCATTTCTTCATCTTAGGGAACAAATAATAGTCCGACGGAGCCAAGTCTGGAGAATAGGGGGGATGTGAAACGATTTGGAACCCTATTTCCATTAGTTTTGCGGCCACAACTGCTGAGGTGTGAGCTGGTGCGTTGTTGTGATGAAAGAGGACTTTTTTGTGGGCTAATCGGGGACGTTTTTCTTGCAACTCGGTTTTCAAACGATCCAATAACAATGAATAATATGCACCTGTAATGGTTTTACCCTTTTCCAAATTAGTCGATAAAGATTATTCCTTGCGAATCCCAAAAGACAGTCGCCATAACCTTCCCGGCCGAAGGAATTGTCTTCGCCTTTTTCAGAGCAGATTCCCCCTTGATAACCCATTGTTTAGACTGCTCTTCGGTCTCAGGAGTGTAGTGATGTATCCATGTTTCATCTACAGTGATGAAACGACGCTTAAAGTCCTGCGGATTTCGCTGAAACAGCTGCAAACCGTTCTTGCAACACTTCACACGACCTCGTTTTTGGTCGATCGTGAGCAATCGCGGCACCCGCCTGGCGGATAGCTTTTTCATGTCCAAATGTTGGTGCAAAATATTATGTACCCGTTCACACGAGATGCCTACAGCACTAGTAATCTCATGCACTTTCATTCTTCTGTCATCCATCACCATATCATGGATTTTATCAATGATTTCTGGAGTGGTGACCTCAACAGGGCGTCCAGAACGTTCAGCGTCTCTTGTGCTCATATGGCCACTCCGAAAATTTTGAAACCACTTATAAACCGCACTAATCGAAGGTGCAGAGTCATCATAATGTTTATCGAGCTTCTGTTTAGTCTCCTGAGGCGTTTTGCTTTTAATGAAGTAGTGTTTAATCAACACGCGAAATTCTTTTTCGTCCATTATTTGACAATCACTCGATTTCCTTGATTCCAACGATTGTCAAACACAAAGGAATAGACCGATATGGCTGAAACTTGATGTGTGTTCTTCCAAGAGGTGCTACTAATTAAAAATTACCTCGATATGCACCAGTGGTGCCATCTTTCGGAATTTACACGGACTTATCAAACGACCTCGTATATATATATATATATATATATATATATATATATATATATATATATATATATATATGAGACCTCAATTATTCAATTATATTTGAAACTATAATCATTCGAATTATTTTTGAACATTAAGACCACCTTGCTAGTTTGTCATTGTTTGATTTCAATTATATTTATGATCTTAATTATATAAATTATTGTTGGATTTCAATCGTATTTAAGATTTCATTTATATAAATGTTTTTTTCAGACTTCAGTAATTTTTAAAACTGTAATTATTTTCATGATTTTTGCACTCGACTTGTATGTATTTATGATGTCAATATTTCAATCATTGTTGCTTTAAATATATTTAAGATTTTTACTTCAATCATTGTTGGACATTGATTATATTTAAGACCTTAATTATTCAATCATATTTTGACATTGTTGTTATATTCAAAACTGTAATTATTTCAATCGTTGCTGAATTTCCATCAAGAGTTAAATTATGTTATGAATTTAAATATGTGAATGATAATATTTGAAATGATTTAATTATATTAAAGAGTTTAAATATTTATATGATTATATTTTTGAATCATCAATGGACTTTATTCATGTTGAATAGTTCGATTATTTGATTATATTTTGAACATAGATTTGTGTAAATTAAATCTGAGTTTTCATGTATATTTAATTGTGATTTATGAATCTTTATATATATATATATATATATATATATATATATATATATATATATAGCATTGTGGCTTTCGTCCAGTAGTGGACTGATGTGGGCGTTATGATGATGATGATATATATATATAAATGTATCTTTGTAATTTTTTATATCGAGTTAAGGATCAAACATTTCTCTCTGGTGAATTTGTAATTATAACAAATTTACTTAAACTGTCATTTTAGATTTTCAATTATGCTTGTTTTGTTTGTAAAGATTTGCAACATTGATGTTTATTCAATAATAGAATTTAATCGTGAATGATTACATTGAAGATGTTAATTATTTGAATCATTGTTGAATTTTAATTCTATCAAACACTAAATATTTCAATAATTATAACATTTGAGATTTTATAATTATATTTGAATGATTATATTTTCGAATAGTCAGTGGACTTTATTTATATTGAATACTTCAATTATTTGATTACATTTTGAACATTGAATGAATGTGAGTTTTCATACAATCATACAATGTATTATTAAAGTCAATGTATATATATATATATTTATATATATATATATATATATATATATATATATAAATATATATATATATATATCATACAATGTATTATTGTATCGTTAAAGTCCAGATCTGAATATGATCGGGTATCTCTGGGAGCACCTTGAAAAAAGGACAATTTCACGCCGTGAGGACCGAAAAACATTTACAACGAGCAATAAAAGAAGAACGGTCCAAAATCAGCGGAATCTATACTCGGCCGTTGTTGAAAATCGGAGGACGATCAGACCGAATATTAAAAGTTATTGAAAAAATAGTCCGTACGCAACTCGATGTCGTTGACCGTACGTCGTCTAATGAATTTTGTGTCCAGATGACCGCCGTATCCGGAGGCGCGTGTGACGTATCCCGATGCACGTCGTCGTTTCCTGTGTCTTCTCGTATAATTCTGAAAAACGTCATTCTTGTTCTTGGAGAAATGTGAAAAAACCCAGGTATACATTTTTAAATACGGCGACGGTAAATTTCCCCCCCCCCCGCTCCGCCCCGCCTCGCCCAAACATTTCGAGAATTGCGCTCGTGTCGGTTCATTTCAGTGGTTCTTTTAACCGCCTTTTCAGAATCGCAAAACGCTTACAATTTCGCAACACCTTTGCGGAGCCCAGTCAGAAAATAAAACAGCATATGTATTTTTTATGTGGCGTAATTGAATAAAAATCAAATACGTATCGGTCGATAGCGAATAACAATCGCTGAATGAAATTGAAAAGAAAAGAAAATTCTCGCAATTTTTCCAACGGGACATTCGGGCCCGACGACTTTTACAGATGTTTTCAATAGCCGCTCTCATTTCCTGTACCGTATTTGTCTGCCTTTCGCACGTTCGTTCGTCTTAATATATTCGTGCAGGTAAAGACGATAAAATCAGAATCAATTTTGCTTTTACGTATTTTTTTTTTCGTCTCGATTTTCACATTTTGACGAATCACTTTGAGTTCACTTTGAGCACCGGTTAAGAACCACCGATCTATTCACTACTGCGCATGCACTTCTCGATCCGAGAACGAACGATTCTTCGCTCGTCCCGATCACCGGCGACAACGTGTCTTATGAATCGGTCGACGGTTAAAATACACGTTTTGCTCGTGCCGAAGAAATTGCCTCGTGGTTTTATTTGAAAATACCGCCTGCAGAATCGATTTCTATTGTAAATTCATATACAGATATCTCGTGATTGC
This sequence comes from Neoneuromus ignobilis, assembly GCA_029203775.1. Classification (NCBI taxonomy): domain Eukaryota; kingdom Metazoa; phylum Arthropoda; class Insecta; order Megaloptera; family Corydalidae; genus Neoneuromus; species Neoneuromus ignobilis. The sequence goes on along the minus strand of CP092088.1, from coordinate 197,291 downwards.
TTTGAATTGCATCTTTCGTATGAAGAGAAGTGACGGGAAAATCGGTACAATGAATATATATTATTTTGTATTGATTTATTTTGTATCGGTCGTATAATTCGGACGACACGTTCTCTAAAATGCCACGTGCTCTCGTGCATATGTAATCTACCTGGCCGGTCAGGTCGCGGGGACCGGGCGGACGCTGGGAAATATCGAGCCGAATTAAAAAAGTCGCCCAAAAAGTGAAGTGAACACCGAAACAGGTACGACGTTTCGACGATTTTCTCGTGGGAAAAGCCACGCGGTGACATAACCTCAAATACCGAGCACGTTGAATAATTTTCGCCGCGAACGGAAAATAAGTGACGTTTCGCATAACTCGAAAGTGCTAATTATTGGAACTCTGAAGTGTGAACGGTGATCGGTGAAACGGTGCTGCTGTTACAATCGACGTCTTCGATGGGCGAGGACGACGACGATCGAACCTCACTCTCGTCGTTTTCTCGCAGTTCTCCGCGAGATGTTCGCGAGACGCGACGTCGGCGGTGGTTCAGACCGACGGAGGGCCGATCCGTCGAGCTAGGGGCGGAACGCAGTCGCCTCGGCCCGGTCCGCAGGAGGTCGACGGTCGTGCTCGTCTACCGTCTAGTCGAGATACAGGACTTCGTCCTCGATGGATCTCTGTGACGGTAAGCTTGTTTTCGTACGAAATTCCGAAAACCGTTCGCAAGCAGTCCAGGTGCCGTGGAACTCATGAAGGATGAAGGGCGCGGTTGCAGCTGTCTTCGGAACATCCTCTGTGGTGGCCGGGATCTGATGGTATTGTCGGGTTAGGTCATGTCGTGTCAGGTTAATTCATGTCGTGTCAAGAGCAAAAGAAAGGGGGGGAGGCTCCGAGAACGTGTTAAAAACAGATATTGTTTTTAAATCCATACGAGCAACTCTTATTTGTATTAAAAATATTCACATATATTTATATATATATATATATATAAGACAATTAATTTCTTTTATAAATATTTGGTAATAGACTATAATTTTGTTGCAGTTATTAATGAAACGACAATTAGAGTCTGTTATTATATCTTCTATTAATTTATTTTATAATTTTCTTTAAATCTATCTGTCTGTCTATATCTTTATTTATTTATTTATTATTTTTTTCATTCTGATGTTTTTTTATTTTCATCTGTTTTTCTCAGATATCTAAACCTTTTTAATTTGCTAATCGTTCTTAATTGTCCCATCTAGCGGGGACTACTAGAAGGGCGCGCGCAATATCAATCAAGCGCGGCAAATTCAATTGAAGAAATTAATTTCTTTACATCTCCCCACCTTCCTGTGAAAATTCTTCAGAATTTTCATCATAACATATTGCTGTCTGTAATTTTATTGGCAGAAGGTCTGTATTAATTAATTCTCTCTAAGAGATATTTTGGTGTAAAACCAGTTACTGAATGTTCTGTTATATTATATTTATCTATGCATTCTCTTGCTATTGATATCCATGCTCTTTTTTTTTCTTCGTTGATCTTACATCTAATTTTATTAACTATTGTTTGGTTTAGCCTTTCGTCTAAACCATTTGAAAATGGTGAATCTATTGACGTGTAAATCAATTCTATATTTTTACTATCTAGAAATCTTTTAAATTTTTTCGAATTCAATCCTGGGTATTGGTCCGTTAGAATCGTTTTTATTCTATCTATCTCTAACACTTTTTCTATTAATTTGATAAATCCAGGTGCATTTTGTTGTTTTGAAGTTAATATAAACGCATACCTTGTATAATGATCAACTAGTAGGTTTAAATATTTCTTTGTTGGTCCTTGTCCACCGAAACCATCAATTGTGTAGATTGACATGATTTCAAATGGTTCAGTCGCTGGTCCAAGTTGTGATAACAGTCCAAGTTTCTGTTGTCCTCTTGATTTATTTTTTTTACATATATTATATTCTTTACACGTGTTTTTTATATTCTCTATCAAATTTTTGCTGTGTAGTTTGGGCATATTCTGTTCATCATTTGTCTGATTCCAATATGACATCCTTCATCATGTATTTCTTTTATTAATTTTATACTCAGCTTTTCTGATAGGATTATTTTTTTATTTTTATTTTTTTTATTTTGTTTGTAATATATTCCATTTTTCTCTATTAGGTTCTTTTTTACATTTTTAATTAATTCATTATGGCTTTGATCCATTCTTATTTCTTCTATCTTTAATACTTCTTTTATACTTTCGTTTGGACTTAAAACTGGATTTCTACTTAAACAGTCCGCCTCAATATTTATTTTTCCAGGTACATATTTATCTTTGGCAAAAATTGTTTTGTAATCATCTATCAGTCTTTCTATTTCATCTTTATTATTTTTATTTAAATGATCTAATCTTGCTTTGAATTCATTTTCTTCTTCTATATATTCATTGAAGTTTACTTTGGCTTCTTCTAGAATCTCTTTTCTTTCTATTTTTACTTCATTATTTTCTGTTTCTTCTTTTTGAGTTATTCTCAATTTCTCATCTTGTATTAATTTGAATTCTTTAATTATATCTAAACCTATTAAAAAATCTTCAAAATCGTTACTATTTATAATAAATATATCTACTTCTTTTTCTATATTAAAAATTTTTATTTTTATTGTAATCAATCCATCTGTACTTTTCATACCATTGACTGTTTTCAAAAATATTTTATTGACATCTTCTTTCTTGTTTATAATATTTATTAATTTGCTATTTATTATTGAAATTTGTGATCCTGAATCGTATGTTCCATCCACTTCTATTTTTCCATCTAATAATATCTTCTGTTTTATCAATGGTATGGTTATTCGTTTTTCTTTTGGAGTAGTATTTATATCTACCTCCAGAATCGTATTAATTTTTGCTTTTTCAAAGTCTTTCTATCCTTAGATTTAAACCAACACATCTCTTCAGGATGATATCTTGTGCCTTTATTTAAGTCTTCACAAGTCTTGCATGGTTTTTTTTCTGTATTATTTTTTTGCAAATCTATCTTGTTATTATTTGGTTGTTGATAATTTTTCTTATAAACTAGATTTTCATGTTTTTTTATCTCATTGAATAAACTGGTTGTATCTTTTATTTCATCTTTCTCTAGTTTATTAATAATATTTTCTGGTAATCCAGTGATTATAATTGCTATAAGGGTCTTTTCATCAATCATTTTATTTACATCTAACAATAGTCTTTCCTTTTTTATTGCATATTCCAATATTGAGCCTTCCTTATATCTGAATGTAAGAGCATATTTCCATGTGTTCCAACCTCTATCTGCATATGTATCTAGCATCCTTTTTTCCCATTATTGCCAGTTTTTGTTTTCTTCTAGCCTTGTACTTGTGGCATAATACCAATCATTACAAGATTTATCTATAACTAATCTTAAAATTTCAATCTTCATTTCATCTTCTGTAATATCAAAACGTGAACATTCTTTTTCGAATGTTTCTATCCATTGTTTAACGTTCACTGTTTTGTTTGAAAATTTTTCTAATAAAAATTTGTCTGAGATTTGTTTTAAATCTTTATGATTATTCTTTTTTTCATTTGATAAAATTAATTGTCTCATTAGTTTCTTTAGGTCATCATAGCTATCATATTGTTGTTGCATATCTTCTATTTCATCTAAAAAATATTCATTAAATCTTATGTTACCTACTTCATCAATTTATACTTTTCTTAATTCCTCTGATAAAGCAATCCATACTCTTTTTTTATCATGTCTTTTTAATTTACTTTTTAAATTGTTATAAGTATTTGTTCTCTTTAATTCAGTATGGTATGATATATTCTGAATTTCTGTTGGTAACATATATTTTTTTCCCTGTTCAGTTGAAATCGAGGTTATCTTTATTACATTTGATTTTAAATCTGCTGGTGAAGCTATTACCACAATTTCAAACTGTAGTTTTTCCATTCTTGAGACGAAATTGTCGTTTTATAAGACAATTAATTTCTTTTATAAATATTTGGTAATAGACTATAATTTTGTTGCAGTTATTAATGAAACGACAATTAGAGTCTGTTATTATATCTTCTATTAATTTATTTTATAATTTTCTTTAAATCTATCTGTCTGTCTATATCTTTATTTATTTATTTATTTATTTTTTTCATTCTGATGTTTTTTTATTTTCATCTGTTTTTCTCAGATATCTAAACCTTTTTAATTTGCTAATCGTTCTTAATTGTCCCATCTAGCGGGGACTACTAGAAGGGCGCGCGCAATATCAATCAAGCGCGGCAAATTCAATTGAAGAAATTAATTTCTTTACATATATATATGTATATATATGTAAAACACGAAATGAAATATAACTATTTTTGTTTTAATATCCTTACTTTAATAATTTTCTTCTTCATCGCTGCTCGGTACGAGCAAACGTAAACGTTTTGTCAGTTGAACGATGTCGTTTTCACTTTCCGAATCTTTTTTGTTGTTTGCATCTTCTGCTCTCTTTAAAAAAAAACTGCAATTTCCGTTTGTTTGCCGATCCTTAATGGTCATTATAGATTTCCTGATACGGAGGCAGATGATTTTGCATCTTGCGTTCGAATTTTCCGCTTCTTTCAACATGTTTCGTATTCGACAAGTGTCATTCCAAGATTGTCATCGGTAACAAAGTGGAGTTATTGAAGTGACACTTTTGAAGTGAAACTTCAAAAGTGGTTACTCTCTAAATCCTTTTCATTGTTTGCATCTTCTGCTCTCTTTAAAAAAATCTCTAATTTCGGTTTGTTTACTGATCCTTAATGGTCGTAGATTTTCTGGTGCGGAGTTAGATGATTTTACAGTTTGAGTTTGAATTTTCTGCTTCATTCGACAGACGGGTCTCCGTCGAAGAAAAACTATCCTAGATTTTCTGCCAAGCTCCGGCCTTTCCGTGATTGTTTTGTTAGTTAATCCGTTAACTCGACAATTTTCGTCGCCGCTGTTCTCCTCGGAGTCGACTTGATTTATAATTTCCGATGCAGTTTTCCGGGTTTGTCTCTTCCGACGATAGATCTCGTAGAGCGTCCTGAACAGCCGTCTCTGCAGAACCATCTCCTCCGATCGATTCAGCGAGTGCTAATTCGGTCTGTCGTCGGTATAAAATCATGGGCGGATCGAACGTGGAAAACGTGTTAGGGAACCACCGTACCTTGGATAGGATTAGGGAAATCGGGTAACTCTGAGTTAGCGGGATCGGGCAGGAGGGGATTTTCATACGGTCGGGTGATATCTTCGATTTTGATTTCACGAATATAGCCTGTACGGTTTATGAAGTTCTGATTGAGCAGCGGCGGTACGGACGACGGCACGGGTCGTGGCGAGCAACTAGCAGTGCCTCCGTCCGGTTCATCTCCATAACAAAATCGTATGGGATATTTTTACGAGTTGCTAGAGTGGGAAGGCGAAAACAATTTCTAGCTCTTATCCGACTCTTGATTTATTCCAAAACAGATCCGGCAGAAAGTTCTGTCCGATAATGTGATCTGTAGGTTCAGAGACCCGAGTCGTTTTACGCAAATGAATTCGCAAATTGCAATCGCGTTGAATTGAAAATGAATTATTTTATTTTTTTTCAATTCAAAATCAGACAGAACTTTCCGGTAGACGTAAAACTTACCTCCTGTTTGCCATTTATAAGTAAAAATAGAATTTATAATTTTTTTAAAAAAATATATATATATAATGTTTGGTTTATTTTTTATGTTAGTTAAAAGAATTAGCCCAAACTAATAAACTGTATTGTGTTTCTCTAAAAATTAAGTTTATTTATTATTACTCTATTATTATATTTATATTATTTACAAGATTCTCGCCTAAAAATTAAGAAACGGCATTTTAAGTTTATTAATTATTGATATTTTAAGTTTATTAACAAATTGAACTTATAACTAAGGAAACGGACGTCTGTTTTCTTTACATCTCCCCCCCCCCACCGGGAAAGAACCGGCACATAGTGTCTGCCAAAACAAATATTAAATAGAATCCTCTTCTTCAGTAGTAACATATTCAGGAACTGGTAGAAGTTTTGTAATATGATAGAAGTGTGATTGTGATTTTTCGTGACCTGTGTGTTTATTCTATATATATTGAATTTGACAATTTTTCTATAATTTCAAATGGTCCGATTTTCAATTCATCTAGTTTCTTTCTATTTAATCTATTTCCACTTTCTATAAATACTAAATCTCCCACTTTAAACTCATAGATTTTTCTGTTTTTATCGATTTGTTTTTTGTTATTGTTTTAATTTACTGAGGTGTTCCGAGGAATAATATTTGATGAAGTTTTAATAAAATGATATATTTAACAATTAGAAAATATACAACAATACTAATATAACTATGATGATACACTGCTATACAATATGATACACTGGATAACTATGAACTGTTCTACAGTACTGATCTACGGCTGACTCATCCCGCAGTATATATACAATCTACTTATATAACCACACTTATGTATACTCTATAGGAGTTATACAATATATTACAACATTACTTTATGAAGATAAATGTACTATATATCTAACACGCCTCCTTACATTTATATTCATAACAATCATACTTTAATTTATATTCATTAGTTTTCTAAAATTTTCAAATTTACTTTTATTTAGTGCTTTTGTCAGTATGTCGGCTGTATTGTCTTTAGAATCTATCTTACATATTTTAATTTCTTTTGCCTTTACGTATTCGTTAACGAAGTGATATTGTATTTCGATATGTTTTGAGTTTTTTGTAAAATTTCCAAACTTTGCTATCTCGACAACACCCGAATTGTCTTCATATATTTTTGTAGCTTTTTCTAACTCGATTCTAAATGTTTTCATTAATTCTTTGATATATTTGATTTCACTCACTGCTTCAGATAGAGCTACGTACTCTGCATACGTTGACGCTTTCGTTATACACTTTTGTTTCCGGGATTTCCAGTCAATTATATTTCCATATAGTCTGATTATGTATCCTGTGGTGGATTTTCTGTCTATATTGTCGCCCGCCCAATCGGCGTCTACAAAGCAATCTAATATTTCACAATTTGTATTCTTTTTATAACATAATCCTAGATTCCTAGTCAAACATATATACTTTAGTATTCTTAACGCGTATTTATAATGTGTTTTATTATAACAATTCTGAAATCTACTAAGATAATTTACACTATAACTTATGTCTGGTCTAGTACTTGAACTTATGAATAATAATGCACCTATCAAATTTCTATACAAAATATTTTCTTCAACTATATCAGATTTTTCGATGTTTAAATTAGTTTCCATAGGAGTATTATACAATTTTCCACTTTTAATATCATACTTTTTAGCTAATGACTCTATGTATTTTGTTTGACTTAATTTCATTTTATTTTCAACATTATCATATTCAATATTCATGCCTAGGTATTCTTTGATTTCTCCTAAATCTTTTATTTTAAATCTTTTTGCTAATAAATTTTTAATTACTTGTAATTTTCCTTTGTTTTTACAACACATCAATACATCGTCAACATAGTTTAGCAAATATACAGTATCATCTCCTTCCCCATGAATGTATAAACATAATTCGATATTGCTTCTTTTAAAACCTATAGTTTCAACATACTCATCAAAACATCTGAACCAGTCTCTTGGACTTTCACTTAATCCATACATTGATTTTTGTAATTTACATATTCGATTTGTTCCGTCATTATACCCTTTTGGCTGATTTACATATACTTCTGCGATTATACTGCCATATAAAAAAGCTGAATCTACATCGATTACTTCTATGGTTAATCCATTCTGACAACAAAATGAAAACAAAAATTTTAAAGCTTGACCACTTGCAACTGGAGAATATATGTCATCAATTACATTTCTTTGCTGAAAGCCTCTCGCTACTAATCTAGCTTTATATCTACCATTGGCTTTCCGTGTATATATCCATTTTACATCTATTACAGGTTTATCTTTTACCCTATCTACTAACACCCAAGTTTTATTATCATTTAAACTTTTCATTTCTGCATCCATAGATTCAATCCATTTTTCACTTTCATCACAATTTGTCGCCTCCTCAAATGAATTTGGCGTACAAGCATTTACAAAATTTATATAAATAGAATATGTTATAGGATTTTCGTATCTATCTACAGGATTTTTTTCTCTTTGTGGTCTTTGTTCAATCATTAAATTTTGTTCATTTTTATTATCAATAATATCATTTAAATTCTCTCCATGTTTATTACCTTTTCTATTTTCATTATTGTTTCCATCATTAATATCATCATTATTCTCTTCAAAGCAAATCAATCCAGTTTTATTTTCAATTACTTTAACATGTCTAGCATTTACAATTTTATTATCTATCAAAACTCTATAGCGATTTGTATGAATATTTTCATTTAAATAATTACAAAAACTTTTCATATGATATAAACCATTTATTTTTGATGCTACTGCTGTCAACTTTCTATTTCTATTATAAATTTTCGCATAATTATTTCTAGCTACTATAGTATTATTTTCAGTAATCTTAGAAAAACTCGATAAATTTCTTTTCATACCTTTTACCAAGTAAACATTCTCTAAATAAATCTCTGTCCTACCATAATATGTTTTAAATGTTGTTTTAACAATACCAACCTTAGTCGCTGTTAATATTTTATCGTCAGGCAAAATTACATCAACAGGTTTTTCTAAGTTCTCACATTTGTAAAAGTATTTTTCATCACTGATAATATGATGTGAACACCCACTGTCTAACAACCACTGAATCTCTTTAGAATTTTTACTATTGTATTCACTTAAATTATTTACATTCACCACCTGAATTGTCTCGTTGTGAAGCTGTTGTTGTGATTCTCGTTGTTGATGGTTTGGTCCACGACCATAACCTCTATATGTTGCACTTCTACCGTAGCCTCTCGATGACCCTCGATGATCTCTTGGAGTTGACTGCTCTCCTTGTCTTTGGCTCTGCGGTGCTTGCCAACAATCTCTAATATAATGACCAATTTTTCCGCATCTGTAGCAATTTCCTTTTGTTTCAACGTTAAACGTACTTGCGTTTGTTTTACTTCCACCTTTTTTCATATCTTTTTCACGAATTTTCATTTTTACTAAATCAACATTTCTATTTTCTTCTGGTACTAAATCAATAAAGTCACCAATATAACAGTATTCCGACGGCAATGCTTTTATCATATATCGCATTTTTTCGTCTTCTGTTAGACTCGCTCCTGCAGCTATTAATTCATTACATGCTTTTTCAAAATCAACAAAAAACTCATCTACAACACTATAATTTTTCAATTTAATCTCATCTAGTTTGCTTCTATTTATTATCTGTAACGTCGTTGACTTACTTGAATATATTTTTTCCAACTTTTTAATCATTTCAAAAGTCGTTTTACACTCATTTATATATTCGAGCTGCCTATCCGAAATTGCACTAATCAAAATAGTTTTTGCTTTTAAATCCAATTTTTTCCAAACACTTGTATCATCAGTCTCTCTTTTCATTCTTTGAGTTGGTTCATCACACTCTTTATATTCTAATAAATTTAATAATCTATATTTCCAGCTACTAAAATTTATACCATCAAACACTGGAATTGCGACATCATCTACTTTCAAATATTTCGCCATTTTAAACTTTGAAACCCTTATTTTCACTTTAACAATATTTTCACTATAACAATATTTTCACTTTATTCTTCACCAAGGAACCAGGCGTTCTGCTACCATGTTTTAATTTACTGAGGTGTTCCGAGGAATAATATTTGATGAAGTTTTAATAAAATGATATATTTAACAATTAGAAAATATACAACAATACTAATATAACTATGATGATACACTGCTATACAATATGATACACTGGATAACAGTTATAATCATGTGATTTTATATTATTTTTGAGAGCTGTTTTTCTATCTTGTTGTAAACTATTGCTTGTTTTTTTGCTGCTTCAATTCTTCTGGTAGGGCTGAAATATTTTTTCCTTCTAATAAATATGCGGGTGCAAAACCAGTTATTGTATGTTCGGTCTCATTATATTTTTCTGTACATTCATGTGCTATAGTTGTCCATGCTAATTTGTTTTGGTTTTCATTGATTTTGCATCTAATTTTGTTTACTAAAGTTCGGTTTAATCTTTCATTTAATCCGTTTGAAAATGGCGAATTTATTGCTGTGAATATAATTGTTATATTTTTTTCATTCAGATAGGATTCAAATTCTTTAGAGTTTATTCCTGGATATTGGTCTGTTAAAATTATACCTATTGAGTTGTTTTGTATCACTTTTTCTACTAGCTTTATAAAATCATTAGAATGTTGAGTTTTTGATGTAAGAATGTAAGCGTATCGTGTGAAATGGTCTACGAGCAGGTGTAAATATTTTTTTGTAGATCGTGAACCACCAAATCCTCCGACTGTATCGATAGAAACTATTTCAAATGGTCTAGTGTTGAGAAATATTTACAATTTCTTGTTTTTTCTACTAAATCTTCTATTAATGGAAAAGGTTGTGATTGAGGAACTAGAAGTTTATTTAGATCTCTGAAATCCATACAAAGTCTTTATTTTTTTTCTTCGTCTTTTTTATAAGCTAGAGTTACTGGGGCAGCAAAAGGGCTGTATGACTCTTCTATTTTCTTTTTCTCTAGTAGTTTCAAGACTTGCTCTTCTATTTCCTTTCTATCTTCAGCCGAGCACCTACATGGTCTCTTACTACAATATTCTTCGATAATTAAATCAATATGTGCTTCGTAGTCTTTTACTGTGCCTACATCATATTTATCTTTGGCGAAAATCGATCTATATTTATGTAGAATTTTATCTATTTCAGATCTTTCGTGTAAATTTAAATGATTTATTGAAATTTCAAAATTTTTCTCATTTATATGCTCGTTAAAATTTATTTTGTATTCTAATTTAGTATTATTATTAGAATCTATATTTTTAATTGTTTTACCTGTGGAATCAGGAATTTTTTTACCTGCTAAATCAGGAATTTTCTGTGTAACTGTGTAATCTTTCATCTTGTCTTAGTTTGAATTTTTCTATTAAATCTAAGCCAATAATGAGATCATTGTTAAAATTTTCGTTATTTACTATAAAAATATCAATTTCTTCTTCTATATCAAAATTTTTTGCTATTATTGTTATCATTCCTTCTGTCTTTTTCACACCATTAATCGTTTTCAAAGTTGCGTTTTGTTTATCCTTATTTGTAGGTGTTATGTATATTTACTAATTTTGAATTTATTACTGAAACATTTGCACCAGCGTCGTAAATAACACATACTTCCAGCGTTCTGTTAAGCAATACTTTTATTTTGATTAACGGTGGAATTTTGAGTTTTTTGGATCCTTATTATTTAATTCAACTTCTAATTCAGTATTATTTACATTTTTGATATGGTTTTTATCCTTCTTTTCATTTTCTTTTTGTTTAAACCAGCATGCTGATTCTGGATGGTAGCGAAGGCCTTTATTAAGTTTTTCACAATTTTTACAATGGTTTTGTTTATCATCTTTTCCTTTAGTATTAAAGTTTGTTGTGTTTTGTTTATCAGACATCTTTTTTGTAATTAAATGTTCTAATTTTCCAATTTCATTAAAAAGATCTTCAGTTTGTTTTAAACTGTCTCTATCAATTTTGTCTGATATAACATTTGGTAAGCCTACAGCAATGATATCTATTAATGTATCAGTATCAATTGATTTTCTTACCTCTAATAGCAGTCTTTCTTTTTTTACAGCATACTCCAGCAGTGAGCCTGTTTTATATCTAAATGAAAGTGCATATCTAATTGGCGACCGACCTTTATTTCCATAAGTTTTACAAAAGTTTTCTTTCCATTTTTTCCATTCTGAATTTAGTGTGAGTTTTATTAGCATAGAACTATACTGCAATCTAAACATGATTTTTCTAAAAATAATCTAAAAATCTCAATCTTTTCTGCGTCTTCCATTATATCGAAGCGAATGCATTCTTTTTCAAATATATCTATCCATTGATGTGCATTGCAATTTTTTTCCTGTAAATTTTCCAATAACAAATTTTTCTGAATTTTTTTTTAAATTTTGTTGTTCAGGTTTGTTATTTTTTTCTGTAAGTTTTTCTAATATTTTAATTAATGATTCATCTGCAAACTTGGCTTGTTCTGTTGTTTTTGTGATCTCTTCTAGAAAATAGTTTTGAAATTGCATATTTCCATCTGTATCTACATATGTCTCTTGTAATTCTTCAGTTAAAGCAATCCATATATCTCTTTTTTGATGCCTTTTAGTTAGTGTAGTTTTTATCTTTGCAAAAGCAGAAGTTTGTACAACAGCTGCATGCAAACTTGCAGGTTGAAAATCTTCTGGTATGCTAAAACGTCGATTATCTACTGTCGAAATTGAGGTTATGGCATATATGTTAGATTTTCCGTCTTTTGCGGATTTAACAATAAATTCAAATAATAACTTTTCCATCGTGACACTTCAATTGTCTTCAAAAAATGTCGTTTTATAAAATGTTTGGTTTATTTTATTATATTAGTTAAAATAATTAGGTATTGGGCACAAATTAACAAACTGTATTGTGTTTCTCTGTAAAATAGAGTTTATTTATTATTACTCTATTATTATATTTATATTATTTACAAAATTCTTGCCTAAAAATTAAGAAACAACATTTTAAGTTTATTAACTATCGACATTTTAAGTTTATTAACAAATTGAACTTATAACTAAGGAAACGGACGTCTGTTTTCTTTACATATATATCGACAATAAATCTTAAAGATTCTTTGTTTAAAGCGCTTTGAGAAATGATAACACGCGACGAAAGTGCCGTTCGCACAGCCCACGAAATCCATCGGAAAAGAGTGGGGAGAAATAGTGAGACCTGCGTTAGACGCACTCACCTCTGAATAATTTCGCGAACTTCGTCTTCAGTTAATCCGGGGAACCTCGCCGTCTCCTCTAGTCCGGGCAACAGGTGCCGGTCGAAGCGGTCCCGCACCCCATACCACGGCCGCTCCAGACCCTGAGAAAATTTCGTCGAGCGTAAACATAACGTATCGAACGACGGCGATATCACAACTTACGACACTCCGGACCAGCTCGCCCCAATCACGGTGTCCGCATAGACGAGCCGGTCGGTCCCGGACGTAGAAGATTATCGCCCGGTCCTCCTCGTCTGTATACCGTGGTCTAAACAGACAATGGTCGGCCGTTAACACGTTAAACGCCAAGCCTATTTTGTCTTTCTTTTCGTTTAGGCCGAGATTTCACTACGAAATGCTAGCGGCCGGTAACTGACGCGGCCTTAATGGAAAGTTCGGTGTCAGTCACTGGTGACTGACATGGCGTTTAATATCATGCGACGGGATTCGTACGAGAAGACGATGACATCGTGCGAGTTCATCGAACGAACATCGTTCTCCCGACGTTGTGTGTTCCATTATGATTTCCGGCGGCGCAGTCCGACGCACCGTCTGTGTTTTTTCCAAACGATCGTTCTTCTGGGTCGTCGAGTTCGCTTAGGTTTATCTCCGGACGATTCTTCGCTCGACGTCCCGTTCCACCTTCCGACGTCGCAAATGAACGTGGTGTCTTTGTTAATCGACGATCGCTTTCACTGGTACGCGCTCACCTCTGTGTAATGCGACGGGCTTCTTAGTCAGTTACCTCGGAGAACCTCGCGCTGTCCATTAGTCCGGGAATCGAGTGCCGATCCAAGTTCCCAAGTTAGATTTATATTTTGACTTCTTTTAATTCCTATAAGTCTTATTATCTCTTAATGTTCCTAGGGACGTATGATATGCCCCCCTCCCTAGGCTCATTATGCGTCTGCTTATATGATTTTGTCTTTTTATATGTATTTTTCAGTCTATTATATCTGTGTATTATCTGGGAAAAATTGACAAAAAACCCAGATGTCTATGTGTGTATAATAGATGTTGCTTTACTCCAGCAACTCACCGACCCCCTTACCGGTCGAGTTTTATCGCCTCCTCGACCAATTAGAACTTGTATGTTTCTCGTTTTGTTTCTTTACTGGCCAGTTTGAACTGGTCTTTTAGTCGTTGCTTTTCGTAAATACGTACGGCTGCATTGTGACGTTTCTTATTCCGTGTTTTCCTACCCGGCTACTTATCGATACGATCATGGGTCTTCCAAGGCCATTTATCAACGGACTATCATGGACCATTTTCCTCGTATAGAATCTCCATCCTGATATGTCGATGAAGTCTGCAACCGTATCTATGTTGGCTTCTTTGTGTAGTACTGAAGATTTGTACGACCATCTTCTTCAGTTTCTAATTTCGGATGAATTTTGCCGTGTCGTCAGCATAACGATCTAGTTGTATTTCGTCCTTCCGGGGTATGTCGTCGATGTAGTAATTGAACAGGATGGGCTCCAGTAACGAGCCTCGGGGTGTACTCCAGCGCTGATCATCTTCTTGTCGGAAATCTTTCCATTTATGTCTACATTGAAAGATCGTCTTCGATTCATTACAAACGGCTTCGACGCGCCGTCCGTGTGGTTCGTGAACAGCGGGCCGGATCAAAAGAAGTAGAGGGCCGGAATATAAAAGCTAGAAAAATCTATAGCACGAGTTGTGACAGTTAGATTTATCGCTCTTTCTGTATTGTATGCTTCTAATCTTTCGGAAGCTGATTGACCTTCTTTTACACCTGGGAAGAGTTTTTCTCAATTCCATTGATAGGTCGTTTTCAGTAATCTGACTTGCTGCACGACGGTAGTTGTCAGAACGTGTGTTCTGGTGCCTCGCTCTGGATGGTCCAAGCTTCCACCTACCTCGTGTGTTGGCTGGCTGGTTTGCAATTTGTTTGCGCGCATTTTCTGCACCCTTTGCAGGGTCTTCATCATGGACAAAGTCCATATTCATGCGTTTGCGGTATGACATTGATGAATTGTAGCCCTGAATACAAAAGCTAAAATCGGGGGTAGCCCACGTCGGACACTCATCATCATCGCGCGCCGTCTTCCGGCAACGTCGCTCGTCCGGAACGTTGAGACGGGGG
This sequence comes from Neoneuromus ignobilis, assembly GCA_029203775.1. Taxonomy (NCBI): domain Eukaryota; kingdom Metazoa; phylum Arthropoda; class Insecta; order Megaloptera; family Corydalidae; genus Neoneuromus; species Neoneuromus ignobilis. Next base: position 182,255 of record CP092088.1, on the reverse strand, counting down.
ACTTGCGTCATGTCTGAAAAGATCAAACACAAGCGCGATTTCAATATGCAGACGGATCTCGATCGTTTTCTACGTCGACCGACCGTGCGGACAGTCCGCCGTCTTATTCCGACGTCTCGGAGTCCCCGAGTTAGTAGTCTGATCGCCGATGAGAGGGCGTGAGGTGGTAAAAGAACACGTGAATCGTACTCGGATGACTTTATTCACGAATACGCACGAGTTATAAAATTGGATTATTTAGGATAGGTTTTGCGATTTGGATAGCTTTACCATTGACACTAGATGCACAATTTTATAAACAATTTTATTTTATTTATCAGCTAAATAACAACACTAGACAAATATTACACAAAAATCCACCACTATATCATCACAGCGACTCGAGGAGCTCTCTGAATATATACTGTTCGAATGCTATATTAGAACTAACTTTTCAGGCTGTCCTAATTTGCAAGGAAACCTCTGATATTTGATTCTTCATAATCAATGACATAAATGAAGCGATTTCCACTATGTAGTATGTACACAGTATTCACGCCTATTACCGCTCGTCTCGGACCTGCTATAAGAAAGTTCCCCCGCTTAAACAAATTTCCCCTAATAATAGGGGTATTATACACTAATACTAGTTGCATTGTTGATGCATCAGCATTATTTAATGTTACGACGGAGCGGGTTGAGCAGGAAGAACGAATGGAAGGAACCGATCGAGAGGAGCTACAAAAGGAAAATATCCAAGACGCACCGGCTGCATCGCGCAAGTTGTTAAAAGCGTTTAAGTGAACGTCGGCACGGTGTGAAGAAGCGGCTGCGATCCTGGTTATTTCCTCTGCATAGGTGCGAAGGAAATTTATTTGATCGGCGTCATGTTGTGGTAAAACAGGGGCCGGAGGAAGAGGTGGGGCTGGACGAGGTGCGACAGGAGCCGGAGGAGAAGGCGGGGCTGGAATAGGTGCAGCGGCGTCGGGTGGCGGTGAAGGAGCGGGAGGAGGAGGACTTGTGACAACTGCAGCGAAGTTCCCCGGTCGGTATCTACGACAAGAATAACACGTGAGTCACGCTCGTACGAGTTTATTTATTAGACGCACTCACCTCTGAATTATTTGCTGAACTTCATTTGCTGTTAATCCGGGGAACCCCGCAATCCGGGCAACAGGTACCGGTCGAAGCGGTCCCTTACGCCGTACCATGGCCGCTCTTAACCCTGAAAACATTTCATCGAGCGTGAACATACGTATCGAGCGACAGCGATATCACAACTCAGAGCACTCCGGATCAGCTCGTCCCAATCACGTCGTCCGCGTAGACGAGCTGACCGGTCCCGGACGTGATGGACAATCGCCCGGTCCTCTGCGTCTGTGTACCGTTGTCTAAATAGACAAAGGTCGGCCGTTAATATCATGCGACGGGATTCGTACGCGAAGACGGTGACATCGTGCGAGTTCATCGAACGAAGATCGTTCTCCCGACGTTGTGTTCCGTTCCGATTTCCTACGGCGCAGTCTTTTTCTTGCCAGCGATCGCTTCTTCAGGATGACGTCTTATGTGTTTAGGTAAGGAAGATTCTTTGCCCGACGAGTCTTCTTTGTGTTTTGCTAGCGATTACTTTTCCTGATAAGCTGCTTCGAAACCTTCTCGATAAATTTGCAGGTGATTTTGTCGGTGATCAATTTGATAATCACAAAGGAAGTTGCTCGCACGATTTCGATTAAATCCACCGTTGCGATTCGAAGCGAAATTGTGTTCCCGTGTATTGAATTAAGCACAATATTAATCCAATAATTTATCAAACTTATCCTACATAAATTACTGATTATACTTTTGAATATCCTTATTTCTTTGGTAATCGAATCAATTGCAATTTCTATTCCGCAAGTAAAATGGTTGATGTATAAAAACATATTTCAATTTGTAAAATAAGCTTGTCTGTCCTAACGTTCATAGTAGAAACAATAATGCGAAGAAACAAAGTAAAACGCATTTCATTGTATTTTTATTACATTTATTATTCAGATGAAGACCAATTGATGTTATCTCCGAAATATTATGACATTTATGGAAAATATTAATGTATATGTATATATATTTCTTTTCATTTCGTCATCTGACCTGCAAGTATGAAGTGTTCGGTGTTATTTATTGTTTTTACGATATGTTCTCTTTCATCGATTTGTGACCTTTTTGTGGCGGTGATCTAAATTGACTCGTTTATTACTTGTGATAGTATTCGAGAGTTGTTAACGATCTGTGAGGTCTGTTCTAGATGAATTGAATATCTGCATGCGCCAGTTTTGTGATTTGATTTTTTTAAATGTTTTTTTCTATTTGAACTGACGACGGTAAAATATTTTTCCGACGTGCATTCGACGTCGATGTTTTCAATTCTTTCGGCGGTAAGGATATGATTTCGATACGGTGCTCGATTGGAAATTGCTTCCGTTACTCCGGTCGATCTCGATTCAGACACGTCTCAAATTCATTGCAAGACGCATAGCTCGTCCGTTCGATTCGACGCGGATGTAAAATCCTGGACGGATCGAACGTGGAGAACATGTTAGGGAACCACAATAGCTAGGATAGGTTTAGGGAAATCGGGTAACTCTGAGTTAGCGGGATCGGACAGGAGGAGATTCTCATACGGTCGGGTGATATCTTCGATTTTGATTTCACGAATGTAGCCTGTACGGTTTTTGAAGTTCTGATCGAGCAGCGGCGGTACGGACGACGGCACGGTCGGCGTCTCGGTCAGCACGAGCAACTAGCAGTGTCTCCGTCCGGTTCGTCTCCATAACAATCGTATGGGATATTTTTACGAGCTGCTAGAGTGGGAAGACGAAAACAATTTCTAGCTCTTATCCGACTCTTGATTTATTCCAAAAGAGATCCGGCGGAAAATAATGTGACTCTAGTTTCAGAGACGCGAGTCGTTCTACGCAACTGGAATTCACAAATTGCCATCGCGTTGAATTGAAAATTGATTTTGTTTTTCAATTCAAAAACGGACAGAACTTTCCGGTAGACGTAAAACTTACCTCCTGTTTGCCATTTCAAAGTAAAAATACAAATAATAATTTTTTAAAAAAAACACAAAAATAAATCGTTTTTAAAGCGCGTTTAGAAATGATAACAGTCCACAAAATCCAACAAAAAACAGTGGCGAGAAAGAGTGGGGAGAGATTTCCTCATCTCTTATGATTGTCTTGTCATTTTACAAAACCTATGCATATTTGCATTCACTTGCGTTGGCACAACGTTTTATTTATATGTAATAAGTTTGTTTCTTTCTATATTACTTTTTTTTTAGGAATTAATAACTTTATGAGGTTTCACTGTAAAAACAAGTTATTTATTTATTTACAAATATTTACAAACAACTTAACCTAATGTATACGCTTACCTGTAAAAACAAGAAACGACATTAAAAGCTATTATTCCAAAAATTATATATTGAACTTTTATTAGCACGTGGCTTTTCTCTACTCTCTAGCTTAGTCTCCTCTCTTGTTTTACGGACATGCGCGCTACAGTCTGCGAAAAGAGTTTACAAGGAAATCGCAGTACAGTCTGTGAAAGGAATACACGCAATACTAGAATGTATTTCTTTTACATATATTAAAAAATACATCTTTAATAATTTTTACTCTTCCAAATACGTATGTATTTGATGTGTATTGCCGCGACGGTCGTCCGATCGACCGCCGCCGTGGATGTTGTCGTGGTTTCTGACAAGTTTCACGCTTACGTGCGAGCGCAGACCTGACCTCGTCTTGTAGCTCTTATTGCACGATGAACAGCTAAAGTTTCAGTTTGTTGATGGTGGCGCATGTCGAGTGGCTACGAGCTCTTTTAGCACGCGTTCGGTCGAAGCGTTCAGCTAGAAACGAACGAGAGATTGGAATTCGATCGCTGATCCAGCTGAACCAACGCGGATGTAAAATTCTACACGGATCGAACGAGGAAAACATGTTAGGGAACCACCGTACCTTGGATAGGTTTAAGAAAATCGGTTATCACGGAGTTAGCGGGATCGGGCAGGAGGGGATTCTCATACGGTCGGGTGATATCTTCGATTTTGATTTCACGAATGTAACCTGTACGGTTTATGAAGTTCTGATTGAGCAGCGGCGGTACGGACGACGGCACGGCCGGCGTCTCGGTCAGCACGAGCAACTAGCAGTGCCTCCGTCCGGTTCGTCTCCATAACAATCGTATGGGATATTTTTACGAGTTGCTAGAGTGGGAAGACGAAAACAATTTCCAGCTCTTATCCGACTCTTGATTTATTCCGAAAGAGATCCGGCGGAAAGTTCTGTCCGATAATGTGATATATCTAGTTTCAGAGACGCGAGTTATATTCATTCTCGTGCGTTATATTCATCGAATATACGGCTTGCATAGCACGTGTAACTCGACTGGTTGCACGATCCGCGACGTGCGCCACACGTCTGTTGGGATTCTGCGCGGCTTGTGCAACAAAAGCTGCACGAGCCAGGCGAACCGCACGTGCGGTGCATTCCCTGGCGTATCGCTCCACATCGATGGCGGCACGATGGGCGACACGTGCATCGTTAAGAGCAACACGAGCGGATCGCACCGCACGGTCGTCCAATGGAATAGGAGCTTCAGGTGCGGGTGGAGGAGGACGGGTGACAACTGCGGCGAGGTCCTCCGGTCGATATCTACGACAAGAATAACACGTGAGTCACGCTCGTACGAGTTTATTTATTAGACGCACTCACCTCTGAATTATTTGATGAACTTGTTCGTCGGTGAGACCGGCGAACCCCCCGCCCCGTCCACTAGTTCAGGCAGAAAGTGCCGGTCGAAGCGGTCTCTCGCGCTGTACCACGACCGCTTCAAACCCTAGAAAACATTTCATCGAGCTTGAACCTATGTATCGAGCGACGGCGATATCAGAACTCACGGCACTCCGGACCAGCTCGTCCCAATCACGTCGTCCGCGTAGGCGAGCTGGTCGATCCCGGACGTAGTGGATTATCGTTCGGTCCTCTGCGTCTGTGTACCGTCGTCTAAACAGACAATGGTCGGTCGTTGATATCATGGGACGGGATTCGTACGTGAAGACAATGACATCGCGCTAGTTCATCGAACGAAGATCGTTCTCCCGACGTTGTGTCCCGTTCCGATTTCCGGCGGCGCAGTCCGACGCACCGTTTTTGTTTTCCAAGCGATCGTTCTTCCGGATCGTCGAGCTCGCTTAGGTTTATCTCCGGACGATTCTCCGCTCGACGTCCCATTCCATTTTCCGACGTCGCAGATGTACTTGGTGTCTTTGTTAATCAACGATCGCTTTCACTGGTACGCGCTCACCTCTGTGTGATGCGACGGGCACCTTCGTCAGTTATCTCGGGGAACCTCGCCCTGTCCATTAGTCCGGGAATCTAGTGCCGAGCGAAGTTCACAAATTAGATTTATATTTTGACTTTTTTTAATTCCTATAAGTCTTATTATCTCTTAATGTTCCTAGGGACGTATGATATGCCCGCGCCGCTCATTGTGCGTTTGCTTATCTGATTTTGTCTTTTTATATATATTTTTTTCGGTCTATTATATCTGTGTATTATTTGGGAAAAATTTACATAAAACCCAGATGTCTATGTGTGTATACTAGATGCTGCTTCTCTCTTATTCCGTGTTTTCCTACCCGGCTACTTATCGACACTGTTTGTAATTTGTCGAGGTTCCGTGGAATAACATTTAACGAAGGTTTAATAAAATAATATATTTAACAATTAGAAATACACACACTTAGATTAATATATATGTAATATGTTGTTTCCTACTATATTACTTTCTTTTTAGGAATAAATAACTATGAGGTTTCACTGTAACAAACAAGATATTTATTTATTTACAAATATTTAACCTAATGTATACGTTTACCTGTGACAAACAAGAAACGACATTAAAAGCTATTATTCCAACAATTATAATTTTATCACTCATAAACTTCAAATCAAAAACAAATGTGAATATTATTCTCATGGAGAACTATATTCACAGAATAGAATTATATAAAAGAGTTTACATGGAAATCTCGGTAGTCTGTGAAAGGAATACACACAATACTGGAATGTATTTCTTTTACATATATATACAATATTATTTACATATATGATACTAGTTTTGTTTTCGGTGTAATGAAAGATTGAAAAAATCACAAAGTGGAGTTTATTAATGATTCTTTCGGATACAAAAATAATACTGATTATAATATAATTCATGTAAGGCTTATATAGTTAACTGGTCTATTAGGTCAGCGTATTTGTCCTTCGGATAAACAGTTCGTGGGATTTGCAAGTCAGCGAATTTGTCTTTTGAATTATGTCTTCCTTTATTAATCTTTAAATGTTTTGATTAGAAATTCATAATGTCTTCCTTTATTAATCTTTAAATGTTTTGATTAGAAATTCATAATTCGTTGTTCATTTGTCGTATTGCTATGTCAGCGAATTTGTCTTTATGAATGACTCGTTGTTCGTTACTCGTGGGATTTGCAAGTCAGCGATTTTGTTCTTTGGATGATGACTTCACTTAGCCTTCAAATGTTTATTTAAGTGAATCAATCATCGAGGTTTCATAACTTGCTGATCACTGATGACTGATTACACTATGGATAACTGACGAACACTGCTTCTGATTACACTGACTACGCTTGTATTAACACTCTGATCTTACTGCCTGCTGAACCGCACTATATATACAGGTCTCTTATATAATAACTTATGCATAACTCTGAACACTTATACAATATATGAATGATTACAACATTTTACTTTATGAATACAAATGTACTCGATATTTAACAGATACGATCATGGGTCTTGCAAGGTCATTTATCAACGGACTATCATGGACCATTTTCCTCGTATAGAATCTCCATCCTGATTTGTCGATGAAGTCTGCAACCGTATCTATGTTGGCTTCGTTGTGTAGTACTAAAGATTTGTACGACCATCTTTTATCTAGAGTCATTTTTAAGATCTTGTTCTGAGTTGTCTGCAGCGAGCCGATGTGGGAATTGTATGAATTCCTCCATATCGATGCTGCGTATGTCATCACTGGTCTTACCACTGCCTTGTATAGTGTCAGCTTATTTTCTCTTGTTCATACTGCTGTTTCTAGCCATCAGGCTGTAAGTTTTGTCGCAGTGCGCCGTTCGTCTTCCCTCGTACAGTCTTGATATGCTCCTTAAATGTGAGCTTCCTAAGTTTGTAAGTTTGCACCCAGATATTTAACGGACTCTTTCCATTCAACTTGGATTTCGTTCGCTTCTACCGCCCCAGGTGTGACGGTCTTACTATCAGTAAATTGAATTCCTTCAGTCTTGGCGCTGTTGATTTTGTTCTTCCGAGTGGTGAAGTACTCTGCAAGTAGGTCTAGTTGCAACTGCAGATCATTTCTGATCTTCAGGTTCCAATTTCGGATGAATATTGCCGCGTCGTCAGCATAAAGAGCAAGTTGTATTTCGTCCTTCCTGGGTATGTCGTTGATGTTAGTAATTGAACAGGATGGGCCCCAATAACGAGCCTTGGGGTATTCCAGCGGTTATCGTTTTCTTGTCGGAAATCTTTCCATTTATGTCTACATAAAAAAATCGTCTTTGATTCATTACGAAACGCTTCGACACGCCGTCCGTGCGGTTCGTGAACGGCAGGCCGGATCAAAAGAAGTAGAGGGCCGCGGGTAACCCACGACGGACACCCATCGTCGTCGCCGTCTTCCGGCAACGTCGATCGTCCGGAACGTTGAGACGGGGGACTTGCGTCATGTCTGAAAAGATAAAACACAAGCGCGGTTTCAATATACAGACGGATCTCGATCGTTTTCTACGCCGACCGATCGTGCGGACAGTCCGCCGTCTCATTCCGACGTCTCGGAGTTCCCGAGTTCCGTAGTCTGTTCGCCGATGAGAGGGCGTGAGGTGGTATTGCCGCTCTCGTCGACAAACAGCACCGTCGTACTCGTAAACGGCTCTGGATGTTGTTGATATGTGGTCTCGTCTACTGAACTCGGAGACGAGCCGATGTTCAGGCGAGACGTCGGAATCGTCGTTCCGGTGGTACACGCTTCGAAGGCCGCCGTTCCGGAGGTCGATGGTTGCGGCGACGTTGCTCGGAACCTACAAGAAAAAGAACACGTGAATCGTACTCGGATGACTTTATTCACAAATACGCACGCACCTCTTCTTCGCTGGCTCCTCGTGTACAGGAGACGCTGGCACAGCAGCCGCGGGTGTAGAGGGTGGGAAGTGTGGAGCGAGAGGAGTCGGCGGAGCGGGTCGAGCGGGAGGAGCGAATGGAAGGAACCGATCGAGAGGAGCTGCAAAAGGAAAATGTCCAAGACGCATCGCTAGATTTCACATGTTGTGTTATATTCGTGAAATATCACGTCGACACATTGTCTATAATTTTATAAAAATTATAATCGACGAAAAACACCGTCTTACTCGTAGACGGCTCTGGATGTTGTTGTTGAAGAGAGGTGGTTTCGATGGTTTGCGAATGGAATGGCCGGTTCGAGAGGAGCTACAAAAGGAAAATATCCAAGACGCACCGCTGCATTGCGGATGTTGTTAAAAGCGTGATGAACCACGTCGACGTATAGTGTATAGCAGCGGCTGCGATCCTGGCACTTTCTTCTGCATAGGTGCGAAGGAAATTTATTTGATCGGCGTCATGTTGTGGTAAAACAGGGGCTAGGGGAAAAGGTTCGGCTGGACGAGGTGCGACATGAGCCGGAGGAGAAGGCGGGATTAACGTGTTTATCTGTACACGAATGAATTTTTAACCCCGACGCCACAATAATTTATTGCAAATAATCAAATATATTTGTGAACATCTACTAATACATCCATTTATATATATATATATATATATATATATATATATATATATATATATTTGGAGATTCGGTATCTCCGGTTTGAAATAAAATACACCGTTACAAATGACAAGTATATTTATTTGTAATTGCGTGATCGTACAATGATTGTAGTTGAGACTCGTGTCTCGTGTGTATAACAATTCGTTGATTTTAATGTCAGTCACTGTCCAGTGGTACTGGTCGAGAAGACGACAGAGTCCAGTGATGTACTGACTAAAGATGCTCTGGCCTGCAGCCCTTTTATACCGGTCAATCGGTCGCTTTCACATTCCAGAGACCGGTACGTCATCCTTGGGATTGCAGGTCCAGATGTCGTCCTTGCGGCTCGGCCGTTTGATCTCTTGGTGTTTCTACGAGGAATGGCCGGCCACATCTGGCTTTGATTGTCCGTTAAGGGTTGACGGTCTAGCGGCATTTTTATTGCTAGCGTTGTGTCTAACTTTCTAAACGGTACTTTTTATTAGCGTTGTCGAATTGCCAGATGTGCTTGGCGCGGGCGAAGTCGCAACCGACAGCTATCCGTTTCTGCGGACGATGTTGTAGGCATAGCCGCCACATATATATATATTATAAGTGCCTTTTTTGCTCTTACATGGAGGACGTGTTTCAATTTGTCAAGTCATATTATATGAGTGTAAGAAATGAAAAAAAAACTCATTAAACTCGCATGATTACCGATATTTAATATTCAAAAACAGTGTTCGTTCGATAGCTCGTTAAATTGTTAACGTCACGTGTTATTACATTTTTTTTTTTTTTGAAATACACATTCCAAGCCGTCTGGTCTTCCGAGCGTCGTGTCTGAAAAAATAATCAAGTCGGTTTCGATATCTACAGATCGACCTCGATTGTTTTCTACGCCTACTGACCGTTTCTTTCGAACACACGCCTCCGAGTCTCCGAACTCATCGCCGATGACTGTACTCGATCGTCTTCTGAGCTAGAAGACGATTCGACAGTGAGTACCTAAGGAGTTTCATCGACGACGCTCGTCGCGCATCGAGAAGTCTTCGTCGAAAACAAACTATCGGGCCTCTCGGGGACGAGAACTGTCGGCGTCTCGTCGGCAATAATTATAGATGGGCGCGTCTTATAGGCAATAATTATAGAATGGCACGTCTTATAGGCATCGGAATTCCAAGATGTCTCGGCCATTAGGTACATCGAAGACGTCGTATCACCGAGGATGCTGGACGACGATGCACCGGTAAGGGCGGCGTCACGGTCTGCATCTCGGGCGGGAGGAGCGTCACAGGCGTCGTCGGCACGTACAACAGCACGAACAGGTCGTGCTGGAAGAGGGTCACACGCGTCGGCACGGGCAGCAGCTCGAACAGCACGTACAGAAAGCGCGGGAGCGGCAGGAGGGACGTCAGGAACGATCCTGCGGGCGTTTCTCGGTTGATAACTACGACGAGATAAACACATGATTAAATACGTAAAGGAATTTATATTTAAGATGTTAATTATTTGAACCGTTGTTGAACTTTTTAATTCTATCAAACACTAAATATTTTAATAATTATTATAAGTGAGATGTTATAATTATATTTAAGAGTGTAAATATTTGAATGATTATATTTGCGAATAATCAGTGAACTTTATTTATATTGCATATTTTAATTATTTGATTATATTTTGAACATGGAATAAATGTGAGTTTTCATGTATATTTAATTGTGATTTATGTTTTTTTTTTTTATAAAAATATATATATATATATATATAAATATAAATATATATATAATATATATATATATATATATATATATATATAAATTACTGATACAACACTCACATCATACACACACTACATATATATTAAATAAATGCCACACACACACACACACACACACTAAATAAAGAACACATTGTTGCAGTGAAGTATTTTTAAGAATTTTGTTTAAATGTCTAACGCAATTATTTGAATTGTTAAAGTTTGAATATAATTATATTTAGGAATTTGTTTTAAACGATATCTGTAATTATTTTATGTTATCGATTTTGAATATATTTATGATTTTTTTTTAACTGTTTGGTGTTATTATTGATCTATTATTATATTATGATGTATATGTTATGTGACGAATAAAGACTTTTTTATCGGAAGATGTTTATTTCTATTACATTATATGTATATAGTACATTTGAGATATTTATATTTGTTAATATTGCTTCTTCTTCTCCTTTTTTTAGTATTCTTATTGTTATTAGTAATATAAATGATTGTTAACGATTATAGTAATGAATGGAAAGAAGAAAAAGTAATAAGAATTATAATAAGAATTATATTAGTGAACAGGAAGAAGTATTAAAGCGGAGGGGAAATACTGTTGTTGTTAAGAATGAAAGTAATTGTTAGTGTTATGAGTATTAGGAACAAAAATAAAAATGAATAATATTGTTTATAGTGTAAGAAAAATTACAATTATTAATAATAGCAATAATAGAATGGAAGAAATTGTTTTGATGGTAATTAATAATAATAATAAATTGTAAGAAGAAGAAGAGGAGGAGGTGAAGGAAGACGTATATTAGTAGTTTTGAAAAAAGGAATGAAAATAAGAATAATGATTAAAAAAAAATAATAATAAAAGGAAGCAGTATAAACAATAACGAAAAAATAATAATTCTTTGTTGCAATTTTGAAAAACCGTAATTTCATTTATTATCTATATATTGTTCGTAAGGTTATATTGTAATGTATACGACAAAGAATGTCATGTTGTCAATGATCTAGACAGAGACAACTGCTGATTTCGTGCATCTGGCGGCGAACGCGCCAAGTTTTAGTTTAGCGAAATTGTCGTTCGGTGCGACACTTGACACTTAATGCGCTAGAAAACTAATTTATCGGTAATTTGTGCATGGCGGAGGGTAACAATTCGTTACATCAACGCTGTCCACATAACAACGAGTACCAAAACATGTTTGTATATTTGCCGTGTATATACCAGTGCATCCGCTAATTACATTCGATTCGAACTATGAACACGGGGATAATTGAAGATCATTCAGTGATAATTTTCAATTTAGCATTATGCGAATGCTAATTAACTGCTCTCTTCCGGTATCTTAATTTTTAATCCTTCTTTCTCTCTCGAGTACAATTGTATCGACAATTTTAGTTTTAAACTTAATCGTTCGATTCGTAAACACAGGTGTAATTAAATCTTTCAAACATGTATTTGTTATGTATATGAATAATTGTAAGCAACGATTTTTAGAATAATGTTATTGTCGAATAATATCAGAAGATGTGTAAGAGTTTCTTGTATCTTTCCTCTGTAATCATTATATTTAATGGTTGTCTCATTCGAAAAGAAATAAATAATATAGTAACGAACGAATAAACTTGTATAAATAAATATTATAGATAATTATTATTTTTAGACGAACGATAGTTTAATGGTCACTGATTTATAAGAGACGAACGATTGTATAACGTGCTCGCTATTACAAGAGAACGAACTCAATTACGTAAGCACCGAACGTCCGATTTTGAATCTGCGTACGCTCAGTCGCCTTAGAACAAGCGGGTCGTCGTCCACTCGGTATAAGAATTGTGCGTTGATGTTAATTATTATTTTTAATATTTATATATATATATACATTTTTGTGATGATTATAATACACTAGTGATATACATTGTTAATCCATCGTTCGAGTTTGTTCAAATTCTTTGTATGATTTCAAAATAGAATTGAACGGTGAGTAAAATTCAATAATATTTTTTAATATAATGGTCACTTGTTTATAGGAGACGAACGATTGTTCAACGTACTCAATATTTATATATATATATATATACGAGGTTCGTTTTGTTAGCATGTTTAATTTATTTATTGTTTAATTTAATTAAATTTTTCAATTTAGTTTTTCCTCACATTTCACCATACTTATCATAACACCCTCGTGTATATATTTATTTATTTATATTCATAAATAATTATTTCTAGTATTTGAATATCTATAAATGTACGTATTTGTTTCATAACATCAGTTCGAATCTTGTGACATCATTCGTCTTCTATAGTCGAACGTCTTCGCTAGTAATGGCGGTGCTAGTGCAGAGTTCTGTGCGACATCGAATTCGTCGACTTTTGTACAAAATACGCAGTGGTCAATTCGCAAGAGTTTCGAAAACCGTTTGCCAAATTCCATCGTACGTTTTGTGCTAATTCTTCCACGTCTGACTAGTGCCAAATGTGTGCATGGACATGTTTTGTCGTCACGTCGAGTCAAACGGGTCTTATCAAGTGAATCGGCCATTCGGTGTGTCTCTGATATATTTTTTTTAATTTCTTTGGAAATTTATTTCATATATTTTTTCGAATCATTCCGACTGTTGTTTTCTTTGGAAATTATTACATTCTGCATTATTTTTATTTGTTTTATTATTTATATACATACATACGTATTTACATATATATATATATATATATATATATATATATATATATATGTATATAGTTTGAATATAATTATATATATATATATTTTATGTTATCGATTTTATATTTGATTCTAATTAAAGTGATATTTTTCGATTGTTACAGTTTTGCAACTTTGTAAAGAACAATATATCAATTATAAGAATGTTAATGTTGACGATGTCGATTGTAAATGGAAACATGCTTCGAATTAGACCTGGCGTTCTTGAATCGGACATCTGAAACCTATTGAATCTTTTGCATTTATCCAAAACAATCAAAATGGAATCGAACAATGATACTGCAATATGGTCAGTTTGTATAAACTGATAGCAACTGATAACATATTTATAATTGGAAAGTTATCTTTCAAATATTTAACAATTGATTATAAGAGTTGGTTCTTCTTGAAGGAGTTCAACAATGAGCTGTTCAATCGTTCATTTAAATCAAATGAAAATAGTATCCATAGAAGTGGTAAATATGAGCAAGAATGTAACGAATTTAATATGCCACCATCGATGACGTTTGATAACAAGTGTTTGCCATTTGACACTATGTCAGTGTTGTCAGATGAGGTGAATATTTCAATTGTACAATTTGTATTGATAGTTGTATCTCTTCTTAATTATTAACATTATTTGTCGTTTGTAAGTAGTGAAGAGCGACTCTAGTGTTATGTGATAAAAAGTGGACGATTAAAACAGACCCCGTTACTGAAACAGTAACAGTGAATAGTGCTTGTGTGGACTTGGAAATGCTGAGATGCAGAGAGATGTTTGTGTAGCACGACGTACTCAATCACAGGTGTAGTATGTCTCTTAGGCCATCATGAAGACGGGGTTGTAATTGTTGTTATCTTTAGAACTGTTCGCATATTTAGCTTTGCACCGCGATATGTATTCTGCGTCAGGGGTTTCAAGCGCGGCATCGGATTCTGGTGGGACTCGTCGCTCGGAGCAGTCTCGGTTCCTCTACCCCCTGTATTGTCTACCGAGATATCAGGATCTCCTGCACGACCGGGCTTCGTCACTCGATACCATGGAGGTACATTTGAGCCGATGAAATGGTCATCGAATGGGGTGGTCCGCGCGTGTTGACGGGCCACGGCGCCTGCCGGACTCGTCGGCGACGAAGTTAGGGCGGACGGAGCGGTCGTACGGTCGGTCGCGTGACTCGCCCGTCCGTCGTTCCAACGTTTCTTAGAAAACGTTCACTAGCTCAGGTGACATTGTTTGATCTCGCTCCGGGGCGGATGTTTTCTCCCTTGACATTCCGTTCCGAAGGATGGATAACGGTTCGAGTTCAAGATGGACGGTGTTGTGACGTGACGTCAATACGGCCTGTCGGCAAACTCGGCTTTTTCCCAGCCGGGGACGACGGCTCGTCGTGTTTGCGTTGCGTTTCCAGCCGTCACTTAAATCGAGAGGACTCGTGACGGTACCTGTCTCCTCCGTGCAAATATAGTTTACTTGTCCAGCTCGACGTTTTCGTTCCGTCGGGCGATCATCGGGTTCATCCGGCACGACTGGATTGCGTAAGCATGACCGCAGTCGTTGCACTCAAGGACTTCTTGCGTCCGATCGTTGGGTTAGCTTCAGTTTAGTTCTCGGACGTACCTTAGGACCTGCGAACAACGTCGCCCCACAGTCGTCGTGGAGACGACAAAGTGACGGATGGTTGACGTGACGAGGCCGGCCTCGGAACGTTAGTCGAAAAGGTGTTCGCAGCACTTAGGATTTGGCATGGGTTTGATCTAGGTTCAAGGGATGTGAAATATGTACGACCTTCCGACGCTGGAGGCGAGATTCAACGAAGAAGGCGACCGATCGAGTCTCGTACGGATATGGAAACAAAGTAAATAGAAGTAATGATCACATTATTTAATAATATATCTGCGAGGAATAAGGTTCGTAAAGAGGACCTACGAGGTGAATAATATGAGTGGAAATAAGTTTATATACAATCATGTATACATATATACACACACATGTGCTATCGATTAATCCAATGGTTTTTCTATCATCAATCTAAAATGGAAATAATACATATTATGAAAGTTTGTTGTCGTGTTTGTGTTATGAAATAGAATTTGAATATGCATTTTTTCAATTTGATTTTTTTTTTTTGAAATTGCAGTTTTTTCAATTTGTAATTTTTCATTTAATTATCAAATCAACATTCTATTTCGATCGATGTGCATGATAAAGAAGTATATGTTGTGTATAAGTTCGAAAGAGACAATTGCTCATTTCGTACACCTGTCGGAAAATTCGCAAAGTTGTAGTTTCAAACACTTTGCCGATAGTTGCGACACTTGTCACATAGTTTAGTAATGAACCGAATTTTTTTTTTATGTGTTAAATTCAAACATTGTTATTAATTTATATATATTTATTGTTCATTTCAATATTTTAATTGTTGATCCATAGTCCAGGTTATTATTATATTAAAAAATTAGTTGCTAATTTGAAAATTTGCATTAAATTTAAAGTAGTTGTTAATATGGTTGTGTGACTTTTTAATATTTAATTATTGTGAGGATAGTTTATTTGTAATTTAATTTCTATTGTATTTTTATTTAAATATATTATTAGTGTTTTTCACTTTGACATAAATCGTTTTGTTTGATTTACCAATCTCTGTGTTTCGTTTGAATATCATGATTTATTTTAACACAAATAAATTTTAACCTCAACACCACAATAGACACAATAACACTATAACATTAGAGCACCACAATAACAATAGAGCTATCACGAATGGTCAAATGACCCTTTTTAATATTTTTTCAAAATTCCATACATAAAACGTTATCACATCAACAAATTTAGGTTTAGTTTCATGTGTGAGGAAAAAATTCCAAATTAGATATTGCAAAGGAAACAAAACTACAAAATTCTGTCAGAAATGTGCCTTCCAGGACTCAATCATTTGCAAAATATACGTTGAACATAAATAAGGTTTGCATATGATTTGTTTCCAAATTCAAGAATAAATTGGAATTTTGTTCTTTTATTTCTATTCAATTCAGTTATAACTTTTACAATTCACCTGGAGACACTGGGATAGCGTTTGAATAGAATAATTTTGTAAATTGAAATTAGTAAATAATTTATTTCAACCAAACTAAGTAAGCAAATTAAATTTCGTTTGCTATCTGTGATAGAGCAGTCAAGACATTATCATTCCAAATTTTTTCAACTTTTACAATTCACCTGGAGACACTGGGATAGCGTTTGAATAGAATAATTTTGTAAATTGAAATTAGTAAATAATTTATTTCAACCAAACTAAGTAAGAAATTAAATTTCGTTTGCTATCAGTGATAGAGCAGTCAAGACATTATCATTCCAAATTTTTTCAACTTTTACAATTCACCTGGAGACACTGGGATAGCGTTTGAATAGAATAATTTTGTAAATTGAAATTAGTAAATAATTTATTTCAACCAAACTAAGTAAGCAAATTAAATTTCGTTTGCTATCAGTGATAGAGCAGTCAAGACATTATCATTCCAAATTTTTTCAACTTTTACAATTCACCTGGAGACACTGGGATAGCGTCTGTATAGAATAATTTTGTAAATTGAAATTAGTAAATAATTTATTTCAACCAAACTAAGTAAGCAAATTAAATTTCGTTTGCTATCAGTGATAGAGCAGTCAAGACATTATCATTCCAAATTTTTTCAACTTTTACAATTCACCTGGAGACACTGGGATAGCGTCTGTATAGAATAATTTTGTAAATTGAAATTAGTAAATAATTTATTTCAACCAAACTAAGTAAGATAATTAAATTTCGTTTGCTATCAGTGATAGAGCAGTCAAGACATTATCATTCCAAATTTTTTCAACTTTTACAATTCACCTGGAGACACTGGGATAGCGTCTGTATAGAATAATTTTGTAAATTGAAATTAGTAAATAATTTATTTCAACCAAACTAAGTAAGCAAATTAAATTTCGTTTGCTATCAGTGATAGAGCAGTCAAGACATTATCATTCCAAATTTTTTCAACTTTTACAATTCACCTGGAGACACTGGGATAGCGTCTGTATAGAATAATTTTGTAAATTGAAATTAGTAAATAATTTATTTCAACCAAACTAAGAAAGATAATTAAATTTCGTTTGCTATCAGTGATAGAGCAGTCAAGACATTATCATTCCAAATTTTTTCAACTTTTACAATTCACCTGGAGACACTGGGATAGCGTTTGAATAGAATAATTTTGTAAATTGAAATTAGTAAATAATTTATTTCAACCAAACTAAGTAAGCAAATTAAATTTCGTTTGCTATCAGTGATAGAGCAGTCAAGACATTATCATTCCAAATTTTTTCAACTTTTACAATTCACCTGGAGACACTGGGATAGCGTCTGTATAGAATAATTTTGTAAATTGAAATTAGTAAATAATTTATTTCAACCAAACTAAGTAAGCAAATTAAATTTCGTTTGCTATCAGTGATAGAGCAGTCAAGACATTATCATTCCAAATTTTTTCAACTTTTACAATTCACCTGGAGACACTGGGATAGCGTCTGTATAGAATAATTTTGTAAATTGAAATTAGTAAATAATTTATTTCAACCAAACTAAGTAAGCAAATTAAATTTCGTTTGCTATCAGTGATAGAGCAGTCAAGACATTATCATTCCAAATTTTTTCAACTTTTACAATTCACCTGGAGACACTGGGATAGCGTCTGTATAGAATAATTTTGTAAATTGAAATTAGTAAATAATTTATTTCAACCAAACTAAGTAAGCAAATTAAATTTCGTTTGCTATCAGTGATAGAGCAGTCAAGACATTATCATTCCAAATTTTTTCAACTTTTACAATTCACCTGGAGACACTGGGATAGCGTCTGTATAGAATAATTTTGTAAATTGAAATTAGTAAATAATTTATTTCAACCAAACTAAGTAAGCAAATTAAATTTCGTTTGCTATCAGTGATAGAGCAGTCAAGACATTATCATTCCAAATTTTTTCAACTTTTACAATTCACCTGGAGACACTGGGATAGCGTCTGTATAGAATAATTTTGTAAATTGAAATTAGTAAATAATTTATTTCAACCAAACTAAGTAAGCAAATTAAATTTCGTTTGCTATCAGTGATAGAGCAGTCAAGACATTATCATTCCAAATTTTTTCAACTTTTACAATTCACCTGGAGACACTGGGATAGCGTCTGTATAGAATAATTTTGTAAATTGAAATTAGTAAATAATTTATTTCAACCAAACTAAGTAAGCAAATTAAATTTCGTTTGCTATCAGTGATAGAGCAGTCAAGACATTATCATTCCAAATTTTTTCAACTTTTACAATTCACCTGGAGACACTGGGATAGCGTTTGTATAGAATAATTTTGTAAATTGAAATTAGTAAATAATTTATTTCAACCAAACTAAGTAAGCAAATTAAATTTCGTTTGCTATCAGTGATAGAGCAGTCAAGACATTATCATTCCAAATTTTTTCAACTTTTACAATTCACCTGGAGACACTGGGATAGCGTCTGTATAGAATAATTTTGTAAATTGAAATTAGTAAATAATTTATTTCAACCAAACTAAGTAAGCAAATTAAATTTCGTTTGCTATCAGTGATAGAGCAGTCAAGACATTATCATTCCAAATTTTTTCAACTTTTACAATTCACCTGGAGACACTGGGATAGCGTCTGTATAGAATAATTTTGTAAATTGAAATTAGTAAATAATTTATTTCAACCAAACTAAGTAAGCAAATTAAATTTCGTTTGCTATCAGTGATAGAGCAGTCAAGACATTATCATTCCAAATTTTTTCAACTTTTACAATTCACCTGGAGACACTGGGATAGCGTTTGAATAGAATAATTTTGTAAATTGAAATTAGTAAATAATTTATTTCAACCAAACTAAGTAAGCAAATTAAATTTCGTTTGCTATCAGTGATAGAGCAGTCAAGACATTATCATTCCAAATTTTTTCAACTTTTACAATTCACCTGGAGACACTGGGATAGCGTCTGTATAGAATAATTTTGTAAATTGAAATTAGTAAATAATTTATTTCAACCAAACTAAGAAAGATAATTAAATTTCGTTTGCTATCAGTGATAGAGCAGTCAAGACATTATCATTCCAAATTTTTTCAACTTTTACAATTCACCTGGAGACACTGGGATAGCGTCTGTATAGAATAATTTTGTAAATTGAAATTAGTAAATAATTTATTTCAACCAAACTAAGTAAGCAAATTAAATTTCGTTTGCTATCAGTGATAGAGCAGTCAAGACATTATCATTCCAAATTTTTTCAACTTTTACAATTCACCTGGAGACACTGGGATAGCGTCTGTATAGAATAATTTTGTAAATTGAAATTAGTAAATAATTTATTTCAACCAAACTAAGTAAGCAAATTAAATTTCGTTTGCTATCAGTGATAGAGCAGTCAAGACATTATCATTCCAAATTTTTTCAACTTTTACAATTCACCTGGAGACACTGGGATAGCGTCTGTATAGAATAATTTTGTAAATTGAAATTAGTAAATAATTTATTTCAACCAAACTAAGTAAGCAAATTAAATTTCGTTTGCTATCAGTGATAGAGCAGTCAAGACATTATCATTCCAAATTTTTTCAACTTTTACAATTCACCTGGAGACACTGGGATAGCGTCTGTATAGAATAATTTTGTAAATTGAAATTAGTAAATAATTTATTTCAACCAAACTAAGTAAGCAAATTAAATTTCGTTTGCTATCAGTGATAGAGCAGTCAAGACATTATCATTCCAAATTTTTTCAACTTTTACAATTCACCTGGAGACACTGGGATAGCGTCTGTATAGAATAATTTTGTAAATTGAAATTAGTAAATAATTTATTTCAACCAAACTAAGAAAGATAATTAAATTTCGTTTGCTATCAGTGATAGAGCAGTCAAGACATTATCATTCCAAATTTTTTCAACTTTTACAATTCACCTGGAGACACTGGGATAGCGTCTGTATAGAATAATTTTGTAAATTGAAATTAGTAAATAATTTATTTCAACCAAACTAAGTAAGCAAATTAAATTTCGTTTGCTATCAGTGATAGAGCAGTCAAGACATTATCATTCCAAATTTTTTCAACTTTTACAATTCACCTGGAGACACTGGGATAGCGTCTGTATAGAATAATTTTGTAAATTGAAATTAGTAAATAATTTATTTCAACCAAACTAAGTAAGCAAATTAAATTTCGTTTGCTATCAGTGATAGAGCAGTCAAGACATTATCATTCCAAATTTTTTCAACTTTTACAATTCACCTGGAGACACTGGGATAGCGTCTGTATAGAATAATTTTGTAAATTGAAATTAGTAAATAATTTATTTCAACCAAACTAAGAAAGATAATTAAATTTCGTTTGCTATCAGTGATAGAGCAGTCAAGACATTATCATTCCAAATTTTTTCAACTTTTACAATTCACCTGGAGACACTGGGATAGCGTCTGTATAGAATAATTTTGTAAATTGAAATTAGTAAATAATTTATTTCAACCAAACTAAGTAAGCAAATTAAATTTCGTTTGCTATCAGTGATAGAGCAGTCAAGACATTATCATTCCAAATTTTTTCAACTTTTACAATTCACCTGGAGACACTGGGATAGCGTCTGTATAGAATAATTTTGTAAATTGAAATTAGTAAATAATTTATTTCAACCAAACTAAGTAAGCAAATTAAATTTCGTTTGCTATCAGTGATAGAGCAGTCAAGACATTATCATTCCAAATTTTTTCAACTTTTACAATTCACCTGGAGACACTGGGATAGCGTCTGTATAGAATAATTTTGTAAATTGAAATTAGTAAATAATTTATTTCAACCAAACTAAGTAAGCAAATTAAATTTCGTTTGCTATCAGTGATAGAGCAGTCAAGACATTATCATTCCAAATTTTTTCAACTTTTACAATTCACCTGGAGACACTGGGATAGCGTCTGTATAGAATAATTTTGTAAATTGAAATTAGTAAATAATTTATTTCAACCAAACTAAGTAAGCAAATTAAATTTCGTTTGCTATCAGTGATAGAGCAGTCAAGACATTATCATTCCAAATTTTTTCAACTTTTACAATTCACCTGGAGACACTGGGATAGCGTCTGTATAGAATAATTTTGTAAATTGAAATTAGTAAATAATTTATTTCAACCAAACTAAGTAAGCAAATTAAATTTCGTTTGCTATCAGTGATAGAGCAGTCAAGACATTATCATTCCAAATTTTTTCAACTTTTACAATTCACCTGGAGACACTGGGATAGCGTCTGTATAGAATAATTTTGTAAATTGAAATTAGTAAATAATTTATTTCAACCAAACTAAGTAAGCAAATTAAATTTCGTTTGCTATCAGTGATAGAGCAGTCAAGACATTATCATTCCAAATTTTTTCAACTTTTACAATTCACCTGGAGACACTGGGATAGCGTCTGTATAGAATAATTTTGTAAATTGAAATTAGTAAATAATTTATTTCAACCAAACTAAGTAAGCAAATTAAATTTCGTTTGCTATCAGTGATAGAGCAGTCAAGACATTATCATTCCAAATTTTTTCAACTTTTACAATTCACCTGGAGACACTGGGATAGCGTCTGTATAGAATAATTTTGTAAATTGAAATTAGTAAATAATTTATTTCAACCAAACTAAGTAAGCAAATTAAATTTCGTTTGCTATCAGTGATAGAGCAGTCAAGACATTATCATTCCAAATTTTTTCAACTTTTACAATTCACCTGGAGACACTGGGATAGCGTCTGTATAGAATAATTTTGTAAATTGAAATTAGTAAATAATTTATTTCAACCAAACTAAGTAAGCAAATTAAATTTCGTTTGCTATCAGTGATAGAGCAGTCAAGACATTATCATTCCAAATTTTTTCAACTTTTACAATTCACCTGGAGACACTGGGATAGCGTCTGTATAGAATAATTTTGTAAATTGAAATTAGTAAATAATTTATTTCAACCAAACTAAGTAAGCAAATTAAATTTCGTTTGCTATCAGTGATAGAGCAGTCAAGACATTATCATTCCAAATTTTTTCAACTTTTACAATTCACCTGGAGACACTGGGATAGCGTCTGTATAGAATAATTTTGTAAATTGAAATTAGTAAATAATTTATTTCAACCAAACTAAGTAAGCAAATTAAATTTCGTTTGCTATCAGTGATAGAGCAGTCAAGACATTATCATTCCAAATTTTTTCAACTTTTACAATTCACCTGGAGACACTGGGATAGCGTCTGTATAGAATAATTTTGTAAATTGAAATTAGTAAATAATTTATTTCAACCAAACTAAGTAAGCAAATTAAATTTCGTTTGCTATCAGTGATAGAGCAGTCAAGACATTATCATTCCAAATTTTTTCAACTTTTACAATTCACCTGGAGACACTGGGATAGCGTCTGTATAGAATAATTTTGTAAATTGAAATTAGTAAATAATTTATTTCAACCAAACTAAGTAAGCAAATTAAATTTCGTTTGCTATCAGTGATAGAGCAGTCAAGACATTATCATTCCAAATTTTTTCAACTTTTACAATTCACCTGGAGACACTGGGATAGCGTCTGTATAGAATAATTTTGTAAATTGAAATTAGTAAATAATTTATTTCAACCAAACTAAGTAAGCAAATTAAATTTCGTTTGCTATCAGTGATAGAGCAGTCAAGACATTATCATTCCAAATTTTTTCAACTTTTACAATTCACCTGGAGACACTGGGATAGCGTCTGTATAGAATAATTTTGTAAATTGAAATTAGTAAATAATTTATTTCAACCAAACTAAGTAAGCAAATTAAATTTCGTTTGCTATCAGTGATAGAGCAGTCAAGACATTATCATTCCAAATTTTTTCAACTTTTACAATTCACCTGGAGACACTGGGATAGCGTCTGTATAGAATAATTTTGTAAATTGAAATTAGTAAATAATTTATTTCAACCAAACTAAGTAAGCAAATTAAATTTCGTTTGCTATCAGTGATAGAGCAGTCAAGACATTATCATTCCAAATTTTTTCAACTTTTACAATTCACCTGGAGACACTGGGATAGCGTCTGTATAGAATAATTTTGTAAATTGAAATTAGTAAATAATTTATTTCAACCAAACTAAGTAAGCAAATTAAATTTCGTTTGCTATCAGTGATAGAGCAGTCAAGACATTATCATTCCAAATTTTTTCAACTTTTACAATTCACCTGGAGACACTGGGATAGCGTCTGTATAGAATAATTTTGTAAATTGAAATTAGTAAATAATTTATTTCAACCAAACTAAGTAAGCAAATTAAATTTCGTTTGCTATCAGTGATAGAGCAGTCAAGACATTATCATTCCAAATTTTTTCAACTTTTACAATTCACCTGGAGACACTGGGATAGCGTCTGTATAGAATAATTTTGTAAATTGAAATTAGTAAATAATTTATTTCAACCAAACTAAGTAAGCAAATTAAATTTCGTTTGCTATCAGTGATAGAGCAGTCAAGACATTATCATTCCAAATTTTTTCAACTTTTACAATTCACCTGGAGACACTGGGATAGCGTCTGTATAGAATAATTTTGTAAATTGAAATTAGTAAATAATTTATTTCAACCAAACTAAGTAAGCAAATTAAATTTCGTTTGCTATCAGTGATAGAGCAGTCAAGACATTATCATTCCAAATTTTTTCAACTTTTACAATTCACCTGGAGACACTGGGATAGCGTCTGTATAGAATAATTTTGTAAATTGAAATTAGTAAATAATTTATTTCAACCAAACTAAGTAAGCAAATTAAATTTCGTTTGCTATCAGTGATAGAGCAGTCAAGACATTATCATTCCAAATTTTTTCAACTTTTACAATTCACCTGGAGACACTGGGATAGCGTCTGTATAGAATAATTTTGTAAATTGAAATTAGTAAATAATTTATTTCAACCAAACTAAGTAAGCAAATTAAATTTCGTTTGCTATCAGTGATAGAGCAGTCAAGACATTATCATTCCAAATTTTTTCAACTTTTACAATTCACCTGGAGACACTGGGATAGCGTCTGTATAGAATAATTTTGTAAATTGAAATTAGTAAATAATTTATTTCAACCAAACTAAGTAAGCAAATTAAATTTCGTTTGCTATCAGTGATAGAGCAGTCAAGACATTATCATTCCAAATTTTTTCAACTTTTACAATTCACCTGGAGACACTGGGATAGCGTCTGTATAGAATAATTTTGTAAATTGAAATTAGTAAATAATTTATTTCAACCAAACTAAGTAAGCAAATTAAATTTCGTTTGCTATCAGTGATAGAGCAGTCAAGACATTATCATTCCAAATTTTTTCAACTTTTACAATTCACCTGGAGACACTGGGATAGCGTCTGTATAGAATAATTTTGTAAATTGAAATTAGTAAATAATTTATTTCAACCAAACTAAGTAAGCAAATTAAATTTCGTTTGCTATCAGTGATAGAGCAGTCAAGACATTATCATTCCAAATTTTTTCAACTTTTACAATTCACCTGGAGACACTGGGATAGCGTCTGTATAGAATAATTTTGTAAATTGAAATTAGTAAATAATTTATTTCAACCAAACTAAGTAAGCAAATTAAATTTCGTTTGCTATCAGTGATAGAGCAGTCAAGACATTATCATTCCAAATTTTTTCAACTTTTACAATTCACCTGGAGACACTGGGATAGCGTCTGTATAGAATAATTTTGTAAATTGAAATTAGTAAATAATTTATTTCAACCAAACTAAGTAAGCAAATTAAATTTCGTTTGCTATCAGTGATAGAGCAGTCAAGACATTATCATTCCAAATTTTTTCAACTTTTACAATTCACCTGGAGACACTGGGATAGCGTCTGTATAGAATAATTTTGTAAATTGAAATTAGTAAATAATTTATTTCAACCAAACTAAGTAAGCAAATTAAATTTCGTTTGCTATCAGTGATAGAGCAGTCAAGACATTATCATTCCAAATTTTTTCAACTTTTACAATTCACCTGGAGACACTGGGATAGCGTCTGTATAGAATAATTTTGTAAATTGAAATTAGTAAATAATTTATTTCAACCAAACTAAGTAAGCAAATTAAATTTCGTTTGCTATCAGTGATAGAGCAGTCAAGACATTATCATTCCAAATTTTTTCAACTTTTACAATTCACCTGGAGACACTGGGATAGCGTCTGTATAGAATAATTTTGTAAATTGAAATTAGTAAATAATTTATTTCAACCAAACTAAGAAAGATAATTAAATTTCGTTTGCTATCAGTGATAGAGCAGTCAAGACATTATCATTCCAAATTTTTTCAACTTTTACAATTCACCTGGAGACACTGGGATAGCGTCTGTATAGAATAATTTTGTAAATTGAAATTAGTAAATAATTTATTTCAACCAAACTAAGTAAGCAAATTAAATTTCGTTTGCTATCAGTGATAGAGCAGTCAAGACATTATCATTCCAAATTTTTTCAACTTTTACAATTCACCTGGAGACACTGGGATAGCGTCTGTATAGAATAATTTTGTAAATTGAAATTAGTAAATAATTTATTTCAACCAAACTAAGAAAGATAATTAAATTTCGTTTGCTATCAGTGATAGAGCAGTCAAGACATTATCATTCCAAATTTTTTCAACTTTTACAATTCACCTGGAGACACTGGGATAGCGTCTGTATAGAATAATTTTGTAAATTGAAATTAGTAAATAATTTATTTCAACCAAACTAAGTAAGCAAATTAAATTTCGTTTGCTATCAGTGATAGAGCAGTCAAGACATTATCATTCCAAATTTTTTCAACTTTTACAATTCACCTGGAGACACTGGGATAGCGTCTGTATAGAATAATTTTGTAAATTGAAATTAGTAAATAATTTATTTCAACCAAACTAAGTAAGCAAATTAAATTTCGTTTGCTATCAGTGATAGAGCAGTCAAGACATTATCATTCCAAATTTTTTCAACTTTTACAATTCACCTGGAGACACTGGGATAGCGTCTGTATAGAATAATTTTGTAAATTGAAATTAGTAAATAATTTATTTCAACCAAACTAAGTAAGCAAATTAAATTTCGTTTGCTATCAGTGATAGAGCAGTCAAGACATTATCATTCCAAATTTTTTCAACTTTTACAATTCACCTGGAGACACTGGGATAGCGTCTGTATAGAATAATTTTGTAAATTGAAATTAGTAAATAATTTATTTCAACCAAACTAAGTAAGCAAATTAAATTTCGTTTGCTATCAGTGATAGAGCAGTCAAGACATTATCATTCCAAATTTTTTCAACTTTTACAATTCACCTGGAGACACTGGGATAGCGTCTGTATAGAATAATTTTGTAAATTGAAATTAGTAAATAATTTATTTCAACCAAACTAAGTAAGCAAATTAAATTTCGTTTGCTATCAGTGATAGAGCAGTCAAGACATTATCATTCCAAATTTTTTCAACTTTTACAATTCACCTGGAGACACTGGGATAGCGTCTGTATAGAATAATTTTGTAAATTGAAATTAGTAAATAATTTATTTCAACCAAACTAAGTAAGCAAATTAAATTTCGTTTGCTATCAGTGATAGAGCAGTCAAGACATTATCATTCCAAATTTTTTCAACTTTTACAATTCACCTGGAGACACTGGGATAGCGTCTGTATAGAATAATTTTGTAAATTGAAATTAGTAAATAATTTATTTCAACCAAACTAAGTAAGCAAATTAAATTTCGTTTGCTATCAGTGATAGAGCAGTCAAGACATTATCATTCCAAATTTTTTCAACTTTTACAATTCACCTGGAGACACTGGGATAGCGTCTGTATAGAATAATTTTGTAAATTGAAATTAGTAAATAATTTATTTCAACCAAACTAAGTAAGCAAATTAAATTTCGTTTGCTATCAGTGATAGAGCAGTCAAGACATTATCATTCCAAATTTTTTCAACTTTTACAATTCACCTGGAGACACTGGGATAGCGTCTGTATAGAATAATTTTGTAAATTGAAATTAGTAAATAATTTATTTCAACCAAACTAAGTAAGCAAATTAAATTTCGTTTGCTATCAGTGATAGAGCAGTCAAGACATTATCATTCCAAATTTTTTCAACTTTTACAATTCACCTGGAGACACTGGGATAGCGTCTGTATAGAATAATTTTGTAAATTGAAATTAGTAAATAATTTATTTCAACCAAACTAAGTAAGCAAATTAAATTTCGTTTGCTATCAGTGATAGAGCAGTCAAGACATTATCATTCCAAATTTTTTCAACTTTTACAATTCACCTGGAGACACTGGGATAGCGTCTGTATAGAATAATTTTGTAAATTGAAATTAGTAAATAATTTATTTCAACCAAACTAAGTAAGCAAATTAAATTTCGTTTGCTATCAGTGATAGAGCAGTCAAGACATTATCATTCCAAATTTTTTCAACTTTTACAATTCACCTGGAGACACTGGGATAGCGTCTGTATAGAATAATTTTGTAAATTGAAATTAGTAAATAATTTATTTCAACCAAACTAAGAAAGAAATTAAATTTCGTTTGCTATCAGTGATAGAGCAGTCAAGACATTATCATTCCAAATTTTTTCAACTTTTACAATTCACCTGGAGACACTGGGATAGCGTCTGTATAGAATAATTTTGTAAATTGAAATTAGTAAATAATTTATTTCAACCAAACTAAGAAAGATAATTAAATTTCGTTTGCTATCAGTGATAGAGCAGTCAAGACATTATCATTCCAAATTTTTTCAACTTTTACAATTCACCTGGAGACACTGGGATAGCGTCTGTATAGAATAATTTTGTAAATTGAAATTAGTAAATAATTTATTTCAACCAAACTAAGAAAGATAATTAAATTTCGTTTGCTATCAGTGATAGAGCAGTCAAGACATTATCATTCCAAATTTTTTCAACTTTTACAATTCACCTGGAGACACTGGGATAGCGTCTGTATAGAATAATTTTGTAAATTGAAATTAGTAAATAATTTATTTCAACCAAACTAAGTAAGCAAATTAAATTTCGTTTGCTATCAGTGATAGAGCAGTCAAGACATTATCATTCCAAATTTTTTCAACTTTTACAATTCACCTGGAGACACTGGGATAGCGTCTGTATAGAATAATTTTGTAAATTGAAATTAGTAAATAATTTATTTCAACCAAACTAAGTAAGCAAATTAAATTTCGTTTGCTATCAGTGATAGAGCAGTCAAGACATTATCATTCCAAATTTTTTCAACTTTTACAATTCACCTGGAGACACTGGGATAGCGTCTGTATAGAATAATTTTGTAAATTGAAATTAGTAAATAATTTATTTCAACCAAACTAAGTAAGCAAATTAAATTTCGTTTGCTATCAGTGATAGAGCAGTCAAGACATTATCATTCCAAATTTTTTCAACTTTTACAATTCACCTGGAGACACTGGGATAGCGTCTGTATAGAATAATTTTGTAAATTGAAATTAGTAAATAATTTATTTCAACCAAACTAAGAAAGATAATTAAATTTCGTTTGCTATCAGTGATAGAGCAGTCAAGACATTATCATTCCAAATTTTTTCAACTTTTACAATTCACCTGGAGACACTGGGATAGCGTCTGTATAGAATAATTTTGTAAATTGAAATTAGTAAATAATTTATTTCAACCAAACTAAGAAAGATAATTAAATTTCGTTTGCTATCAGTGATAGAGCAGTCAAGACATTATCATTCCAAATTTTTTCAACTTTTACAATTCACCTGGAGACACTGGGATAGCGTCTGTATAGAATAATTTTGTAAATTGAAATTAGTAAATAATTTATTTCAACCAAACTAAGTAAGCAAATTAAATTTCGTTTGCTATCAGTGATAGAGCAGTCAAGACATTATCATTCCAAATTTTTTCAACTTTTACAATTCACCTGGAGACACTGGGATAGCGTCTGTATAGAATAATTTTGTAAATTGAAATTAGTAAATAATTTATTTCAACCAAACTAAGTAAGCAAATTAAATTTCGTTTGCTATCAGTGATAGAGCAGTCAAGACATTATCATTCCAAATTTTTTCAACTTTTACAATTCACCTGGAGACACTGGGATAGCGTCTGTATAGAATAATTTTGTAAATTGAAATTAGTAAATAATTTATTTCAACCAAACTAAGAAAGATAATTAAATTTCGTTTGCTATCAGTGATAGAGCAGTCAAGACATTATCATTCCAAATTTTTTCAACTTTTACAATTCACCTGGAGACACTGGGATAGCGTCTGTATAGAATAATTTTGTAAATTGAAATTAGTAAATAATTTATTTCAACCAAACTAAGTAAGCAAATTAAATTTCGTTTGCTATCAGTGATAGAGCAGTCAAGACATTATCATTCCAAATTTTTTCAACTTTTACAATTCACCTGGAGACACTGGGATAGCGTCTGTATAGAATAATTTTGTAAATTGAAATTAGTAAATAATTTATTTCAACCAAACTAAGTAAGCAAATTAAATTTCGTTTGCTATCAGTGATAGAGCAGTCAAGACATTATCATTCCAAATTTTTTCAACTTTTACAATTCACCTGGAGACACTGGGATAGCGTCTGTATAGAATAATTTTGTAAATTGAAATTAGTAAATAATTTATTTCAACCAAACTAAGAAAGATAATTAAATTTCGTTTGCTATCAGTGATAGAGCAGTCAAGACATTATCATTCCAAATTTTTTCAACTTTTACAATTCACCTGGAGACACTGGGATAGCGTCTGTATAGAATAATTTTGTAAATTGAAATTAGTAAATAATTTATTTCAACCAAACTAAGTAAGCAAATTAAATTTCGTTTGCTATCAGTGATAGAGCAGTCAAGACATTATCATTCCAAATTTTTTCAACTTTTACAATTCACCTGGAGACACTGGGATAGCGTCTGTATAGAATAATTTTGTAAATTGAAATTAGTAAATAATTTATTTCAACCAAACTAAGTAAGCAAATTAAATTTCGTTTGCTATCAGTGATAGAGCAGTCAAGACATTATCATTCCAAATTTTTTCAACTTTTACAATTCACCTGGAGACACTGGGATAGCGTCTGTATAGAATAATTTTGTAAATTGAAATTAGTAAATAATTTATTTCAACCAAACTAAGAAAGAAATTAAATTTCGTTTGCTATCAGTGATAGAGCAGTCAAGACATTATCATTCCAAATTTTTTCAACTTTTACAATTCACCTGGAGACACTGGGATAGCGTCTGTATAGAATAATTTTGTAAATTGAAATTAGTAAATAATTTATTTCAACCAAACTAAGTAAGCAAATTAAATTTCGTTTGCTATCAGTGATAGAGCAGTCAAGACATTATCATTCCAAATTTTTTCAACTTTTACAATTCACCTGGAGACACTGGGATAGCGTCTGTATAGAATAATTTTGTAAATTGAAATTAGTAAATAATTTATTTCAACCAAACTAAGTAAGCAAATTAAATTTCGTTTGCTATCAGTGATAGAGCAGTCAAGACATTATCATTCCAAATTTTTTCAACTTTTACAATTCACCTGGAGACACTGGGATAGCGTCTGTATAGAATAATTTTGTAAATTGAAATTAGTAAATAATTTATTTCAACCAAACTAAGAAAGATAATTAAATTTCGTTTGCTATCAGTGATAGAGCAGTCAAGACATTATCATTCCAAATTTTTTCAACTTTTACAATTCACCTGGAGACACTGGGATAGCGTCTGTATAGAATAATTTTGTAAATTGAAATTAGTAAATAATTTATTTCAACCAAACTAAGAAAGATAATTAAATTTCGTTTGCTATCAGTGATAGAGCAGTCAAGACATTATCATTCCAAATTTTTTCAACTTTTACAATTCACCTGGAGACACTGGGATAGCGTCTGTATAGAATAATTTTGTAAATTGAAATTAGTAAATAATTTATTTCAACCAAACTAAGAAAGATAATTAAATTTCGTTTGCTATCAGTGATAGAGCAGTCAAGACATTATCATTCCAAATTTTTTCAACTTTTACAATTCACCTGGAGACACTGGGATAGCGTCTGTATAGAATAATTTTGTAAATTGAAATTAGTAAATAATTTATTTCAACCAAACTAAGTAAGCAAATTAAATTTCGTTTGCTATCAGTGATAGAGCAGTCAAGACATTATCATTCCAAATTTTTTCAACTTTTACAATTCACCTGGAGACACTGGGATAGCGTCTGTATAGAATAATTTTGTAAATTGAAATTAGTAAATAATTTATTTCAACCAAACTAAGTAAGCAAATTAAATTTCGTTTGCTATCAGTGATAGAGCAGTCAAGACATTATCATTCCAAATTTTTTCAACTTTTACAATTCACCTGGAGACACTGGGATAGCGTCTGTATAGAATAATTTTGTAAATTGAAATTAGTAAATAATTTATTTCAACCAAACTAAGAAAGATAATTAAATTTCGTTTGCTATCAGTGATAGAGCAGTCAAGACATTATCATTCCAAATTTTTTCAACTTTTACAATTCACCTGGAGACACTGGGATAGCGTCTGTATAGAATAATTTTGTAAATTGAAATTAGTAAATAATTTATTTCAACCAAACTAAGTAAGCAAATTAAATTTCGTTTGCTATCAGTGATAGAGCAGTCAAGACATTATCATTCCAAATTTTTTCAACTTTTACAATTCACCTGGAGACACTGGGATAGCGTCTGTATAGAATAATTTTGTAAATTGAAATTAGTAAATAATTTATTTCAACCAAACTAAGAAAGATAATTAAATTTCGTTTGCTATCAGTGATAGAGCAGTCAAGACATTATCATTCCAAATTTTTTCAACTTTTACAATTCACCTGGAGACACTGGGATAGCGTCTGTATAGAATAATTTTGTAAATTGAAATTAGTAAATAATTTATTTCAACCAAACTAAGAAAGATAATTAAATTTCGTTTGCTATCAGTGATAGAGCAGTCAAGACATTATCATTCCAAATTTTTTCAACTTTTACAATTCACCTGGAGACACTGGGATAGCGTCTGTATAGAATAATTTTGTAAATTGAAATTAGTAAATAATTTATTTCAACCAAACTAAGTAAGCAAATTAAATTTCGTTTGCTATCAGTGATAGAGCAGTCAAGACATTATCATTCCAAATTTTTTCAACTTTTACAATTCACCTGGAGACACTGGGATAGCGTCTGTATAGAATAATTTTGTAAATTGAAATTAGTAAATAATTTATTTCAACCAAACTAAGTAAGCAAATTAAATTTCGTTTGCTATCAGTGATAGAGCAGTCAAGACATTATCATTCCAAATTTTTTCAACTTTTACAATTCACCTGGAGACACTGGGATAGCGTCTGTATAGAATAATTTTGTAAATTGAAATTAGTAAATAATTTATTTCAACCAAACTAAGAAAGATAATTAAATTTCGTTTGCTATCAGTGATAGAGCAGTCAAGACATTATCATTCCAAATTTTTTCAACTTTTACAATTCACCTGGAGACACTGGGATAGCGTCTGTATAGAATAATTTTGTAAATTGAAATTAGTAAATAATTTATTTCAACCAAACTAAGTAAGCAAATTAAATTTCGTTTGCTATCAGTGATAGAGCAGTCAAGACATTATCATTCCAAATTTTTTCAACTTTTACAATTCACCTGGAGACACTGGGATAGCGTCTGTATAGAATAATTTTGTAAATTGAAATTAGTAAATAATTTATTTCAACCAAACTAAGTAAGCAAATTAAATTTCGTTTGCTATCAGTGATAGAGCAGTCAAGACATTATCATTCCAAATTTTTTCAACTTTTACAATTCACCTGGAGACACTGGGATAGCGTCTGTATAGAATAATTTTGTAAATTGAAATTAGTAAATAATTTATTTCAACCAAACTAAGTAAGCAAATTAAATTTCGTTTGCTATCAGTGATAGAGCAGTCAAGACATTATCATTCCAAATTTTTTCAACTTTTACAATTCACCTGGAGACACTGGGATAGCGTCTGTATAGAATAATTTTGTAAATTGAAATTAGTAAATAATTTATTTCAACCAAACTAAGTAAGCAAATTAAATTTCGTTTGCTATCAGTGATAGAGCAGTCAAGACATTATCATTCCAAATTTTTTCAACTTTTACAATTCACCTGGAGACACTGGGATAGCGTCTGTATAGAATAATTTTGTAAATTGAAATTAGTAAATAATTTATTTCAACCAAACTAAGTAAGCAAATTAAATTTCGTTTGCTATCAGTGATAGAGCAGTCAAGACATTATCATTCCAAATTTTTTCAACTTTTACAATTCACCTGGAGACACTGGGATAGCGTCTGTATAGAATAATTTTGTAAATTGAAATTAGTAAATAATTTATTTCAACCAAACTAAGAAAGATAATTAAATTTCGTTTGCTATCAGTGATAGAGCAGTCAAGACATTATCATTCCAAATTTTTTCAACTTTTACAATTCACCTGGAGACACTGGGATAGCGTCTGTATAGAATAATTTTGTAAATTGAAATTAGTAAATAATTTATTTCAACCAAACTAAGAAAGATAATTAAATTTCGTTTGCTATCAGTGATAGAGCAGTCAAGACATTATCATTCCAAATTTTTTCAACTTTTACAATTCACCTGGAGACACTGGGATAGCGTCTGTATAGAATAATTTTGTAAATTGAAATTAGTAAATAATTTATTTCAACCAAACTAAGAAAGATAATTAAATTTCGTTTGCTATCAGTGATAGAGCAGTCAAGACATTATCATTCCAAATTTTTTCAACTTTTACAATTCACCTGGAGACACTGGGATAGCGTCTGTATAGAATAATTTTGTAAATTGAAATTAGTAAATAATTTATTTCAACCAAACTAAGTAAGCAAATTAAATTTCGTTTGCTATCAGTGATAGAGCAGTCAAGACATTATCATTCCAAATTTTTTCAACTTTTACAATTCACCTGGAGACACTGGGATAGCGTCTGTATAGAATAATTTTGTAAATTGAAATTAGTAAATAATTTATTTCAACCAAACTAAGTAAGCAAATTAAATTTCGTTTGCTATCAGTGATAGAGCAGTCAAGACATTATCATTCCAAATTTTTTCAACTTTTACAATTCACCTGGAGACACTGGGATAGCGTCTGTATAGAATAATTTTGTAAATTGAAATTAGTAAATAATTTATTTCAACCAAACTAAGAAAGATAATTAAATTTCGTTTGCTATCAGTGATAGAGCAGTCAAGACATTATCATTCCAAATTTTTTCAACTTTTACAATTCACCTGGAGACACTGGGATAGCGTCTGTATAGAATAATTTTGTAAATTGAAATTAGTAAATAATTTATTTCAACCAAACTAAGTAAGCAAATTAAATTTCGTTTGCTATCAGTGATAGAGCAGTCAAGACATTATCATTCCAAATTTTTTCAACTTTTACAATTCACCTGGAGACACTGGGATAGCGTCTGTATAGAATAATTTTGTAAATTGAAATTAGTAAATAATTTATTTCAACCAAACTAAGTAAGCAAATTAAATTTCGTTTGCTATCAGTGATAGAGCAGTCAAGACATTATCATTCCAAATTTTTTCAACTTTTACAATTCACCTGGAGACACTGGGATAGCGTCTGTATAGAATAATTTTGTAAATTGAAATTAGTAAATAATTTATTTCAACCAAACTAAGTAAGCAAATTAAATTTCGTTTGCTATCAGTGATAGAGCAGTCAAGACATTATCATTCCAAATTTTTTCAACTTTTACAATTCACCTGGAGACACTGGGATAGCGTCTGTATAGAATAATTTTGTAAATTGAAATTAGTAAATAATTTATTTCAACCAAACTAAGTAAGCAAATTAAATTTCGTTTGCTATCAGTGATAGAGCAGTCAAGACATTATCATTCCAAATTTTTTCAACTTTTACAATTCACCTGGAGACACTGGGATAGCGTCTGTATAGAATAATTTTGTAAATTGAAATTAGTAAATAATTTATTTCAACCAAACTAAGTAAGCAAATTAAATTTCGTTTGCTATCAGTGATAGAGCAGTCAAGACATTATCATTCCAAATTTTTTCAACTTTTACAATTCACCTGGAGACACTGGGATAGCGTCTGTATAGAATAATTTTGTAAATTGAAATTAGTAAATAATTTATTTCAACCAAACTAAGTAAGCAAATTAAATTTCGTTTGCTATCAGTGATAGAGCAGTCAAGACATTATCATTCCAAATTTTTTCAACTTTTACAATTCACCTGGAGACACTGGGATAGCGTCTGTATAGAATAATTTTGTAAATTGAAATTAGTAAATAATTTATTTCAACCAAACTAAGTAAGCAAATTAAATTTCGTTTGCTATCAGTGATAGAGCAGTCAAGACATTATCATTCCAAATTTTTTCAACTTTTACAATTCACCTGGAGACACTGGGATAGCGTCTGTATAGAATAATTTTGTAAATTGAAATTAGTAAATAATTTATTTCAACCAAACTAAGAAAGATAATTAAATTTCGTTTGCTATCAGTGATAGAGCAGTCAAGACATTATCATTCCAAATTTTTTCAACTTTTACAATTCACCTGGAGACACTGGGATAGCGTCTGTATAGAATAATTTTGTAAATTGAAATTAGTAAATAATTTATTTCAACCAAACTAAGAAAGATAATTAAATTTCGTTTGCTATCAGTGATAGAGCAGTCAAGACATTATCATTCCAAATTTTTTCAACTTTTACAATTCACCTGGAGACACTGGGATAGCGTCTGTATAGAATAATTTTGTAAATTGAAATTAGTAAATAATTTATTTCAACCAAACTAAGTAAGCAAATTAAATTTCGTTTGCTATCAGTGATAGAGCAGTCAAGACATTATCATTCCAAATTTTTTCAACTTTTACAATTCACCTGGAGACACTGGGATAGCGTCTGTATAGAATAATTTTGTAAATTGAAATTAGTAAATAATTTATTTCAACCAAACTAAGAAAGATAATTAAATTTCGTTTGCTATCAGTGATAGAGCAGTCAAGACATTATCATTCCAAATTTTTTCAACTTTTACAATTCACCTGGAGACACTGGGATAGCGTCTGTATAGAATAATTTTGTAAATTGAAATTAGTAAATAATTTATTTCAACCAAACTAAGTAAGCAAATTAAATTTCGTTTGCTATCAGTGATAGAGCAGTCAAGACATTATCATTCCAAATTTTTTCAACTTTTACAATTCACCTGGAGACACTGGGATAGCGTCTGTATAGAATAATTTTGTAAATTGAAATTAGTAAATAATTTATTTCAACCAAACTAAGAAAGATAATTAAATTTCGTTTGCTATCAGTGATAGAGCAGTCAAGACATTATCATTCCAAATTTTTTCAACTTTTACAATTCACCTGGAGACACTGGGATAGCGTCTGTATAGAATAATTTTGTAAATTGAAATTAGTAAATAATTTATTTCAACCAAACTAAGTAAGCAAATTAAATTTCGTTTGCTATCAGTGATAGAGCAGTCAAGACATTATCATTCCAAATTTTTTCAACTTTTACAATTCACCTGGAGACACTGGGATAGCGTCTGTATAGAATAATTTTGTAAATTGAAATTAGTAAATAATTTATTTCAACCAAACTAAGTAAGCAAATTAAATTTCGTTTGCTATCTGTGATAGAGCAGTCAAGACATTATCATTCCAAATTTTTTCAACTTTTACAATTCACCTGGAGACACTGGGATAGCGTCTGTATAGAATAATTTTGTAAATTGAAATTAGTAAATAATTTATTTCAACCAAACTAAGAAAGAAATTAAATTTCGTTTGCTATCAGTTATAGAGCAGTCAAGACATTATCATTCCAAATTTTTTCAACTTTTACAATTCACCTGGAGACACTGGGATAGCGTCTGTATAGAATAATTTTGTAAATTGAAATTAGTAAATAATTTATTTCAACCAAACTAAGTAAGCAAATTAAATTTCGTTTGCTATCAGTGATAGAGCAGTCAAGACATTATCATTCCAAATTTTTTCAACTTTTACAATTCACCTGGAGACACTGGGATAGCGTCTGTATAGAATAATTTTGTAAATTGAAATTAGTAAATAATTTATTTCAACCAAACTAAGTAAGCAAATTAAATTTCGTTTGCTATCAGTGATAGAGCAGTCAAGACATTATCATTCCAAATTTTTTCAACTTTTACAATTCACCTGGAGACACTGGGATAGCGTCTGTATAGAATAATTTTGTAAATTGAAATTAGTAAATAATTTATTTCAACCAAACTAAGTAAGCAAATTAAATTTCGTTTGCTATCTGTGATAGAGCAGTCAAGACATTATCATTCCAAATTTTTTCAACTTTTACAATTCACCTGGAGACACTGGGATAGCGTCTGTATAGAATAATTTTGTAAATTGAAATTAGTAAATAATTTATTTCAACCAAACTAAGTAAGCAAATTAAATTTCGTTTGCTATCTGTGATAGAGCAGTCAAGACATTATCATTCCAAATTTTTTCAACTTTTACAATTCACCTGGAGACACTGGGATAGCGTCTGTATAGAATAATTTTGTAAATTGAAATTAGTAAATAATTTATTTCAACCAAACTAAGAAAGATAATTAAATTTCGTTTGCTATCAGTGATAGAGCAGTCAAGACATTATCATTCCAAATTTTTTCAACTTTTACAATTCACCTGGAGACACTGGGATAGCGTCTGTATAGAATAATTTTGTAAATTGAAATTAGTAAATAATTTATTTCAACCAAACTAAGAAAGATAATTAAATTTCGTTTGCTATCTGTGATAGAGCAGTCAAGACATTATCATTCCAAATTTTTTCAACTTTTACAATTCACCTGGAGACACTGGGATAGCGTCTGTATAGAATAATTTTGTAAATTGAAATTAGTAAATAATTTATTTCAACCAAACTAAGAAAGATAATTAAATTTCGTTTGCTATCAGTGATAGAGCAGTCAAGACATTATCATTCCAAATTTTTTCAACTTTTACAATTCACCTGGAGACACTGGGATAGCGTCTGTATAGAATAATTTTGTAAATTGAAATTAGTAAATAATTTATTTCAACCAAACTAAGTAAGCAAATTAAATTTCGTTTGCTATCAGTGATAGAGCAGTCAAGACATTATCATTCCAAATTTTTTCAACTTTTACAATTCACCTGGAGACACTGGGATAGCGTCTGTATAGAATAATTTTGTAAATTGAAATTAGTAAATAATTTATTTCAACCAAACTAAGAAAGATAATTAAATTTCGTTTGCTATCTGTTATAGAGCAGTCAAGACATTATCATTCCAAATTTTTTCAACTTTTACAATTCACCTGGAGACACTGGGATAGCGTCTGTATAGAATAATTTTGTAAATTGAAATTAGTAAATAATTTATTTCAACCAAACTAAGAAAGATAATTAAATTTCGTTTGCTATCTGTTATAGAGCAGTCAAGACATTATCATTCCAAATTTTTTCAACTTTTACAATTCACCTGGAGACACTGGGATAGCGTCTGTATAGAATAATTTTGTAAATTGAAATTAGTAAATAATTTATTTCAACCAAACTAAGAAAGATAATTAAATTTCGTTTGCTATCTGTTATAGAGCAGTCAAGACATTATCATTCCAAATTTTTTCAACTTTTACAATTCACCTGGAGACACTGGGATAGCGTCTGTATAGAATAATTTTGTAAATTGAAATTAGTAAATAATTTATTTCAACCAAACTAAGAAAGAAATTAAATTTCGTTTGCTATCAGTGATAGAGCAGTCAAGACATTATCATTCCAAATTTTTTCAACTTTTACAATTCACCTGGAGACACTGGGATAGCGTCTGTATAGAATAATTTTGTAAATTGAAATTAGTAAATAATTTATTTCAACCAAACTAAGAAAGATAATTAAATTTCGTTTGCTATCTGTTATAGAGCAGTCAAGACATTATCATTCCAAATTTTTTCAACTTTTACAATTCACCTGGAGACACTGGGATAGCGTCTGTATAGAATAATTTTGTAAATTGAAATTAGTAAATAATTTATTTCAACCAAACTAAGAAAGATAATTAAATTTCGTTTGCTATCTGTGATAGAGCAGTCAAGACATTATCATTCCAAATTTTTTCAACTTTTACAATTCACCTGGAGACACTGGGATAGCGTCTGTATAGAATAATTTTGTAAATTGAAATTAGTAAATAATTTATTTCAACCAAACTAAGAAAGATAATTAAATTTCGTTTGCTATCAGTGATAGAGCAGTCAAGACATTATCATTCCAAATTTTTTCAACTTTTACAATTCACCTGGAGACACTGGGATAGCGTCTGTATAGAATAATTTTGTAAATTGAAATTAGTAAATAATTTATTTCAACCAAACTAAGTAAGCAAATTAAATTTCGTTTGCTATCAGTGATAGAGCAGTCAAGACATTATCATTCCAAATTTTTTCAACTTTTACAATTCACCTGGAGACACTGGGATAGCGTCTGTATAGAATAATTTTGTAAATTGAAATTAGTAAATAATTTATTTCAACCAAACTAAGAAAGAAATTAAATTTCGTTTGCTATCAGTGATAGAGCAGTCAAGACATTATCATTCCAAATTTTTTCAACTTTTACAATTCACCTGGAGACACTGGGATAGCGTCTGTATAGAATAATTTTGTAAATTGAAATTAGTAAATAATTTATTTCAACCAAACTAAGTAAGAAATTAAATTTCGTTTGCTATCTGTGATAGAGCAGTCAAGACATTATCATTCCAAATTTTTTCAACTTTTACAATTCACCTGGAGACACTGGGATAGCGTCTGTATAGAATAATTTTGTAAATTGAAATTAGTAAATAATTTATTTCAACCAAACTAAGAAAGATAATTAAATTTCGTTTGCTATCTGTTATAGAGCAGTCAAGACATTATCATTCCAAATTTTTTCAACTTTTACAATTCACCTGGAGACACTGGGATAGCGTCTGTATAGAATAATTTTGTAAATTGAAATTAGTAAATAATTTATTTCAACCAAACTAAGTAAGCAAATTAAATTTCGTTTGCTATTTGTGATAGAGCAGTCAAGACATTATCATTCCAAATTTTTTCAACTTTTACAATTCACCTGGAGACACTGGGATAGCGTCTGTATAGAATAATTTTGTAAATTGAAATTAGTAAATAATTTATTTCAACCAAACTAAGTAAGCAAATTAAATTTCGTTTGCTATCAGTGATAGAGCAGTCAAGACATTATCATTCCAAATTTTTTCAACTTTTACAATTCACCTGGAGACACTGGGATAGCGTCTGTATAGAATAATTTTGTAAATTGAAATTAGTAAATAATTTATTTCAACCAAACTAAGAAAGATAATTAAATTTCGTTTGCTATCAGTGATAGAGCAGTCAAGACATTATCATTCCAAATTTTTTCAACTTTTACAATTCACCTGGAGACACTGGGATAGCGTCTGTATAGAATAATTTTGTAAATTGAAATTAGTAAATAATTTATTTCAACCAAACTAAGTAAGCAAATTAAATTTCGTTTGCTATCTGTGATAGAGCAGTCAAGACATTATCATTCCAAATTTTTTCAACTTTTACAATTCACCTGGAGACACTGGGATAGCGTCTGTATAGAATAATTTTGTAAATTGAAATTAGTAAATAATTTATTTCAATCAAACTAAGAAAGATAATTAAATTTCGTTTGCTATCAGTGATAGAGCGGTCAAGACATTATCATTCCAAATTTTTTCAACTTTTACAATTCACCTGGAGACACTGGGATAGCGTCTGTATAGAATAATTTTGTAAATTGAAATTAGTAAATAATTTATTTCAATTTACATAATGTTAGATCTAGTTGTTGAAAGATCAATGGCAAATGTTAGATCTAGCTGTTAAAAATCAATAGCACTTGCCCTTGTGAGAAAGTATCATATTACCTAAAAAGGACGCTGCTTAACCGCCTGGACCCCCGAGTTACGGGGAAAAGGCAGCAGTATGTGCTGACCGACGGTACAGGGCAGACGTACTCGTTATTGTTATGTTATATACTGGAATATAACAATAATATTATATATATTTTTCGGTTAGTGGATCAAAGAAGAAAATAATAAATAAATGAATGTTTGTAATTTTCTAGACTAAAAACGAAGGTTTATTTTTCATATATGTATTTATATTTTGTATAAATATATATATATATATATATATATATATATATATATATATAAAAGGTATATGTACGTACTTAAAGAAAAGAGACACGATTAGAAACGACTGCACGTTCAAAGGAATAATCTATTACGTTTGCTGAAAAATCCAAATAAAAAGAACGATAAAAGAGCACGTAGGAAAAAATAACAGTTAAAGTTTTTCGACAATGACAGCTAAATACAAACGTCAGTCAAGTTGAAATAAGACCGATAAGGTTGAAAAATACAATAGAATGAAAATGTTATGTACAAGTATGTTTACATATACTGAAATAGAAATACTAATTGATTTTGTTCCATCCAGTATAAATCCATACGTATATACACATACAAACACACACACACACATATATATATATATATATATATATATATATATATATATATACATATATATATATATATATATATATATATATATCTGGCTTCTGTATCACAAATTAATAACTTTAAAAATGTTTCACCCTATTAAACATTCAAACATATATTTCGTGGCATTTATTATTTTAAACTTAAAACGCGGGCGATCAATTATATGGTCATCCAAATGTAATATTTTTTTTTTTAGTTTCTCATCTCATGATTTAATTTTATTGACAATTTTCTATACATTTTTCAAAAAAAATTACAAATTATTTACTTGTTTTCATACAAATATTTCGTGGAGTTTATAATTTTAAACTTAAAACACGTGTGTTTTTTGTAATTAATTTAATCCTATTAAATGTACTACTAATATCTTAAATTTGATTTATTAGTTGCAATTATATTACACTCGTGTAACAATTTGTATTACATTTGGCATCAATTATATAGTTTATATAAATATGATATTTTTCTTTTTAGTTTCTCATCCCATGATTCAATTTTATTAACAATTTTCTATTCAATTTTTTAAAAATATTAACATAGTTCTAATATCGCACAAGTAATGATATTTACTCGGTGATTCATTACAATAAAATTAAGTAACTTAATATCTGAAGTGTTTTAATACATTGGCCACCCATTAGTTCTGCCGTAGGTAGTCCGATTCCTCTTCACTGCTTCAGATATAATTTCTTTAAGTGCAACACAATGCGTATATGAATATGTTTATTTTCTTACTTCTAAGAATTGTGTCACTGTTAAATGAAGTGATGTTATTTATTGTTCTTACGACAAGGTTCGTGCTATAGAATCCTATCCCTTAAAATAAACTAAATTGATATATTGCCATTGCTTAATTCTTTTCAGACAATAAGTATTTGAAATTATGCTCATGTTTATTTTTCTATGTAAAATAATTCTGTCACTTTAAAATGAAGTCGTGTTTATTGAAATTTATATTTTGAAAGTAAACTATTTTGAAAGTAAATTGTCGACCTTAGGTATATAATTAATACATAA
This sequence comes from Neoneuromus ignobilis, assembly GCA_029203775.1. Taxonomy (NCBI): domain Eukaryota; kingdom Metazoa; phylum Arthropoda; class Insecta; order Megaloptera; family Corydalidae; genus Neoneuromus; species Neoneuromus ignobilis. Next base: position 139,105 of record CP092088.1, on the reverse strand, counting down.
ACACACACGCACATTTCAATTTGAATAATCCATTTATATGACTCTGTAAATACATTGATTTATAAGACGAAAACACAAAATTGTGTTATAATTTTTTAAAAAAATCATTATTTTTAAACTTATTTTAATAAAATTTTAATATATATTTTTTTAAAAAATAAAAATACAATGACGGTATAATTTTTGCTTAAGTGTCAACTGATAAGAATATTGTAGTGAAAGGTGCTGTGATAATCTATAGTTGTATATTAGGTTGGCAAGTATCTCCCTTCCGCTTTTTTTTTTTCTTTTTTTTATTATTGCTCAGCGACCGTCGTACAGCACCAAAAGTGTTAGCAAAAACGTCAGTGGAACGTAATCGAGAATGTAGACTACGAAAAAAACAATCTACAAGTACTTTCTTAAGGGGTTATACGCAGTTAGAAATTTCAAAAAATCGATTTTTTTCTTTTTGCATTTTCGGAATGCACATATATTTGAGTATATTCTCTGAAAATTTGAAGTAAATCCGATAAATATTTTCGGACATACACCTGAATTTGTAAGTAATTTTTAACTATGTGTAAACTACTTCCGAAACTTCAAACGCGTTTATCTCAAAACGGTGTTTTCATAGTCGGTGATCTCGATATCTCAGAAATGGCTGAACCGATCGGTCTCAAATTTTCACACAATCTTCTCAAATATATTCCTCAGGTATTGAACGAAGGAATAAGGTTTACAAAAATTATTACTATTTTTTTTAAACAATTTGGAGCGAAAATTTTAGTAAAAAACGAAAAATTTTTTTCAAGTAGACGCCATTTTGTCAAAAATGAAAATTTTTATTATTCCTTCGTTCAATACCTCCATTAATCTATCCTTTAAAAGAATTGACCATATTTTTTGATTTCGGATAATCCAAACCGCCGATATGGAGATCACCGCCAAACGCCTTTTTTTGGAGGTCGTTCGGGACATCGTCTGCAGGAGCGGTGCACTTCAATATTTTTTTATGATCGACATGTTATTTTATTCTTGAAAGTAGGATCTATTCAAATAACCATAATTTGTAATTGCAAAATAAATACTGTTTCTAAAAAAAAATCCTAAAAAAACGTCGTTTTTGCGCCTCGCAACTGCGTATAACCCCTTAAACCAAGACATTATTGTAATGTAGCAAGAAGTATCTCTATCAGACACTGCTGATGTACATTTAAATCCCGCAGAACCGTCCGCAATAAATAACATAATTACAAATCAAGTTGAGTTGAGCCGAGATTCATCTTTACCGTACAGCAATTATCATCGATTTAAAGGTGCTCACGATGAATTTACAAAAACCTTTATTAAAAAATGAGGATAGAGATTCTCTTACGGTGGCATTCAAGCACGTCGGTAAAGACACATAAATCACTCGATACCAAATTGAAGACGAACAGTACATTAACAACTGCATTGAAACCAATCTTGCTTTCCTACGATCGATTCCAAATTCAACTTGGTATTGGGCTGATCGCAAAAGAGATCTCTTCGCTATGATCAGACAGTTTGGTAAACCTACTGTATTTTTGACTGTCGGTGCTAATGAAATTGGATGAAATGATTTACTGCAAACGTTATACAAATTTAAGTATAGCGGTAAAACTATTTCCGAAGAAGCAGCTGAACTATTACATTACCTCGAAAAAACAACGCTTGTTAACGAGGATGCTGTTACCTGTGCTATACATATCAATAAATTGGTCGACGTATTAATGAACATCTTGAAATCACAGAAATTCAGTCGGTATTACATTATTCATTATTTCAAACGTATCGAGTTCCAGCATCGTGGTAGGTCCGCATGCCCATATACTATTGTGGTTGGCAAATGCTCCCTACGATCCACTTGATAAAGACAAATTGGATGCTATCACATTAATTGATCACTTGATTTCTGTTTCATCTCGGGAAGTTTCTGGTAATATTAAATTACAAACACATAAACACACTTTTACATGCTATAAAATAATAAACCTCGGCAGTGCAGATTTGAGGCACCTTTTAAGCCTTGCCCATCTACAACTATATTGTCACCCATGCAAAAAGACTATTCTAATTTCCAAAATTATGCTCGGCGTTATAAAAATATTAGGGTTAATCTTGAAAACAATGATTACTCTGATATTGATTCTTTTTACAAAAATAATATTACCCAGATGAAGATTATTTTTAAAACATTGATCTAATTGGATATTATATATTATACAATAGTAATATAATAGTAATTAAAAAAAATGTTTTTCACAGGCTTTAAGATGGCAATGTCTATTGCGCAAAAAATTTTCTTATCAAAAACCAATTATATCGTTTGTACCTACTCAGTCACCACCGGAGGAAGCAATGAGAATCGAAGAAATTCCAAACGAAAACGAATAAATTTTCATAATTCATAATTTTATAAAAGTTTTAATTTGAAAATGAATATTAATCTTACTTAACACATTGTATGCGGGCAACGTCTCGACGACGTCTTCGCATACTATTACTCGAGACGCGTTGTCCGCATACGATGTGTTAATATGAAATAATTGTAAAAATTTAATTTATTTAAAACATTGATCAATTTTTACTTAAATTTTTATCCCGTGTATTTACCGCTTCTCTTCCTACTACATTTCTTCATTTTGTTACTTGCTTTATCCTGAAGAATTTGTTCATCTACGAGTTTTAGGAATACGTTTGTCCGTGTACTTTTTTATTACTTTACTGAAAAGAAGTTTCACTTCTGGCATGTGTACATAAGTATACCCTTTTTTTATATCAAAATCATTTTATTTGTGGAAAATTAAGGGTAATCAAAATGTGACGCCTAGTTTTGTGTGTTTTTTTTTTAACAAGAAACAGAAAAAGATATTTACACATATTTTCCTTTACACCACCCCATACATGTTTCTTATTAATAAAACCAAATCTAATATTTGCTGTACAGTTATATTGTGTCCACTTTTACTAATATTGACCTTGACAATAATTATACCAAGAGTTATGGGTAGGTGTTGTCTTTATAGTTAGACGTCGGCGCTTTGTGATTTTAGGTATGTTTCACTTGTACACAAGCATTAGTCGTTTGGTTTTTCCATAGTGTACGCTTGTTAAAATCGCACGTGTTTCATACTTCATAGTTTTTTTTTACAAAATTAAGTTATATGGTGTTATATATATATATATATATTTATATTTATATATATATATTAATAAGAGTGCCACATGTTGTACTAGAACTATTTTGTGTAACAGTGAACTATTATATGACAAAATAATATAATCAAATCGAATGTTGTTTCGTCATGTTTATATAAATGTGTTTTTCGTGCATTTTCTCGTTAAGTGATTTAATTAAATTGAATATATATATACACATATATATTTAAAAATACTTTTTATTGTTTTATACAAATGAACTATCACCCCCCCAATACAACAGTAAATTGAAGAAGAAATGTACAATAATGTTTTGTTGTTCATTATCTATCTTCGTGAGCTGATAATGGCATTTCAGTTCCAATGAGATCAAGATGTGAGGTACGTTGATGTGTTATTTCCTTCTAAAATAATATTTGGAACGTATGTAAGCAGTATGAACATGACATCAAGTTAATAAAATAATTTGTTCGATGCTATGATGATTCATATGATACGTGAAACGTCGATTAATAGAGAATTAAATTTAATTATCAAAAAATACATAATTTAATCAGTGAAATCAATTCATTTTCGGTTGAATTATTCTCTTTTAAACCTACTGTATGTGTGTGTGTGTATAATTATTATAGTCCTTGGTTCGTTATTCATAAATTGGTTGTTAGCAATCGCAATGTAATATTTCTTTTTGTACATGTAAAGAAAACAATTATTTTCTATTTTGTATCTTTTTACATAGCTTTAATTACTCTATAAATTATCTATAAATATAGTTTATGCATAATTCGTATTTGAATATCCTTTCTGGAAATTCTGTATTTTGAATATGTCGTGGAGTTTATTATTTTAAATTTACAACACGGTAATTTTTTATTTAATTTTATTAAATTTACAGAGTTCAATAACCATTATGTAATTGTAATTTCAGCATTACATACATTTTTTATATTATGTACCAGTATACAGTAATTATAAGTTAGTGACGGTTTAAGTGTTATGTTTTTTAAACTTTGCATTTTTATCAAATTTAATTTATTAGTTTTAATTATATTACACTCGTGTAACAAATTGTATTACACTTGGCATCATATATATAGAGTCATCCAAATGTGACGCCCGGATTTATGTTTTATTAAAAAGAAACATGTGTATAGATTGTTGTATAGGAAAAAGTGCATAATTTCTTTTGTTTCTTTTTAATAAAATAAAAATCTAGACGTCGCCTTTAGATGACCCTTAGTTTTTCACATTTGATTTGTCTCGTAATTGTACATCGAAAAATTGGTTCTATCGATGTTTTTTCTTTAGTTTTTCACCCCTTGATTTGGTTTTATTGACGGTTTTTTTATATAAATTTTTAAAAAATATTTAACATAGTTCCAATATCGCACAACAAGTAATGACTTACCGGATGGTTCATTGCAATAAAAATAAGTAACCAAATATCAGGATTGTTTTAATACACTCGACCACCCACTAGTTCGGCCATCGGTAATTCGATGCTGTCACCACTTCGCATATAATATCTTTGAACGTAATTCAATGCGTATCTGCACATGTTTGTCTATTTCTAAGAATTTTGTCACTTTCAAGTAAAGAGAGGCGTTATTTATTGTTTTTACAACATGATTCGTGCAGGGAATTCGTATCCATTTTAAAAAAGGACAAAAATTGACATTTTACCATTCCATTTCTGTTTTCAGTCAACTGTTTAAAATTTTATTATTCTGTTATACTTTTCCTATATTTCATGTACATGTTTTATGTCATTTTTTAAAAATATTGTTTACGGTAATTTTAAAAAGCCGTACAAACCCCACTCATATTTGTTCATTATTTGAATTTATTATTCTCGATTAATTTTCGATTTTTTTTTAGGTTTACTGTTAGATAAACTATAAGTGCTAATCTAATCACCGATAATCCGGTAAACTAATTAATCCCTCTATTCCCATGTTCTAAATATGTGAGAATTGTAATGGTTGTGTGTACTTTTTTTGTAGAAAAAATAACGTTATTTTCTTCTACTTCTCATTTGTCTCTCTACAACTATGAATTAGCATTGTTAATCTTCTTATATTACTTAGATAGACAACATAAAAAAACAAAGTAGATATAATTTTGCAAAATATTTCCAGATGTTTTAGTTAAAAGCATTTTCTTTCAAAAATCCTAACTGTACCAATACTTTTTTCGAATCAGTTTGTATACAAACTTAATATATATATATATATATATATATATATATATATATATTAAGTGTGTGTGTATGTGTATATATATATATATATATACACATACACACACACACACACACACACACACACACACACACACACACACACACACACACACATAGTGGCCAAAAATACTATTTTAACTTTACACAATTAATACTATTTTAACTTATTTTTCTCATTGTGGTGTTGGGGTTAAAATTTATTTGTGTTATTTTTAAAAATAAATTGTAAAGATAAACTAAAAACAAAAATAAATTTATTTTTATTTTAACTAATTTTAAGAGTACTTAAATACCATTAAAATACAAAAATTATAAAATCAATTTAAATTTGTTTAAAGTATAAAATTTAATTAAACTTCTTTTTATATAAATTGAAGATAAACTAAATATTTTATAAAAAGATAATTTGTAATATCAAATAAATATGTGCAGTTAAAAGTGGCTTGTGTGTGTGTGTGTGCAATGAACAATGTTGACAAATTTACATTGTGATTTTTAACGATTCTTCGCTTCTCATGTCAACACAACTATGGTAAGTTATAGTTATTATCTAAGTTATTATTTCGTCGAGTATTGATAAATTCTGATTGATTTTTCACACTATATGTGCTATTGATCCAAAGAACTACTACCTATTGATAAATGTTATTAAACTGCAATCAATCAATTTAAATATTTTAAAATACTTCTCATATGAAATATCAAAATATCAGTATTAATAATTATCTACGATGCTTTGCTGTCAAATGTTTATCAAATAAATAATTTAATCTACTGAAAACGGTTGGTTAGATAATGAATAGAATTTTGTTTCAAATTGAAATTTCATAATTGTGTTTTGTTGAAATATAATTTTTAGTTTAACATATTGTTTCGTTTTCAAAATATTGAAACTGGTGTGTATTTGCTTAGGAAATAAATAGAACTATCTATATTATTAAAAAAATATATACTTCCTTGTAAGATTGTAACTTTTTCAATATTCACTACAAATAATAAACTTTTGAGGTGATATAAAAAATAATATATTCTACCATCAGTTAATTTTACATTTTTTTTTATTATTATTACATTATTCAATTAGGTGTAGCAAGTTAATTACTTTCATTCACCAAAAGAAACTTCGAAATGTTCATTTTTATAATAGACAACATTTAATATCGTAAAGTGTGAAGGTTTAATAATAGTCCATGTATTAAAATATCGAAATTGAATAATGTATGTAGTTAATGGAAAAACACTACAAATAGTTGTTTTTTTGAGATCTAAAAATAGTATAAGAATTTATCAAATAGCTAATTTTAGAACCAGTGAAACAATGACGTATATAATTTACAAATTAGTCAAATTGGTATTTAACACTAGAACTACCGGCAATTGAACATAGCTACTTCTACCAAAACCAGTCAAAATGAAAAACTGCTCTTACAAATCTAGACAAATTCCATATAAGAAACAATTATTTCCAGCACGACAACAATCCAAGTACACGGTTCATATCAAATTTTCAGTTCTATATAATATTTTCCACCACACACCATCACTGCCCAATATTTTTTAAAAAATCTTATTATTTATGGCAAATGTATATTCAATAATCGTATTAAAAAAGAAATGACATTATTATACATAAAATTAATTCTCGCTTGTGAATATCACAAAATTTCAAAATAATTTCAATGCGATGAAATTATTTTGAAATCCCTTTGTTCATCAATAAATATTTTTATAATTAATATGTGGAATAATGCCTATACTTTAACAATATTAACATTAAGAAATATTCGTAAACAGATTATTTTCCTTTATGATTGATGTTCTTAATTTTAAAAATACAATGCAGTATTATATTTATTTTCAAATGGATTTGTGCTCGAGCAATAAAGACTATTGATATAAAATACAATTATATCTCTGTACTGTTATGTTGTTATGTCTACTTTTACAAATATTGACCTTGGCAACAATTATTCCAAGAGATAAGGGTAGGTGTCCATTACAGTATTTATATTATGTGTCGGCGCTTTGTGATTTTCGAATAAGTTCATTTGTATTCACAAGTCGTTTGGGTGGTTTTTCGTCGTGCACGCACGCTTGTTCTCTAATCGCTCGCGTTTTTTGCTTTATAGTTTGTTTGTCTTTTTTGAAAATTAATTTACATATGGTGTTTTATATTTTCTATACGTGTGTGTATTGTTGAAATAGTATTATACGTCGTGCAAGAAGTTTATTGTGTAACGGTAAATTATTAAATAACTAATTAGTATAATCGAATCGAATGTTATTTCGTCGTGTTTACATAAATGTGTTTTTCACGCATTTTTTACCCAAGTGATTTAATCGAATGAAATATATATATATATGTTTTGACAAATATTTCCTAATTGTTTTACACAAATGAACTATCATCCAAATACAACAGCATATTGAAAAGTGGACAATAATATTTTGTTGTTCATTTTCTTCGTTCGTAAGCTGATAATGGCATTTCAGTGCCACTGGGACCAAATGGTGAGGTACGTTAAAATGTGTTATTTCAAATCTAAAATGATATTTGCAACGAATGTGACCAGTGTGAACATATAGCGTCGACTTAATGAAATAATTTGTTCGAGGCTATGATTTTGTACACGTTTGTGCAAATACAAATCTATTTACTTTAAAATATATTTACTTGCGTTTAATTTTATTTATTTATCTCACGGGCCGTGGACACAATGCCTTTTTACGCATTAAAAAAAATTGTCAATTACTTAATAATTATTTAATAAGGAAATGAAATTTACACTTTCAGGTTTTCAGTGAAAGTAATTAATATGTTTATACGTCGACATTTTGATCGTCTGTATTTACTGACAAAAATATTTTTCATATTGAATTTGTTTAGGTATTGAACAAATAACAAAATTAAGTTTAATGTAAAATTATCTTTATCCGATAATAATTACATACATTCGTGATTATCAAACTGGAAATATCATTTCGTTCATTTTTCAATTAATAGAAATATATGAAATGAAAAGATTATCTAATTTTTACGATGACAAAAACATTCCTCTCTTGCTAATATATAAACAGATATCAAGTTATAATTAATTCCTACTTAAAAATGTTAACAGTACTATGAACATCTTAGTTTTTTGATACTTTCTCAGAAAAGGGTGTTATTAAAATACATTTTCGTCTAATTAAAAATTTAGTCGTTTCTAATTTCTTAGTTGTAGAAATGCTTAAAAATCTAATGAATGAATTTTCATCCAATTAATTCATCCGACTTTATAAATTAATTTTATCATTTTGGTCGTTGTCCAATTAAAAAATAATCTTACAAAAATGTTAGTAGGATAGAAAATAAAGTAGGATGAACATGTAGTGAAATAACAATTGAAAAAAAAATGTCTTCACTTACAAATTTGCTTCTTAGGAAATATTTTTTTTTTGTCAAACAGAATTCAATCCGTTTCACCTGCCAAAAAGTGGTGACCGAAATCTATATTAGTCTTTTGTCTATTTTACGTTTAGAGAGCATTATATTTTGTTAATAATAATTTAAAATTCAATATAATTAAAATTATAAACAAAATTTCTTTAAAAAGGATTTGTATTTTTTCCGGACAAAATAATTTCATTTGAAAGTGTGATTTTTATATTTTAAACAATATTTCGTGACTATTTAACGAATAATCGAATTCATCCAATTCGACATTTAACTAATAGTGCACAATTTTAAATATTCAAATCGATCAGTTTATTAGTAGCTTAAAAATATCGATGACTAATAATAAATCAATCGATGATTATTTTCTTTAGTTGTTGGTACCGATCGATTTAAAAACGACAAATTTTAAATCAAACGTTTGAAGCTATTGTGTACTAACAGCTATAAATCAATTGTAACTCTGACTGTTAATTTTTTATAGCTAAAATTTGTTAGTCGTTAATCATCGATCTTTATCTGTGTTTTCTGTATTGTCATTATATGTGTTTTTTTTAAAAAAATTCGACGCCAGTGAAAGATATTCATATATCCGAAAAGAAATTATTATTGACTTTTATTGTTAAAATATAAATAACATTTCAAATGTGGTGACGTAAAGTCATACTAAATTTAGGATGTAATTAATTAAGCCTTTTAACCATTTGAAACACGATATTTCCACGATATTAATCATTTTTTCGGAAATTATGTTCACTTTACTGCACATGTTTCCCACCTGAAAACCACCCTCTCTACCACACACCTCTACTTTTTTCCTCTGACACAAAAATCTTAGCAGTATAGAGATTTCAACATGAAACCACGACTATAATTTATTATTAATAAATTAAAAAAATGAAACACCAAAAACTTTATCTTACGAGTCCGAACAGATAATTTGGAAATTAAGGTTTTTCGAAAATTTCTAGTAATGTGATGTAAAGGGTTCAAACGGTTATAAATTAGACAATTGTTAGCCGTTTTATCTGTACTCATGAAACGATAAAAAAATAAAAATAGTAATGTCATAAAAAACGAATCTAGATCAAACTTGTGGAAGATTTCGCAGAAATAAAGGAAAAATTTGAAAATTTATGACTCTAATGAGGCTAAAGGATTTAGAAATACATTTACTTTCTATCAATTCTACTAATCCTTCAGTCTCATTTGAACCATCCTATTTTATAACAATGCGAAGTTTATGTTGAATTCTGAACCTGGCCGATCACAAATCTGATCTAGGTAATTGAAAAAATACGTGCACATAATAATGATTACTTTATAAATACGAATTCATTTATAACTATATTTAACAACAATAATAATAGTACAAACAAACAACCCTCGTATAACGACGCGCAAGTCACATTCGTTTGCGAGAATGATTTTCATAGGAAACGAGTGGTTACGTACGTTCCAAATGATTTTTTTTTTTTTTTGTATAAAACATTAAATGTATTTTAAGATTAAAAAATAATCTTTATTCAAAATAACATAAACAAAATTTATATATGTCATTTCTTTATCTAGCTATAAAAAGGAATTAATTAAATTTGATCATATCGATCTCTTCTAAAATCACACTCACATTTCGTCTTGTTTCTTTGTCTTAATCGTTTATCCGACAGTTAGGGGAAGTAAAATCACGTTTTATAATACCATGTATGATAGAAATACCGCTTTATACGATGCTTTACACCTGTAAACTAGATACACTCGTACATCAAATTCTCTATGAAATTATTTCTAGAAATTTATTTTAAAAAATTACTTAAACATTAGCGTCGTACATATTTATTTCGATAACCATTTTGAAAATAAAATATTTACACCCGATAAATTTTCCAGTTTAGAATATAATTAAAGTTACGTAAATCAGAAGATTTAATAAATGTTCAAGTGAATTAAAAAAAAAGTGAAAAAATGTTATTCCGATAAAATCATTCAGATGAAAATAAATTCATTGTTTATAATGATAAGGTAATTGAATTTTATGTGAGTGTGTTTAAAATAAAAAATATCACAACAATATGTATTCAAATGAAGAATCAAGCAAAATATAGAAAACTGGACCCCTAGTAAACGATTATCATTTCCAGGGAGATATCTCGAATCCATATCGCATTTATCATAACATTTTGGAATTGTAACAACCTTTTCAAAAAAATAATTGTATAATGCAAATTTAATTCAATCGAATATTAACAAAAATGTGCAATAAAGAACGAAGATAACTTTGTAATTTCTGATAAAACAATAAAAAATCGAAAAATCGATCCAGTTCATACAGAAAATTGTTTATAAGACCTAATTCAATTAGATAACATCAAACTAAATACAGAGTTTTTTTAAAAAAATATAACTATTTAATTTTTTAATAAACTAATTTTTCAATTTCCCAAATGACCAACGATATGAATTTTTTTGTAAGTATACGCATGCGCACATTATACTCATCACATGCGCAGTTTTAGTTTTGTGGTCTTTTTTCCTTTTTTCTATTAGTTTTCGATTCGTAATTCTAGAGCAGGGATCGGCAAACTAAAACCTTTGGGCCAAATCCGACCCGCGGGTTAACTCGTTCGCTACCAGCGTCACACATGTGCGACGACTCGATTTTCTTACCTCAGCCCAGCGTCACAAATGTGTGTCGGATCTGTGACATACATATGAAATGAACCTGGACAGATGAAAAGGAACGGTGACAGATGATCGTTATTAGTTTATGATAACTGTTTGTACCAAATCGTACCGCAAACAGATGAATTATGTTAAAAACAATAAGATGTGGGCGTCACGAATATATATATATATATAAATATACGAATATGTTTGAATGAATTAAAAAATATTGGCAAACGTTAATAAATTTGGGTTACGTTTTAAAACTATGTTTATAAACTTGTTCAATTTTATTCTGTAAAAATAATGAAATAATCATACAAATAACAGTAAATTGAATCCATGTGATATTTAAAAATTTATCAAACAACACGAAAGGTAATTGACATGTATGCCAATATTCAGTATAAAGTGCGAAATTAACGTTATTGGCACGTATTCCAATATACAGATAGTATTTTTATTTTTATAACGTTATGTGTATAAATTTAATTTTAAAATGGATTTATACCACTTTCATTAATAACAAATTGATCCGTTTGTTTTCGATAGTGCAATAACTCCATTTATTTATACATTGAGATATAATATTTAAAGGTTTGCGTTTGAATTACGAAAAATCGTCTTTGGAATATTTTTAGTTGTATTATATAAAAATGTATAAATAAATAATTATTGTTTATTTATAAATTTTCAAACATTTTTTCAAAACAATTTTGAATTTTTTTTATACTAATAATTTTTAAATATCTCAATGTATGTATAAATGGACTTGTACCACTTTCTAATATAACATTTTTACGATAAAACTATACAGAAAATTTCTTTTGATTAATTTATTATAAGTATATTGTACACTCTTGACTGTATTATTATAAATATAAAAAGAGCACATCTATGTCTACCTAAAACTGTCATTAACTCATTTTTTTCTAAAAATGGAGTTATTGTACTTTCAAAAAAAAAAAAAACAGTTAATGTATGACTGCGAAATCTGTAACACAACTACAGGACTACCAATTGGGCTATGTATAGACAAATATTGCAAAACATATGTGTGTCGGTTTGTAAAATTGCTAATTTCACTCATTTAGAACGTTATAAATACATTGCACAAAAATTAATGACAATTTGGTATCATATTTAACGTCTGGGCTCTGGTGGCGGTTTTTCTCCTGAAGCACTGGTAGCGAAAGAGATAATATTGTTTTTACATGAAAAAATTAAAAATAAATCAAATTATACGCTATAACCACTGACATATATAAATGACAATTTGCAAACTACTTTATCGATAGGAAGTACTAATTTCGAACTCCAGAATGATGAAATATTATCTCAAAAAAAAAAAAACAAAAAAAAAACAAAAAAAAAACAATTACATTCCATGCATTAGTACAAAACCAGTCGTCTATTAATAAATGAAAATATTTTATACCTTTTTTTGTAAGTTTCAGCATGTGTATATAAATATTATATAAAAAATCACTTTCTAATAAAAAAAAACCTGTGTTTCTACTAATTGAACCTGTTTTTTTTTTTTTTTTTTCTATGAGTAGAATTGTCCATGTAAATATCTTCAAGTTTGCCTGGCCCGTCGAGCCTAAAAATTTTACGATCTGGCCCTTTTCAAAAAAAGTTCGACCCTTGCTCTAGAGCAAAGTCGATTTTTTGATAATTAAATTTTAATAACTCATTTGAAAATGAATTTAAAATTTATTTAAAATAAATGTGTAAACCCCTGTTTTTTTTTTGTTGATACATACAAACATTTCAATATATTACCCTCGTTTTATTTACTGAAAAACAGGAAAAAAAATTTGTTTGGAACCAATTAACGTTTTTTATATTTAGTAATGTTTCGATTAGTCCGGTTTCAAATAGTCCGGCAAATCAGTGGAACCGATTAGCCGTACTATGCGAGCTATTCCTGTAATTTATATTAATTAAGTAAACGAAATATTTTTGTCTAGTGCAGGCGTCGGCAACCTTTTTCGGCTGCGGGTCAAAATCAACGAAAATGTGATTATTAAGAAGACGTTTCGGGTCGGTGGTATTTTCATTTTAAAACAGTAGTCTTTTAGTGAATAATAAGATGAGTTTTATTGAGAAAATAATTACAAGATGCTCTTAAAACATAAAAATTCAAAATTGTAATTGTAATTACTATAAAAACAAATATAATTGTCAAATTTTAGTTCATTAATTTATGAACTTTATTTATAAACGTTCTCTTCGTTTTCAATGGCGCTCCCCTGATGCTGAATCTGTGATGTCAATTTAGTCAAGTCTGATTTATAATCAGTCATCTTGAGACAAATACATGCGTCTGAATTTTCGATAGTTCAGCTGCTCCTGTTTTTACTTACAATAAATTTCACGTGTGAAAATATTTGCTCACATTTATAAGTAGAACCGAACGCGGATAAAATGGCAAAACTAATTTTTTTCAAAGATGAAAAGTGATGCCCAATACGTTGATATCATGAGAAGATTAATGATCTTCCGTTTTTTCTAAATCTTTCCGCAATGTCTTGAATTTATTCGTTCACAACGTTAAACTTTTAAAATCAATCGTTTCTAAACTTAAATTGTCAATTTTAAGATATTCAAAACACTGCAAATCTGAAATATTTTCGTCTATTTCGTCGGGCTGTATTATAAATGTAAACATTTCGCCGTGCTTTTTAAAACTTTGAAATCTACTTTCAAATTCATTTCTAATGTTCAAAATTCAACTTTCGATCATATTTAGATCGCTTTCATCGATAATTCTTTCTCATATTGGCATTTTAACAAAGGAAAGAAAAACAATATTTTAGTTTTTATGTCAGTTTCAAACAATATTAATTTGTTTGATAATTTATTTTTATATATTATAGTTTATTTGCGGAACTCAGGTGGGTCACTTGAAATTATCGAACGGGTCACTTGCTGATCCGCGGATCATAGATTGCCGACGCCCGGTCTAGTGTTTAGTCATTAAAAATAATTATTAAAAAATCAAATTAAATTCTGGTTTCGGTTTTAAAAATACACGAATTGTTTTCGAATATTAATATTATTTAAAAACATTCGATAAAATTATTAAGTATTACACATTTTAATTTTGAAAAAACGAGACGATTTTATTTATTATAAAAATATTAAATTGTCAATTAAATTTGTCTGCACGACATCCGAACAAAACAATATAATACACATTCTATTATACGAATTTATCGTTAAAAATATACGATTTAACACAAATGAATTTTAACACCAACAGTACAATGGTTTAAAGTGTTCAATAATCACTTATTGTTCACTGATTATTTATAAACAAATTGGCCGATGCACTTCGATGGCGACACTATCATTGTCAGAAAAGCTCAGACGATGTTGGCGTCGCAACAATAAGTGATTATTAACACTAGAACTACCGATGTTACATATATACCTAGTTCTACCGCACGCGTCAAATTGACGTATTTTTGATCATGGCTTTCATTTTAACTTTTCGCTTAGTTTATGTAAATAAAAGAATATAATTTAACAAAAACAACACTTAATATAATAATTCATTAGTTATTAATACAGAAAAAAAACAAACAAAAACACTTTCTATTTGCATTTATATTATAGCACATTTGATATGTATGGAATAACTATGAATCACATATTTTACAAATACATGTCATCTGTGATGAACACTTGCCACAAACATATTTGTCAGTTCGTAAGCGAACACTCCTCTCGCTTTTTTTGTCGAAACGAATGAATCTCATAATTTCCGAAAATCTGTTTCTACTCATAGTTTCGGCAAAGAAAGAAGGTCCCCGTTTTTTGGACCACAAATACGATAAATTCATGTTTCTTGCTTCGTAGGCTCCTCGAGCATACAAAATGGCTATAAAAGCATATAATTCGTCCATAGTAATTTTCCAGTCGTTCTGTAAAATGTTTCTGGCCTGTAGCTCCGTGCAAGCTTTTATGTGGCTCATAATTCTATTATCAATTATAAGCCGAAATACACTACTAACATTACCGAGCATAATGTTTCGCTTCGCATAACCAGTCGGGCCCGAAGTATCCTTGAATATAGTACGTAATGGCAATCTACCGACACGACCATTCCCTAATTCTTCCCATTCAGTACCGTCGACAGCAATGTCTTTTTGCTGTCTCGGTTCGGTTTCTGTTCGGCTATCCGATTCAGTATCTGAACATATTCGCAATCGCTTACTGCGTTTGTGGCTATTTTGGGGAATTTCAACCGAGAAGTTTATCACATTAGAAGTACAACTGATAATGATTGCAACCTGATTACATTCACCGGTTAGAGCGTTTAGTACTAAACCGAATCATAATCCGAACAAAATAGATCCCGTTATAACGGCTGCCGAACACTTTGGATCATTCGATAATACATTTTTCATAGGAAAAATGTACCTAAAATTTTTCCAGGAAATGTCTGAAAGCGATATATGTGTATGCAAGGATGGACATCGATACGTATTTACATTCACTTGAATATAAATTTTGAGATTGCTAATTTCGTCAATTTGACGTGTCTTGGTAGAAATAGGTATAGGTCATACTAATTATGGAAGTTAAAGTAGCTGAGTGGAAATTGAATAGGAATATTTAACTGTTCTTATATTTCATTAAAAGTCGTCATAAAATTCTAGAACAATACATAAACCATATCGAAATTTTTAAGCACGAAATTTGAAAATCGTCAAAATGACGCTCTTGGTAGTTCTAGTGTTAAACACGTTAGACCAGTGATTCTCAACCACTGTGCCGCGGCAGTTTAGTGTGCCGCGAGATTCTTGAAGTGTGCCGCCACTGCGAATACCCATACTTTTAAAGAAGAAAAATCACTAATTTCATTGCGTGATTTCAAAACAATTTTTTTTTCGATATTTAATTTCAAAACATCCAGAAGAATAAATTAATTCGTTCTGGATTAATCATAGGTACGATTATCCGACAATATCATAAAAAGCTTTAAGTGTGTTATCGCAATTTTCCATATCTTACGAGTAAATCTTTATTGTTGTTAATTATATATTTCAGATATTATATATTTACGATATCAGTTATTGAATTACTTTTGGATTTCAATTATTTCAATATTTTGGAATTGTAAATATACTCAAGATCTAAATTGTATTCAAATTTTTTTTTATTTCATTGATTATTTCAATCATTGTTCGATTACAATTATGTTTGCCTTTAATTTTTTCATTATTGAACAGTAATAACATTGTGGACTTTAATTATTTTACGATTATTATTTTAAACTTTAATCATGTTTAAGACTCTAATTACTTTCATGATTATTGTGCATCATCGGACTTGTATATATTTATGATGTCGATATTTCAATCGTTGTTGCTTCGATTATATTTAAGACCTTGATTACTCAATCACATCTGGACATTGTTGTTATAGTCACAACTGTAATTATTTCAATCGTTGTTGAATTTCAATCACGAATTTTATTATATTAAAAATGTATATATGTGAATGATAATATTTGTGGTATAAATATTTCAATCACTGTTGAATTTTAATTCTATTAAATGTTTAATATTTCAATAATTATTATGTTCGAGATGTTTTAATTATATATAAGAGTTTAAATATTCAAATGATTTATATTTGTGTAAATTAAATCTGAGTTTTAATGTATAATTGATTGTGATTTATGAATGTTTTTTTATATAAATTAATTTTTATAATTTATATATCGAGGTCCGAATTAAAAATTTCTCTATGCTGAATTTGTAATTATAACGATTTTACTTAAACTGTGTCATTTTAGATTTTCAATTATACTTGTTCTGTTTGTAATTATTTGCAACATTAATATTTATTCAATAGTAGAATGTCAATGTGAATGATTATTATTTAAGATGTTAATTATTTCAATCATTGTTGAACTTTAATTCTACCAAACACTAAATATTTTAATAATTATTATAATTGAGATGTTATAATTATAATTAAGAGTTTAAATATTAGAATGATTATATTTTCGAATAATCAGTGGACTTTATTTATATTGAATACTTTAATTATTTGATTATATTTCGAATATGGAATGAATGTGAGTTTTCATGTATATTTAATTGTGATTAATGTTTTTTTTTTTATAAATATATATATATATATATTGTTGGAGAATCAAGCAACATTCATGCTCGTTCTTCCCCGCGTTCCCTCATGTGCATATACTTGAAATGTCTCGTTTAGACCAATCAATAGGGCAAAAAAACACCTGTTTTTCACTAAAATTCCGGAATGGATGAGGCCGTTTTTTTTTTGTTGGGGGCGATGTTACAAGTAACAATATGTGTTTTGCAACTGAAAAAACCGCAGAATAAAGGTACTAGGAAGGTGCAAAGTTGGCGAAATTATGTTTTTCGTTCTTCAAGCATAGACAATGCATTTTAGAGAAAAAAGTTTTAGATAAAAGTTGTAAAGAATGAAAAAACCTTTATTTTAAGCCATTACTTGATAAATTACGTTGATTGATTATTGCAAAAAAAGCGAAAAACCATAAAAAATGGCCATTATTTACAAATCAATTATTTATTGCATTTTTCACTTTTTGAAACTTTTTCGGCAAGCGTGGTGAAGCTTATACGAATTTAAACAAAATACCGTGTTGAAAATTCGAATTCGTTCATTAGTTGCTAACTTACAGTAAATTGTTTATCCCGAGATGCCCAATGTACGAGGCTATAACTTTTTAATGGCCGAAAGTTTCCACTTTCAAAAGGGCTCAAACTCTTTAGCAAAATATATATTTTTATGTTATATTAGCGGTGTATAAAAATTTTTGTATTTTATTGCATAAAAAGTCATTAGAAAAAGTAGTTCCTTATTTGCTAATAAACATTTAAATTTTCAACGATCCTATACATTGTGGCAATTTATAAAATAGAAAATCTGAAAGCTTATTGCAAGACGCAGATTTAAAAAAAAAAAAATCTGCCCAATAGAAAGTCAGATACGATTTTTTTAAACAATCGTAACCCTTTTGTTTATAACATTGAAGAAACAAATTTAGCGGCAATGGGTACCGTAAACCCTATATTTTTAATATTTTTTATGTAATTTCAAAAACTAACGTTTATTTATCATCAAAATTGAAGGAAAACTTGACTATTTCAAAAGTTATGGCCCGATCACTGTGGCGGGGGGAAGGCGGCGAACGAACTGTAGTGCGGTCGAGTAGTAAACAAATCCATTGTAGACTCTTATAACCTTCAAGCAGTGGCGCTCGGCGAAATTGTTGATAATTTATTATCTACTGGCTCAATTTTGATGTTTTTTTTTTTTTAATTTAGGGTAGGACATAAAATAATACATTTTTAGCAAGTTTATTTTTACAAAAAAATAATATTTCATTTATTATTTAGGCATCTTTACCTAAGAATCCTACACGAAGTAATTGAACACCTTTTTTTTCAATTTTTTTATCGTATACTGCCGTTATATGTACACAACAATGAAAAGAAATATTTATAATAATGTTTTAATAAGTCTAATTGTACTCGTTGAATCTTGCACGTTTAATTTTGAAAATAAAATCTTCGTGTATAAAATTAGATTTTTATCTAGTGTGTATATTCAAATTAATAATTTTACAATTTTGTACAATTATATTACATATATATATATATATATATATATATATATATATATATATATATATATATATATATATATATATATATATATATATATATATAAGTTAATCTTGTATGTAATTAAGTATAAAAATATTTGCTGATATAATAAATGAAATATTATTTTTTTGTAAAAATAAACTTGTTAAAAATGTATTATTTTATGTCCTACCCTAAATTAAAAAAAAACATCAAAATTGAGCCAGTAGATAATAAATTATCAACAATTTCGCCGAACGCCACTGATTGAAGGGTATAAGAGTCATCAATTTGTTTACTATTCGACCGCACTACAGTTCGTTCACCGCCTTCCCCCCGCCACAGTGATCGGGCCATAACTTTTGAAATAGTCAAGTTTTCCTTCAATTTTGATGATAAATAAACGTTAGTTTTTGAAATTACATAAAAAATATTAAAAATATAGGGTTTACGGTACCCATTGCCGCTAAATTTGTTTCTTCAATGTTATAAACAAAAGGGCTACGATTGTTTAAAAAAAAAATCGTATCTGGCTTTCTATGGGGCAGATTTTTTTTTTTTTTTTTTTAAATCTGCGTCTTGCAATAAGCTTTCAGATTTTCTATTTTATAAATTGCCACAATGTATAGGATCGTTGAAAATTTAAATGTTTATTAGCAAATAAGGAACTACTTTTTCTAATGACTTTTTATGCAATAAAATACAAAAATTTTTATACACCGCTAATATAACATAAAAATATATATTTTGCTAAAGAGTTTGAGCCCTTTTGAAAGTGGAAACTTTCGGCCATTAAAAAGTTATAGCCTCGTACATTGGGCATCTCGGGATAAACAATTTACTGTAAGTTAGCAACTAATGAACGAATTCGAATTTTCAACACGGTATTTTGTTTAAATTCGTATAAGCTTCACCATGCTTGCCGAAAAAGTTTCAAAAAGTGAAAAATGCAATAAATAATTGATTTGTAAATAATGGCCATTTTTTATGGTTTTTCGCTTTTTTTGCAATAATCAATCAACGTAATTTATCAAGTAATGGCTCAAATTAAAGGTTTTTTCATTCTTTACAACTTTTATCTAAAACTTTTTTCTCTAAAATGCATTGTCTATGCTTGAAGAACGAAAAACATAATTTCGCCAACTTTGCACCTTCCTAGTACCTTTATTCTGCGGTTTTTTCAGTTGCAAAACACATATTGTTACTTGTAACATCGCCCCCAACAAAAAAAAAACGGCCTCATCCATTCCGGATTTCTTTCCTTGTTTTTGCCCTATTGATTGGTCTACGTTGTTCAGTGTATGAATTTATACATAACAATCATAGTAACCAAGCGTCATTTCATCAAATTGACGAATCAAAGAACGATAATTGCTCGCGGTTATTCGCGTGCTCACTTGCTAGCAAAATCTCGCTCGCTCATTAGCGCGCAAGAAAAGAAGTTCTCGTAATTAGCGGTGAATAGGCTTGTATGCAAGCAAACGTGCTCAGGAATCTCTCTTGTCGTTTAGCGAGGCTCGTGAACGCACGTCTGCTCTTCGATTCTCCTATAATCTTGCATCATCTTCTCAATACTCATATTTTAAACGCAAACAAGTGTTTTAGGGTGATGAATAATATCATACAAGACGGTTTAACTCATTATTTTTGTACATTGTCGTTAATTCAACCATATAAATTCAGTGATAGTCGATGATAAACCCAGTGATAGTGATTCTCACAACGTGGTGCTAACACGGTGAACTCATTTTGTATTTATCAGTGTGCTATTAAGAATCAATAATTATTGTTAGTTTTCTCTTAAACATTCAACTACTCAAATGTACATGTATAATCATTGTAAATAGATTTAGTGATTTGTATAAATTCTATACTCGACGTCTATTACTGCCCCTACTAACATCTTCGACTACGACGATCTGAGCTATCGTGTGCGATTATCCATCGTTCGCGCACATATATATATATATATATATTATATTATATTATATATATATATATATGTGTATGTGTGGCGGCTATGAATTTGGTGACAATAGCCGATCACTTTTAGTCAACAACAATTATATACACTAGTGTAAAGTCAAAATTTTTTACTTATTTTTCATAAATAATATATTTACAAAAATTATAAAAATGTAATGTGAAACAATTCGTATAAGTGAACAAAATCGGAGAAAACATAATCTCCAAATATATAATATATATATATATATATATATGTGGCGATTACGAAACGACAGATGTGCAATTCAATAATCGCATTTAGAAAAAGTTAACAATCATCTAACGATCGGTACAACGGTCAAATCATTGTCGTACAAGAAAATATATTAACCGCGACAATCAACTTTCAAACCAAAAGCGGTATATAAACAAGGAACGCGTGGAATTAGACACTCGTGTACGAACTCTTGGGAAGTCAAGTGCGGTCTTAATTAAATGTGTTAGTGTCCATCGTCATGCATTGGGATTTTGTGAACTAAGGAACTGATATATAATTGTGTGTGGACAGTGCTAATATCGGACATATGCAACCACCGGTGCGCGCTTAGCCACGAACATCCTTTGTATTTATCTCACGAATAATCGATTTCATTTTGTTGTTAACTTGTATAACAAACTGTAACATTTGTAGAATAAAAGTTTATTAATAGGAGATGAATTCCTACGAGTCAACCTACATGTTAATTTCCTATATATATATATATATGTATATGTATATATATATGTATATATATATATATATATATATATATATATATATATATGTATATATATATATATATATGTATTGTTAGATATATAATACATTTGACATTCATAAATTAAAATGTGGTAATGATTCATCTTTGATGTAAGAATCAGTTGTATAAGTTATTACATAAGAGCCAGTATATAAGCAGTGTACAACAAGCAGTGAAAAGCAGTGTGTACAATTGTAGTGTCAAGCGTAGAATTGTCGTATCATATAGAGTTGCATATCAGTCGTAGTATCGGAACAGTGTAGTGTCGAATAGAGTATCATATATGTAAAGTATATTGTATATATTAATTAATCTAAGTATGTGTATAGTTGTTATTGTAAATATATTGTAACTTTGACGTTTGTTCTTCATATTATTCCACGGAACACCTCAGTAAATTAAAACATATATATATATATATATAATACATATATATATATATTATACATAATACATATATATATATATATTATACATAATACATATATATATATTATACATGGCCGATTATGACTTGCAACCTCATAATCGGCCAAATACAACTGACTAATAGAGAACGTTACGAAACTTCATCGAGATAAGATGTATTTTCGTTCGCATGAATACAAATTGTCGAGGATAATTATATCGAATTAAATATCGATAATCATGTGAGTTTAATTAGCTCTTTTGATTTATTACAATTGTTTTAAAATGAATTTACAATAATATGGAACAATTTTCAGACATCCATGAAAAACTGAACTGTTTAATTCAGAGCACATGACGAATATATTAACAAAATATAACCAATCAATAATCATATTTACAAGATATTAATAATCCGAAGGGTATTAACAAGATATTGAGGATAGTTATATCGATTTAAATATCAATCACGACGTAAGTTTAATTAACTTTTTTTTATTTCTTTCAATTATTTTAAAATGAATTTACACTAGTTTGGAATTATTTTCAGATTTCCATGGACAACAGGACATGGCCAGAGGATATTACACCGTGGATAGTTATATCGAATTCAACATCGATGACCACGTAAGTGTTTAATTAATTTCATTGTTTATTATAATTATTTTAAAATTTTATTTACAAGAAATAAAATTTTATTGAATTAGTTTTGGATTTAAAAAAAAAAAAAACTGTTTCATACAATGTATATATATATATATATATATATATGTGATATTTTTAATTTTTAAATTTAATGTTTTGAGCTATTTTAATTTTTTCAAAAACTTGTTCCAGATATAATTTTGATTAAATTATGTATTTTGAATTTTTCTAATTTCAGAATTCACCTTCAAGGATGTTTCGACTTCGTTAAAATCGATGCACGTCAGTGGAGAAGACGCTACGGCTGCAGGAAATTGTCCTCGGCCTTGTACGCACTTACGATCGCTTATATTGCCTACTGCTAACCGTTCTCAGCAGCAGCAGCAGCAGCATATCCAACAATGATTTCTTTGGTCGACATCATGACCTGAATAATCTTCTCCATGTAATGCAGCTGAAGATCTTTAGAAGAAACCTTAGATTTAATTGTAAGTTTAAGTTGATTTTGATAACGGTGATTAATAATGTTGTTACTATTAGGAGAAAATAATTTCAATTGATCACAGTATAGAAATACAGTTGTCTTTTTAAATTCATTCATAAAGCAAATATAATATACAAGTCATGGATTTTTCCTTTACATTGTTGATGGTTAATAATTTTTTATAGTTGATAATTACGAAAAATATAATATTCATTATATAATATATATTATAGTTTTTTAATATTCTATATATATATATATATATATATATATATATATATATATATATATATATGCATATGTTTAATTCTACTATCAGTTTAGTAAAATTACAGTATATTTCTTTTGATATTTAATACAAGTATACATATCCACCTTTTTTAATATGTGTGTATCTTATACCGAATATTCACTCCGATAGTAACAAAATGAATTAACATTTTAATTATTATTATTATTATTTTGTTATTAAGAATAATACATTGATAACGACAATTTCTCTAAACTAAAACTTAGCGCGTTCGTCGCCAGATGCATGAAATGAGCAACTGTCTCTGTCTGGCTAATTGACCATATGACATTCTCTGTCATATACATTACACTATAACCATACGAATAATATAGATAAAAAATGAAATTACGGTTTTTTCAAAATTGCAACAAAGAACTAATACTATTATAATTATTATTTCGTTGTATACTATTGTAAAATTCATATTCAATAATAATATTCGATTTTATAAACAATTCGAAATTCTTCCTTCAAGTCATACAATGAACTTGGATGAACACAATCAATGGATTTTGACATTGTACAATAATAGTAATTTATAATATCATTACATATATATATATATATATATTATTAAAAGATTATAGAAAATACGCTATACTAATCGCTATAATAAATCTCTGAACGTTTGGATTCGGAAGGCGTCTCAGACACTTCTATAATTGGAGACGTAGTGCTGTCTTCTACACCGTCCGAGATTCGGACGGCGTTTCGGGTTACATATCGGGCTTCATATTTGGCAGCGTATCTGGTTGCTGCGTATCGTATAGCGTAACGGGTGGCGTCTGGGGATGCACCTGGGGTGGCGTCTTACGCTGGGTGTATTTTTTTTGCTTGTTTTTGAAATTTTGCTATTGATAAATTCCTATATTTTTTTTCTTCATGGATTATAATTTCCTTAAGTAATTTTTTGTGTGCATTAACAATTTTCATATATACATTGACAGAAAAGTGAATCGATCAATCGTTATAAACAGTATATAACGTTGTAAACAGTAGGCTACGTTTATGCCGAGGAAAAGTATTTGCCGCCATTGTGTGTGTGTGTGTGTGGCCTTTTCGATTCGACAATTATTTACGTACTTTGGGGGTTTGCGATTATATTTTAGAGTGCAAAGCGACACGAACACACCAGATGTTCGTATTCGACTGACGTGTGATACGAGCGTAGTGATATGAACTGCAGTCTTAAACAGAAAAAATATATTTATATGTCGCCGGACGTTAACGAAGAATTAGTTTCTTTTATTTCTTTTTAATAAAACATAAATCTAGGCGTCACATTCGGATGATCCTATATTTGTAAAAAATTATGTTCCTACTTAGAGCCCAAATTTCAATTTGAACGAAGTGATATTCTATTTTTTGGAATTAGGTTTTGGAGGGTTGATAGAGGTGAAAACGTAAAGCCACTTTTTTTTGGTTTTTCCTTCATAACTTTTAACCTTTGCAACCTAGGAAGCTGAAATCTTGTACACAGGGATGAGTTATGTTGCTCTTTTCAAAATAGATTTTATTTGAATTTAATTACACAAACAAATTTTATGATCCGATTTTTTATTTTAAATAAAATACATATATTCCATTACAATCCTAATAAACATTTAACCCTGTGATATATTTTGAAGCATGTGATTTTGTGAAGAGGTACATTGCAATGTTTGCAGATGTAAACAGTTGTACTCCGTTTATTATGCTTACTGCACATGCGGCACTGTCTTTGTGGGTTTCCATGCTCTTGATTTGTTGATCCTTGCTGTCGATGTTTTATTAAACATCGGAGCTCTTTATAACAAAAATGTCTTCCAGTTGTGTTGCGTGAAGATTGTTTTTCAATTGATTTTCCAATAGAGGATGGGATATTTGTCCGGTGAGTTGGGAAGAAATATATAAACATTGTTTATTTTCCATGCTCTTGATTTGTTGATCCTTGCTGTCGATGTTTTATTAAACATCGGAGCTCTTTATAACAAAAATATCTTCCAGTTGTGTTACGTGAAGATTGTTTTTCAATTGATTTTCCAATAGAGGATGGGATATTTGTCCGGTGAGTTGGGAAGAAATATATAAACATTGTTTATTTTCCATGCTCTTGATTTGTTGATCCTTGCTGTCGATGTTTTATTAAACATCGGAGCTCTTTATAACAAAAATATCTTCCAGTTGTGTTACGTGAAGATTGTTTTTCAATTGATTTTCCAATAGAGGATGGGATATTTGTCCGGTGAGTTGGGAAGAAATATTTAAACATTGTTTATTTTCCATGCTCTTGATTTGTTGATCCTTGCTGTCGATGTTTTATTAAACATCGGAGCTCTTTATAACAAAAATATCTTCCAGTTGTGTTACGTGAAGATTGTTTTTCAATTGATTTTCCAATAGAGGATGGGATATTTGTCCGGTGAGTTGGGAAGAAATATATAAACATTGTTTATTTTCCATGCTCTTGATTTGTTGATCCTTGCTGTCGATGTTTTATTAAACATCGGAGCTCTTCATAACAAAAATGTCTTCCAGTTGTGTTGCGTGAAGATTGTTTTTCAATTGATTTTCCAATAGAGGATGGGATATTTGTCCGGTGAGTTGGGAAGAAATATATAAACATTGTTTATTTTCCATGCTCTTGATTTGTTGATCCTTGCTGTCGATGTTTTATTAAACATCGGAGCTCTTTATAACAAAAATATCTTCCATTTTTCAATTGATTTTCCAATAGAGGATGGGATATTTGTCCGGTGAGTTGGGAAGAAATATATAAACATTGTTTATTTTCCATGCTCTTGATTTGTTGATCCTTGCTGTCGATGTTTTATTAAACATCGGAGCTCTTCATAACAAAAATATCTTCCAGTTGTGTTACGTGAAGATTGTTTTTCAATTGATTTTCCAATAGAGGATGGGATATTTGTCCGGTGAGTTGGGAAGAAATATATAAACATTGATTTTCCATGCTCTTGATTTGTTGATCTCTGTCGATGTTTTATTAAACATCGAGCGGCAAAAATACTTCCAGTTGTGTTGCGTGAAGATTGTTTTTCAATTGATTTTCCAATAGAGGATGGGATATTTGTCCGGTGAGTTGGGAAGAAATATATAAACATTGTTTATTTTCCATGCTCTTGATTTGTTGATCCTTGCTGTCGATGTTTTATTAAACATCGGAGCTCTTTATAACAAAAATATCTTCCAGTTGTGTTACGTGAAGATTGTTTTTCAATTGATTTTCCAATAGAGGATGGGATATTTGTCCGGTGAGTCGGGAAGAAATGTTTAATCATTGTTTATTTTCCATGGTCTTGATTTGTTGATCCTTGCTGTCGATGTTTTATTAAACATCGGAGTTGTTTATTAAATTTCACTATACCAATCAAAATAGCATTACTATTATTGAATAAATTAATAAATATATGTATAATAATTTAACCTTCGACGGCGACGTCAATTGGCTCGACAGGCATAGACGGCATCGGACGGTGGTTCGGGCATGGCGGCTCGGACGGCGGCATACTCGACGGCATACTCGACAGTGCGCTGGGGCGGCGGACGCTATACGGGGGCACTCGACGACCAACCGGGTTTCTCGGGCCCAACGGCGGCGCGTAAGGCGGCGCGTCGGGTGGCGTTTGCGGCAGTGCCTGGGGCAGCGGCTCGGACAGCAGCTCGGACGGCGGCTCGGACGGCGGTTCGGACGGCGTTTTGGGCGGCGTCTTGGGCGGCGTTTTGGGCGGCGTTTTGGGCGGCGTTTTGGTCGGCGTTTTGGTCGGCGTTTTGGTCGGCGTTTTGGTCGGCGTTTTGGTCGGCGTTTTGGTCGGCGTTTTGGTCGGCGTTTTGGTCGGCGTTTTGGTCGGCGTTTTGGTCGGCGTTTTGGTCGGCGTTTTGGTCGGCGTTTTGGTCGGCGTTTTGGTCGGCGTTTTGGTCGGCGTTTTGGTCGGCGTTTTGGTCGGCGTTTTGGGCGGCGTTTTGGGCGGCGTTTACGGCAATGCCTAGAGCGGCGGCTCGGATGGCGGATCGGATGGCAACTCTGACAGCAGCTCGGATGGTGGCGAACGTACGTGCACTATACAAGTGCACAGTGCACAATTGTACAACATATCGATACAAAAGTAATAGTAGAGGTTATGTATACCGATTCCACATACACATTCGTTTTATTCACTTAACAACAGACGTTTTTCCTTTTTTTTAAAAAAAAGATGCAATTCGAAACGATCGCGCCATTTCCGTACATGAATCTATAATGAAATTCGATTCTACGAGCCGTATTTTCAAATAGGACCGACGATGCATTTTCTCTTGCACGAACGAAACACATATTTCGACCGTTAACTGATTTATATATTATTGAAAATATCAGAGATCTAGTAGAAAGTTCTGTCCGAAAAGAGGAACTCTAGTTTCAGAGACGAGTGATTCTACAGAAATGGAATTCACAAATTGCCATCACGTTGAATTGAAAATGTATTATATTCTTTTTCAATTCAAAAACAGACAGAATTTTCCGATAGACGTAGTACTACTTACCCTCTCGGTTCAGCCATTTCCACCAAAAAAATATAAAAAATACAACACAAAAAAGAAACAAAACAAATATACAACACAACAACAACACAAAATAAATAAACGACACAGCAACCGATGATAATGCAACGAGAAACGAAACAATAATGACGTACGCTTAGCCATGAAAGGTCTGTGGCGCTGGAATATAAGCCTTGTAGGGCACTATACTGGCTATGTCGATTTCAAATTTCAGCAAGTTCGATGAAGGGATTTAGATTCTATACGTATTTGTTTGAATTAACAGTAGTTAATTGTTTATAACAATAATATAAATCAATAAATATCGATATAATAATATCGTCTCCGACGGCGATGTCTATCGTCAATCGGCATACCAGACGGCCAATCGGGTATTGTGGCTTCGAACGACGTTTAGGGCTGCGCCTCGGACGGCAAAAATATCTTCCATTTTTCAATCGATTTTCCAATAGTGGATGGGATATTTGTCCGGTGAGTGGGGAAGAAATGTTTAAACATTGTTTATTTTTCCATGCTCTTGGTTTGTTGATCCTTGCTGTCGATGTTTTATTAAATATCGGAGTTCTTCATAACAAAAATGTCTTCCAGTTGTGTTCCGTGAAGATTGTTTTTTAATTGATTTTCCAATAGAGGATTGGATATTTGTCCGGTGAGTCGGGAAGAAATGTTTAAACATTGTTTATTTTTCCATGCTCTTGGTTTGTTGATCCTTGCTGTCGATGTTTTATTAAATATCGGAGTTCTTCCAGTTGTGTTCCGTGAAGATTGTTTTTTAATTGATTTTCCAATAGAGGATAGGATATTTGTCCGGTGAGTTGGGAAGAAATGTTTTAAACATTGTTTATTTTCCATGCTCTTGATTTGTTGATCCTGCAAGATTACTACCAGGGCAGTGCCAATCTGTATATCTAGCATTAATGTCTCCTCCCAAGATAACTCGTTGGGACATTTGCATTATTTTATTTATGTCGGCGGTGTCTATTATGTCCTTAGCGCTTCTATAAGTCGTGGTTGGTAATATTTTTGTAGGGATCTGACGATTCCCTGTTCGGCGGTCTTTTATGCAAATTGCATCGTTGTGGGCGGAGTCGGATTTATATATTATATTTGTTCAGGCGACAACATACTTTATTTTTAAATTAACAACAGATGTTTGAATTCCTTTTCTTTTATTCGATTATTGTATTTCATAGAAATATTTTCTAAGTTATAATCGTCTTCTTGTGGCGAAGGTGGTTCATCGTAATCAATATTTGATAGTGAATATTTTTTGTACCAATAATTTAGATGTTCAGTCCAATGATTAATATAAAAATTACTCTTGTGATATTCCCTATAACCAATTCTAATCGCTATAACTTCTTGTGTCTGGCCTACGAATGTACTGTATGTCTTGTCTTTTCCTATTATCTACCTGTACTCTGTCTTTCGGACGCGGCGCGTCCTTTTCGAAACGTCTCTCGTGTCTGGGTAGCCACTCTAACTTGTTAAGAATCACAAAAATAACTAACACTTTGAAAAAGAATATTTTCCATATTCACCACTGACAGATTAATAAACTTTAGCGACGTCCGAGACGACATTATGCCGTCAATTATCGAAGTGTCAGAGACGCCTTCAGAATCCGAAGGTTCGGAAAATTATTACAGCGCATTTTGATGACGATTGACAGATTTAAATGGAACATTTTAAATATTTTAATCGAGATGTGTAATTATAATGAAGAGTTTAAATATTTGAATGTTTATATTTTCGAATAATCAGTGGACTTTATTTATATTGAATACTTTAATTATTTGATTATATTTCGAACATGGAATGAATGTGAGTTTTCATGTATGTGAGTTTTAATTGTGATTAATGTTTTTTTTTTATAAATATATATAAATTACTCATACAACACATACATCATACACACATCATATATATACATCTTATACACACACACTACACACATATACATATTACATTAAAACACATACCACATGCACACACACCACTTACACCCACACACATCACATATACACACATTACATATATATCAAATAAATGCCACACACACGCACACACACACACACTAAATAAACAGCATATAAATACAACTTTCTAAATGATTCGAAACGTTGCTTGTTTGCAGTGAAGTATTTTTAAGAATTTTGTTTAAATGTTTAATGCAGTTATTTGAATTGTTAATGTTTGAATATAATATTTAGGAATTTGTTTTAAACGATGTCTATAATTATTTTATATCGATGTATATATGTTGTGTGACGAATAAAGAATTTTTTATCGGAAGATGTTTATTTCTATTACATTATATGTATATAATACATTTATATTTTTTAATATTGTGTTTTTTCTTCTTTATTATTAATATAAGTTTTTGTTAGCGATTA
Source organism: Neoneuromus ignobilis (assembly GCA_029203775.1). NCBI lineage: Eukaryota > Metazoa > Arthropoda > Insecta > Megaloptera > Corydalidae > Neoneuromus > Neoneuromus ignobilis. The sequence continues at coordinate 108,423 of CP092088.1, read as the reverse complement.
TAGTAATGAATGCAAAGAAGAAAAAGTAATAATAATTATAATCAGAAGAATGATATTAGTGAACAGGAAGAAAAGTATTAATGTGCTTGGGAAATATTATAATTATTAATATAAGTAATAATAGAATAGAAGTTGTTTTAATGGTAATTAATAATAATTATAATAATAATAAATTGTAAGGAGAAGAAGAAGCGTTGTTATTTATTATTATTTTTAATATTTATATATATATATATATATATATATATATATTGTTGTGATGATGATGATAATACACTAGTGATATACATTGTTAATCCATCGATTGAGTTTGTTCAAGTTCTTTTTATGGTTTTAAAATAGAATTGAACAGAGTAAAATTCAATGATATTTTTTAATACAATGGTCACTTGTTTAAAAGAGATGAATGATTGTATAATGTACTGAATATATATATATATATATGAGGGTCGTTTGATTAGTATGTTAAATTTATTTATTGTTTAATTAAATTTTTCAATTTAGTTTTTCTCATTTTTACTTTACGTTTAAAGATTGTTTTACGTTGAACATATTTTTTCAATAATCATGCAAACTCGTATCGACTTTTTCAATTCACATCGATCTAGCTAGTATGCATGTTTTGTCAATTTTCACGATTGCATTTTATCACATAAAATTTTAGAAAAAATACACTTGCTTAAGTGAATTTGTTTTCATTCCGTTTTTATATTAAATATTAATTTGTGTCTGACTTTTCTCTATTTTTTATTGAAATCAGGTTGAATATTATATTAGTTTTGATTTCTCGAGTATGTAGGACTATTATAGGTATAGAGTTCGTCTAATAGGGTAGGTCATTTATATATATAAATAAATTAGAGTTCGTTTAATAGGTACGGCAATTTTTATCTCGTTTTTATCAGGGAGGGGTAGAGGCCGGCCACTTGTTAATTTATATTGAACTTCGGGAGGACGAGGTAACATCGGACTAATTTTTTAATATCGCGTTCAAGTGTGTGTGTGCGCAAATGTAATGCAATTATGAGAATGCGATGCAATGTGTTGTTCTGAAATTGTATGAACCGTAATAAAAAAAAAAATCGTTATAATAATTTTTAAAGAGATATTATAATTTCTTTTTTTTTTGACAGTTTAATCTGTGAAATTTAAAAGTCATACGATTTAATAATCTCAATCTATCATTTCATAAAATATGTAAATAATTTAACAATCTGATTGATTAGATACTTGTAAATAGTAATTGTTTAATTAATATTGTTTAAAATATATAACTAAGTATTTTCAAAAAATTATCAATATATTTTTTTAAGTAATAATTTAATTAAGACCAATAAATAAATTTGATATTGTCATAACACACACACAACACACACATACACACTATTCTATATAATCTTTTATGAATGACTAAATAAATAATGTAAGACTAATAAACGTTTCTTCTAATTGAACAGTATTCATTTATTATATTTGTAAATAAATAAAGTCGTTTCATATAAATAATAAGTGATTATTATTTTCGGACGAACGATAGTTTAATGGTCACTGTTTTATCAGAGAGTCATATATATATATATATATATATATACATATATATATATATATACATACACGTATATATATATATATATATATATATATATATATATATATATATATATATATATATATATATATATATATATATATATATATATATATATATATATATATATATATATATATACATACACGTATATATATACATATATATATATATATATATGTAAGTGTTTGTCAATAGGTAATACAGGAGATACTCTAAATAAATTTCTTGTTGGAGGACATTTTCAAACTAAATCTTCTACGATGGAATTGAGTACCAATAGTCAAAATAATAATGAGACAATAAAACTTGATGGTAATAAAAGTGTCTTAAGTAAAAATTTTAGTTCCAAATTTAGTTAATATGTTTTGTGTGTATATTTAAAAAAAAATTTTATTCATTTTAGAAAATGAAAAACGAATAGAAAAATCAAATACTAATGCAAAGGATAACGCTGAAAATTTTGTTGGTAAATTGTTGTATATTAATTCATTATATATGATTTATAAATTATTGAAAGATTATTTTATTTAAAGATGAAAATTCCAAGACTAGTATGGAAGAGATATCATGTTGTAATCTTTTCTCTGGTTTATCATTCTATTTATGGAATTGGGAAGACATTGAAGGAAAGGCACAACTTGTTGAAATGATTGAAAATCAAGATGGAAAAGTTATCTCTGATAAAGATTCTTGTGATTTTATCATTGCTGTGCATACAATTCCGATCGATGAATTTGATATTAAGTTTATTAATGAATTATGGCTGTGTAAGTATAAATTATTATTGGTATTTAAAAAAAATATATAGAAAAACGTATATTGATTGTAGGAAGAATGTATTTATGTAGGTGAAAGAGAGTACCTATAAAATATTATCATAGGCCTATAAAAATTAAATCGGATGTGAAACCTTTAGCAGGATTAGTAATTTCTGTTAGTAGATTTATTACAAATGAGAGGATATTTCTTCAATGGTTAATTAAACATTTAGGAGCAATGTGAGTGTATACATATATGTGTAAAAATATTTTTAATGATTTGAAGTATCTAATGTTTTTGTTTTTTTTTTCAAGTTCACAAGATTAACTAGTACGTAAGAATATTGCATTAAAAAATGTTTTTCCGTCCACACATTTAGTTTGTTTGGAACCCAGCGGTTCTAAATATGATGCAGCCAAGGAATGGCTTATACTTATTGTTACATATTATTACTTATTGTTACTGGATTGTTGCTTGTGAAGAAAAACAAGCACATGTAGCAGAAAATAAGTATACACTTGAACAATTTATTAAGAATACAAATATTAGTGTTTCTGAGGAAGTTGCAAATCCTGTTGAAAATTTGGAAATCGGTAAATATATTTGTCAACTGCAGTGAGTTAGGTGTTGCATCGATGATCATTTTATTTATAGAGAAAGCCGAGTTCAAAGAAAAAACAAAATTAGGATTTGGGAATAATATTTCAACACCTTTGAAATTATCCCAAAAAACTCTCAATGATAGAGAAGAAAAGACTGCTTCTTTTAAAAATATTACAACGAAGGGTAATTACATAATTTTTAGACATCATACAAATATCATTAATTTTCTTTTTCTTCCAGATACATTATTAAAAATTGAAAATCCTCTACTAACGCCAAAAAATAAAACTAACCACAGAAATTCTCTTCGAGGTTCACAAATGACACCTGTTACTAAGTTTTTAGAAGGCTTAGGTGTGGTTACTAACTCTAGAAATACACCGAATCAGTCTCCATTAACACATACACCTTCTCATATCGATACTCCTGAAACACCACTCGGGAGAGTTTTTGGAAACCCTAATCCTTCGCCGGCTGCACGAAAATTCTGGGTACGAAAAATAAATTCTTTAGTTCCATACCCGCATCATAATTATACAGCACCTCCCCGACCATCAGTCACAGTAATTGTCATGTTTCACATCCAAAAAAATAATATTAAATCGATTAACGATTACATTATTTCAGCCTTTGTCAGAGGTCAAAGCTAGATATCGGAGACGAGTATTACCACCTGAGTGTTTCAAAGATGAGGAAAGTAATAAAAATAGTACAGATTCCATAAAAAATGCGGTATTTATTCTATATGTTTATAAAATAAAAAGAAAATAAATGTAAATACAATATTTATGTATAGGTTACGTCATCCAGTACTGTTGTAAATAATCAGCTGCAAGAATTAAACAATATGTCGACAAAGGGAGGGGAAGAAAAGTCTTGTAGACGGTCCTCTTGTTAGAACTGAATTGGCTTTAACAAATCGGTTCTCTGAAGAAATTGAAATACATAACGGTAGTGATATTTCTATTTTTTTGTGTACTGATTTTATTTATTTATTAACATAATTTTATAGGAAATAATATACTATCACAGACCGAAACTATTGGTTGGGAAGAGCCACTTGAGAATGAAGCTATCATGGAAGTTGATATTCAAGAACAGATAGTTCATAAATTTATGTTTTCACAAATCAGTGTAGATGTAAGTATAAGCATTTATATCTGTTTCTATGAATGATATTCTTCTATTTGTTACAGGATCGTAATAATTTAATTCAAAAAATACTATCACTAGGTGGATTAATCAGTGATATTCCAAATTTCTTTGATGACACAGCAACACATTTACTGTGTAGTGTTCCTTCAAGAAATGAGAAATTACTTTCAAGTATAGCTTCAGGAAGATGGATTTTACATGTATCTTTTGTAGACCATTGTATTGAATCTGGAAAATTCGTGAATGTTAGTAAATATGTCCTTTATAAATTAGACCAGTGTGTTTATTATTGTTTTGAATATTAACCAGGAAGAAATGTTTGAATTAGGTAATCCTTGGAAAGTAGAGCTATGAAAAATTAATCTCTGAATAAAATAATTAAACTATTTATTAACCACTAGTTTGAACGGATAAGATAAGTATTAGAGAGAACTGAAAAGGCAACACGAAGCGATTTTTACGAAGGGTGGTAAAATCGAAAGCAACGTGTTGTCAGTTCTAGCGCTGTGTCGAGACAGACCGAATAATAAACATATGCAAGCATCGATAGTTTGTGTATCGTCATCTTTCGTTATCTCGATCTGTTTATTTATATTTAAACAAAAAACTACTTAACTATCTGAACCATTGTATTGAATCTGGAAAATTCGTGAATGTTAGTAAATATGTCCTTTATAAATTAGACCAGTGTGTTTATTATTGTTTTGAATATTAACCAGGAAGAAATGTTTGAATTAGGTAATCCTTCTGCAACGTCAGCTATAAAAAAAATCTCTGAAGGAAATAATTCATACTCATCACTGCCGCTCACCGTCGGAGGAAACGGATCACGGAGACAGGAAAAAGAGCTCACCACGGTACGAGAGCAATCGTTCTCTTCGGTGCAAATCGTAAAGATCCGATAATAAGAATCGAAGCGGGCGGCGGTATCGTCGTCGATCCAACGTAAGTAGTAATGATTTTTTTTTTTTTTGTATCGTGTGGAAAATGCCCTGTTTTATTGCAGCGCACCGTACGTGGATACGTTAGACGCAACCCACTGTTTCATCGATGGGAAACGACTCTGAATTTCCACGTGCAGAAGAAATCGCTAAAAAAGGTGTTCCTCGTCTTCCACGCTTATAGTTAAGAAATCATTTACCTTTAGATCCTCAGCCAAATCCTTGAAAATATATATTGGAACAATTTCAACATATTTATGAGAGTTTTTAATATTTTTTCTCCTTAATTATTTTTTATTAATCATATTTATTTTATTAAGAAAATTATAGTTTATGTAAATAAATATAAATTTCCACAAATGAAATAAATTTGAATTTATTTTATAAAATATTAATTTCTAATGAAAGGAAAAAACAAATCAATTCTGTACTAATATATATATTTTATCAAAACCATAAGCGACCATCAAAGACTAATTAGAATATAAAAATATGTCAAGTACTTATGAATGCTCATATAAAAATAAGTAACTTTATCACAATATTTTATGAACAATATATATATTTTGGAAAGAATAATACGTATTTTAATGATCATTCGGCAGTTCTCTTAATCTTGAACATTATTAAAGTAATTGTAACAAAAATATTTTCCACAAATATTGGTACACAATACAAGTGACAGCAACAACAGTTATATACTATAGTATTATACAGGTAACTGTTAATTTTTTTTATAACATTTTTATAACATATATTATAGTTTTTTAATATTCTATATATATATATATATATATATATATATATATATATATATATATATATATATATATATATAATTCTATATATATTTATAAAATTATATATTTTTGTATTGATATTCATATATATATATATATATATATATATTTTAATTCTACTGTCAGTTTAGTAAAATTACAGAATTTTTGTTTTGATGTTCAATACAAGTATATATATATATATATATATATATATATATATATATATATATATATAAGCTGATCAACCGTCCTTCTTTAGGGAGTTCTAGCAATATTATAATGCTTTCGGTCGAGCTATTGTTGCAAAGAATTTTTTTTTTTATTTGCAATATAATGCTTTCGGTTGAGCTGTTGTTGCAATATTATAACGCTTTCGGTTGAGCTATTGTTGCAAAGAATGTTTTTTTTCATTTGCAATATTATAATGCTTTCGGTCGAGCTATTGTTGCAAAGTCGGTCACCTTAATATATAGTCACTTTTTTTAAAATCTGTATCGTATACCAAATATTCACTTCGACAGTAGTAAATGAATTAACATCTTAATGATTATTAATATTTTGTTATTAACAACAACACATTAATTAATTTCATTTTATGATTTCAAAACCAAGAGATGAATTATTGTTAATTTTTGACAAGGAATGATTTGGTTATATTGTTTTTTAAAATTTTATCTATATTTTTTTATTATTTTCTATTGTTAACTGATAATAATTTTTTTTAGTAAATGCTATATAATCGAATACATAAATAATTATTTTGTATTTAATTGAAAATAGCTGGGTTTTTTCTAAATGTATTATTTTTGAAATTCTCTATTGCTAATTAACTTGTAAGTTTATCAACTAAATCAAGTTCTCTTTCGATAATCATATTTATCTTTGATAAATGTCAACGCAACGAAACCGTTTGTCACCGTTATCGATATACTCTGTTGTTAGTCGCCGTTATAAATGTTATATTTTAGAATTTAAGTTAATTTAAGTTTACAGCATCTAATCGATTAGATTTTTTTACATTTAACATATTTTTTCAATAATCATGCAATCTCGTAACGACTTTTTCAATTCACATTGCTTTCGCTTTTCATCTTTAGCATGCATGTTTTATGTTTGCTATTAAAAATTTCTTAATTTTTCAATTCACACAACAGCATCTTTGCATTCTATCATATAAAATTTCAGAAAAAATACACTTACATGAGTGAATTTGTTTTCATCTCGTTTTTAAATTATATACTAATTTGAGTCTGATTTATCTCTACTTTTTATTGAAATCAGGTTGAATATTATACTAGTTTTGACTTCTCGAGTAGGTAGGACTATTACAGGCATAAAGTTCGTCTAATAGGCAGTTTTTTTTTTTATATATATATATATATATATATATATATTTATATTTATTAGAGTTCGTTTAATAGGTAGGGCAATTTATATCTCATATCTGTCAGGGAGGTGGAGGCCACCACTTCTTAATTTATATTCAAAGTAGGTAGGACGAGGTAACATCAGACTCATTTTAGTATCGTGTTCAAGTGTGTGTGTGCAAATGTAATGCAATTATGAGAATGCGATGCTGTGTGTTCTTCTGAAATTTTATCAATCGTAATAAATAATAAATAAAAAAAAAATATCATAATAATTTTTAAAGAAATATTATCATTTCTTGCAATAGTCTAATCTGTGAAATCTAAAAGTCATACGATCTAGTAATCTTAATCGATCATTTCATAAAATATGTAAATAATTTAACAATCTGATTGGATTAGATACTTGTAAGTAGTTCTAAATGGTAATTAAATATTTTTTTAATTAAATAAGTATTTTCAAAAAATTATAATAAATTTTTTTAAGTAATAATTTAATCAATCAATAAATTTGATATTGTCATAACATATATATATTATAAGCATAAATCTGACAATTTATGCAGATTTGATTGTTGAAACTCACAGTTTCCTCTTTTAATTTCGCAAAATATGTAAATAATCAAACAATCTAATCGGATTAGATATTTGTAAATAGTTACAAATAGTAATTTTTAAATAGTAATATTTTAATAAATATTTTTTAAAATAAATAACTAAGTATTTTCAAATAATTATAACTATATTTTTTTTAAGTAATAATTTAATTGACAACAATAATAAAATTTGATATTGTCATAGAAAATATATTATGAGCAGAAATCTGATACTTTATGCAGATTTATTGTTGAAACTTCTAGTTTCAGATTGAAATCATTATTATTCTTATTCAATCTTTTAATTTCATAAAATATGTAAATAATTTATCAATCCGATTAAATATTTGTAAATAGTTATAGTTATATTTTTAAATAATAATTTTTTAAACAATAATCTTTCAAGTGTTTTCAAATAGTTATAATGTAATTTAATTAAGTACGATAACAAATTTAATATCGTTCTAACACAATTCTGAAATCGAATATAAATACTATTCGTATAATAATTGTTATACGGATATATATTTTAAAGAGATTTACATTGTTGTAAGCAGAAATCTGACATTTTATGCAGATTTGATTGTTGAAACTTAGTTTCTGATCAAAATCATTAATTTTAACATGTTCAATATATTTTTATGATTTTAATAAATTCTTTTACACACAGTATTCTATGTAATATTTTATGAATAACTAAATAAATAATGTAAGACTAATAAACGTTTCTTCCGATTTAACAGCATTCATTTATTTTTAATACTTGTAAATAAATCAAGTCCTTTTAAATATAAATAATTATTATTTTCGGACGAACGATAGTTTAATGGTCACTGATTTATCAGAGACGAACGATTGTATAACGTGCTCGCTATATTACAAGAGAACGAACCGACGTCCACTCGATTACATAAGCACCGATCGTATGATTTGTATCTGCGTTCGCTCAGTCAGTCAGGAACAAGAGTGTCGTCTACTCACTATCAATGTTGTGCGTTGTGGTTTATTATTATTGCTAATATATATATATATATATATATATATATATATACACATTGTTGCGATGATTATAATACACTAGTGATATACATTTTTAATCCATCGTTCGAGTTTGTTCAAGTTCTTTGTATGATTTCAAAATAGAATTGAACGGTGAGTAAAATTCAATGATATTTTTTAATATAATGGTCACTTGTTTATAAGAGACAAACGATTGTTCAACGTACTCAATATTTATATATATATATATATATATATATATATATATATATATATATATATATATATATATATATATATATATATATATATACGAGGTTCGTTTTGTTAGCATGTTTAATTTATTTATTGTTTAATTTAATTAAATTTTTCAATTTAGTTTTTCCTCACATTTCACCATACTTATCATAAGACCCTCGTGTATATATTTATTTATTTATATTCATAAATAATTATTTCTAGTATTTGAATATCTATAAATGTACGTATTTGTTTCATAACATCAGTTCGAATCTTGTGACATCATTCGTCTTCTATAGTCGAACGTCTTCGCTAGTAATGGCGGTGCTAGTGCAGAGTTCTGTGCGACATCGAATTCGTCGACTTTTGTACAAAATACGCAGTGGTCAATTCGCAAGAGTTTCGAAAATCGTTTGCCAAATTCCATCGTACGTTTTGTGCTAATTCTTCCACGTCTGACTAGTGCCAAATGTGTGCATGGACATGTTTTGTCGTCACGTCGAGTCAAACGGGTCTTATCAAGTGAATCGGCCATTCGGTGTGTCTCTGATATATTTTTTTTAATTTCTTTGGAAATTTATTTCATATATTTTTTCGAATCATTCCGACTGTTGTTTTCTTTGGAAATTATTACATTCTGCATTATTTTTATTTGTTTTATTATTTATATACATACATACATATTTACATATATATATATATATATATATATATATATATATATATGTTTATGTATATATATATGTATATGTTATATAATATTTGATTCTAATTAAAGTGATATTTTTCGATTGTTACAGTTTTGCAACTTTGTAAAGAACAATATATCAATTATAAGAATGTTAATGTTGACGATGTCGATTGTAAATGGAAACATGCTTCGAATTAGACCTGGCGTTCTTGAATCGGACATCTGAAACCTATTGAATCTTTTGCATTTATCCAAAACAATCAAAATGGAATCGAACAATGATACTGCAATATGGTCAGTTTGTATAAACTGATAGCAACTGATAACATATTTATAATTGGAAAGTTATCTTTCAAATATTTAACAATTGATTATAAGAGTTGGTTCTTCTTGAAGGAGTTCAACAATGAGCTGTTCAATCGTTCATTTAAATCAAATGAAAATAGTATCCATAGAAGTGGTAAATATGAGCAAGAATGTAACGAATTTAATATGCCACCATCGATGACGTTTGATAACAAGTGTTTGCCATTTGACACTATGTCAGTGTTGTCAGATGAGGTGAATATTTCAATTGTACAATTTGTATTGATAGTTGTATCTCTTCTTAATTATTAACATTATTTGTCGTTTGTAAGTAGTGAAGAGCGACTCTAGTGTTATGTGATAAAAAGTGGACGATTAAAACAGACCTCGTTACTGAAACAGTAACAGTGAATAGTGCTTGTGTGGACTTGGAAATGCTGAGATGCAGAGAGATGTTTGTGTAGCACGACGTACTCAATCACAGGTTTAGTATGTCTCTTAGGCCATCATGAAGACGGGGTTGTAATTGTTGATATCTTTAGAACTGTTAGCATATTTAGCTTTGCACCGCGATATGTATTCTGCGTCAGGGTTTTCAAGCGCGGCATCGGATTCTGGTGGGACTCGTCGCTCGGAGCAGTCTCGGTTCCTCTACCCCCTGTATTGTCTACCGAGATATCAGGATCTCCTGCACGACCGGGCTTCGTCACTCGATACCATGGAGGTACATTTGAGCCGATGAAATGGTCATCGAATGGGGTGGTCCGCGCGTGTTGACGGGCCACGGCGCCTGCCGGACTCGTCGGCGACGAAGTTAGGGCGGACGGAGCGGTCGTACGGTCGGTCGCGTGACTCGCCCGTCCGTCGTTCCAACGTTTCTTAGAAAACGTTCACTAGCTCAGGTGACATTGTTTGATCTCGCTCCGGGGCGGATGTTTTCTCCCTTGACATTCCGTTCCGAAGGATGGATAACGGTTCGAGTTCAAGATGGACGGTGTTGTGACGTGACGTCAATACGGCCTGTCGGCAAACTCGGCTTTTTCCCAGCCGGGGGCGACGGCTCGTCGTGTTTGCGTTGCGTTTCCAGCCGTCACTTAAATCGAGAGGACTCGTGACGGTACCTGTCTCCTCCGTGCAAATATAGTTTACTTGTCCAGCTCGACCTATCCGTTCTGTCGGGCGATCATCGGGTTCATCCGGCACGACTGGATTGCGTAAGCATGACCGCAGTCGTTGCACTCGAGGACTTCTTGCGTCCGATCGTCGGGTTAGCTTCAGTTTAGTTCTCGGACGTACTTCAGGACCTGCGAACACCGTCGCCCCACAGTCGTCGTGGAGACGACAAAGTGACGGATGGTTGACGTGACGAGGCCGGCCTCGGAACGTCGGTCAAAAAGGTGTTTCGCAGCACTTAGGATTTGGCATGGGTTTGATCTAGGTTCAAGGGATGTGAAATATGTACGACCTTCCGACGCTGGAGGCGAGATTCGACGAAGAAGGCGACCGATCGAGTCTCGTACGGATATGGAAACAAAGTAAATAGAAGTAAAGATCACATTCTTTAATAATATATCTGCGAGGAATAGGGTTCGTAAAGAGGACCTACGAGGTGAATAATACGAGTGGAAATAAGTTTATATACAATCATGTATACATATATACACACACATGTGCTATCGATTAATCCAATGGTTTTTCTATCATCAATCTAAAATGGAAATAATACATATTATGAAAGTTTGTTGTCGTGTTTGTGTTATGAAATAGAATTTGAATGTGCATTTTTTTCAATTTGTATTTTTTTTTTAAATTGCAGTTTTTTCAATTTGTAATTTTTCATTTAATTGTCAAATCAATATTCTATTTCGATCGATGTGCATGATAAAGAAGTATATGTTGTGTATAAGTTCGAAAGAGACAATTGCTCATTTCGTACACCTGTCGGAAAAATCGCAAAGTTGTAGTTTCAAACACTTTGCCGATAGTTGCGACACTTGTCACATAGTTTAGTAATGAACCGATTTTTTTTTTGAAGTGGAACTTCTCTTGTCGCGTTTTTCGGAGGCGGAAAGCTGCATGGCAACGCGATTATCTCGTTTTTGGCGCGTTATTTAAAAATGTTTTCTTGGTCTATATCAAAATATAAACACCTACCTTCACTGGATACTGGTAAAATATCTTAACAGATAACAGACTACATCGACTTATTATCTCATTTACTGTAAAATTTATGTATATATATATATATATATATATATATATATATATATATATATATTAATATTTTATACTTTAGATCAATAAATTTTATTTGAATTTCCATAAGATGCTTATAGACAGAGAAAGACGTATGAATATCGTGATGCGCGTCGGTTTGATAAGCAGCGTACGCTAAGTACAATAGTATAGAGCCTGCTTAATGAATCTGTGAATTGTTTAAATAAATATGTTATTTAATGTAATTACATTGATATTTTTATTAAGTATATTAATTTATATAATCTCATATTATAATAATAAGCTAAATAATACTAAATTACATCCATGTGGTATTTAAAAATTTATCAAATCAACGTGAAAATGAGGTTATGTACATTATATATACAATTAACATATATAAAATAGTATTTGGAAAAAAATAACGTTATGTATATACATTTGATCTATTTATCAAATAAAAGAAATACAATTAAAACACATGTTATTTAAAAATTATCGAAACCTATTACAGTTTTGATGTTATCTATTGTTTTATTTGTAACAATTTCTCACAATAACTATGAATTCTTTATTCTCAGGTGTCATTTTGAAGATTTATTGAATTTTATGTGGTGTTATAAAATTATCAATTATCTATAAATAGTATCTAAATAGATGCTATTTATTGCAGGTAGATATTATTTGTGAGTATTTCCTTTAATTGTTTAATTTTTAAAACATTGATCTAATTGTATACTATATATTATACAACAGTAATATAATAGTAATTAAAAAAAATGTTTTTACAGGCTTTAAGATGGTAAAGTCTATTGCGCAAAAAATTTTACTTATCAAAAACTAATTGTATCGTTTATACCTACCTACTACTCAGTCACCATCGGAGGGAGCAATGGAAATCGAAGAAATTCCAAACGAAAACGAATAAATTTTCATAATTCATAATTTTATAAAAGTTTTAATTTGAAAATAATTGTTAATCTTACTTAACACATTGTATGCGGACAACGTCTCGACGACATACTATTACTACAGTGCGAAAGATCATCATCGAGACGCATTGTTCGCATACGATGTGTTAATATGAAATAATTGTAAAAATTTAATTTAATTAAAACATTGATCATTTTCTACTTAAATTTTTATCCCGTGTATTTACCGCTTCTCTTCCTACTACATTTCTGCATTTTGTTACTCGTAAGCTTTATTCTGAAGAATTTGTTCATCTACGAGTTTTAGGCATACGCTTGTCCATGTACCTTTTGATTACTTTATTGATAAGAAGTTTCACTTCTGGCATGTGTACATGAGTACACATATTCTTTTTTTGAAAAGTGTTAAATTCAAACATTGTTATTAATTTATATATATTTATCGTTCATTTCAATATTTTAATTGTTGATCGATAGTCCAGGTTATTATTATATTAAAAAATTAGTTGCTAATTTGAAAATTTGCATTAAATTTAAAGTAATTGTTAAATATGGTCGTGCGACTCTTAAATATTTAATTATTGTGGGGATAGTTTATCTGTGATTTAATTTCTATTATATTTTTATTCAATCATATTATTAATGTTTTTCACTTTGACATAAATCATTTGTTTGATTTCAATCTCTGTGTGTTTCGTTTGAATATCATGATTTATTTTGACACAAATGAATTTCAACCTCAACACCACAATAGTTATAAATTGTTTAATAAATATTGATTGTTTATAAATATGTTGTTTATAAATAAGTCGACAATAAGTTATTATTAAACAGGTTATAACTATTGTGGTGTTGAGGTTGAAATTGAATTATGTTAAATCAGTCACAGTTTCAAAATGATTAATAATTATGATCAATGTATAATTTTTCTTTAAATATAATAAAATATAAACAATTTGAATAATAATTCTATTTATTAATTGAATTTGTCAATTATTTGTGAATTGCATTTTTTTAATATTTTAAATTTTTTAATAATTGTTATATTTAACATTGTAATTATTTTTATTATTTGTTGACTCTAATTTATTTTTATATTTGAAATAGTAATTATTTTTTAATCATTTATGAATACTTTTTTTTGTTCATTATTGGAAATATTTTAATATAAATTTTATTCGATATCCTTTTTATGTCATTTATTTTTAATAATGTAATTGATTACTTTCTATTATTTGAATAATAATTATATATGTAAACCTAATTAATTTATTCGAGTTTAGTTTTTAATTATACTTAATTAACAGTTATATTTGAGATTCGAATTATCTTATTATATTAATTTTATAATTATTATTATTTTTAATATTAGATTGATATTTTTAGCTGAGAATCTAATTATTTTCATCACTACATTCATTACTACATTTTATTCTACCTATGAAAAGGCATTCAAGTGGCAATAGCTATGAATTTTTTCTTTATGTACAATTCACCGGGAGAGACTGGGATAGCGTTTGAATAGAATAATATTGTAATTGTTAACTAGTAAATATTCTGAAAATTTTCTAAAAAATTTTTTCAAAATTTTTAAAATTTTTTTTCAAAATTTTCAAAATTTTTTTTCAAAATTTTCAAAATTAGGGAGATATTCCGTATTCTATTATCGATCTTCGATTATCGATATCGATCTTCGATTATCGATTTTCGACTTTCGACTTTTGATCTTCGATTTTCGATTCTTAAAATTTTCCAAAAAATTTTCAAAAAAATCCAAAATTTTCAAAATTTTCCAAAATTTTCAAAAAAATCAAAAATTTTCAAAAAAATCCAAATTTTCAAAAATTTTCAAAAAAACAAAATTTTCAAAAATTTTCAAAATTTTTAAAAAAATTCAAAATTTTCAAAAAATCCAAAATTTTCAAAAATTTTCAAAAAAATCCAAAATTTTCAAAAAAATCCAAAATTTTTAAAATTTTCAAAATTTTCCAATTTTTTCAATTGCAATTTTTTGAAATTGCAATTTTTTCAATTTGTAATTTTTCATTTGCAATTTTTTCAATTTGTAATTTTTCATTTAATTGTCAAATCAATATTCTATTTCGATTGATGTGTATGATAAAGTAGTGCATGTTGTGTATAAGTTCGATAGAGATAATTGCTTATTTCGTACACCTGTCGGAAAAATCGCAAAGTTATAGTTTCAAACACTTTGCCGATAGTTGCGACACTTGTCACATAGTTTAGTAATGAACCGATATTTGATTTGAAAATGTGTAAAATTCAAACATTGTTATTAATTTAATATATATTTATTGTTCATTTCAATATTTTAATTGTTGATCGATAGTCCAGGTTATTATTATATTAAAAGAATAGTTGCTAATTTGAAAATTTGCATTAAATTTAAAGTAATTGTTAATATGGTTGTGTGACTTTTTAATATTTAATTATTGTAAGGATAGTTTATTTGTAATTTAATTTCTATTATATTTTTATTTAAATATATTATTAGTGTTTTTCACTTTGACATAAATCGTTTTGTTTGATTTACCAATCTCTGTGTGTTTCGTTTGAATATCATGATTTATTTTAACACAAATGAATTTCAACCTCATCACTACAATAGATACAAATAGTTTAACACTAGAGCTATCACGACTGGTCAAATGACCCTTTTTAATATTTTTTTCAAAATTTCATACATACAACGTTATCACATCAACAAATTTAGGTTTAATTTCATGTGTGAGGAAAAATTCCAAATAAGATATTGCAAAGAAAACAAAACTACAAAACTCTGTCTCAAATGTGCCTTCCAGGACTCAATCATTTGCAAAATATGTGTTGAACATAAATAAAGTTTGCATATGGTTTGTGTCTAAATTCAAGAATAAATTGGAATTTTGTTCTTTTATTTCTATTCATTTTTTAATCAAATAAATATACAAATTAGGATCGTTATTTAAACGTTATATAAATGCCAATCTTCGGAATCGCGATTATTTTGTAAACTTTTCAGTTTCAGATAAATAATATAAATATATATATACATATATATGTTGCCATGCCAACTAGCCACTCCCTTTTCATGATGGCCGCTGGTGACGTCACCAGCGGCCATTATAGTAAGGGAGTGGCCAGTTGGCATGGCAACAATTATATATATATATATATATATATATATATCTGAAACTTAAAAGTTTACAAAATAATCGCGATTCTGAAGATTGGCATTTATATAGTACAGCCATTTGCAAAGTAGAAGGATAAGAGTAACGGATGAAAAGACAGTTAGTAAATAAATTATTTTGTGTACCAAACTAAAAAAAACAAATCGAATTTCGTTCACTACCCGTGATAGAGCATTCAAGATATTATAAGTATGAATTTTTTCATCATTCCCAATTCACCTGAAGAGATTGGGACAGCGTTTGAATTGAATAATGTAATTGAAAATTAGTAAATAAATAATTTTGTTCCAAACTAAGAAAGCAAATTAAATTTCGTTCGCTATATGTGATAGAGCAGTCAAGACATTATGATTGTAAATTTTTTCACAATTTAAAAGATAACTTTCCAATTATAAATATGTTACCCTGCTATCAGTTTTTACAAACTGACCATGTTGCAGTATCATTGTTCAATTCCATTTTGATTGTTTTGGATATATGCAAAAGATTCAAATAGGTTTCAGATGTCCAATTTAAGAACGCCAGGTCTAATTCGAAGCATGTTTCCTTTTACAATCGATATCTTCAACATTAACATTATTATAATTGATATATTGTTCTTTATAAAGTTGCAAAACTGTAACAATCGAAAATATCACTTTAATTTAAATCAAATATTATAATATATACATAAACATATATATATATATATATATATATATATATATATATATTTATATATATATAAACATATATATATATATATATATATAATATATATATTTATATATGTATGTTCGACACAAATCGGCACAAATTCGACATAAATTCGACAAAAATTCGTCGGCACAAATTCGACATAAATCGGCATAAATTCGACACAAATCGGCATAAATTAGAAACAAATCGGCACAAATTTGACACAAATCGGCACAAATTCGGCAAAATTCAACACAAATTCGACATAAATTCGACATAAATCGGCACAAATTTGACATAAATTCGTCGGCACAAATTCGACAAAATAAAATCTTTCCCATATAAAATATGTCTTCAGCTTGCCTGTAAGATATTCGGCGCGGTTTGGTAGAACCGTTCGGGCCAAGCAACACAGCTCCCCGGTCGGGACTTCGAAAATAAATTCTTTCGCATATAAAATATGTCTCAGCTCGCTTATATACATTCGGCGCGGATTGATGCAACGTCCGGGTCAAGTGACCGGCATCCCCGGTCTTTGTACTTTGAAAATAAAATCTTTCGCATATAAAATATGTCTCATCTCGCTTGTAAGATATTCGGCGCGGTTTGATGGCACCGTCCGGGCCAAGTAACACAGCTACCCGGTCGGGACTTTGAAAATAAAATTTTTCACATACAAAATATGTCCTGGCGCGGATTGATGCAACGTCCGCGTCAAGTGACCGGCTTCCCCGGTCTTTGTACTTTGAAAATAAAATCTTTCACATATAGAGTATGTCTCAACTCGCTTGTAAGATATTCGGCGCGGTTTGATGGCATCGTCCAGGCCAAGTAACAGAGTTTGAAAATAAAATCTTTCACATATAAAATATGTCTCAGCTCTACTTGGCCCGGACGGTGCCATCAAACCGCGCCGAATATCTTACAGGCGAGTTGGGACATACTTTATATGTGAAAGATATTATTTCCAAAGTACAAAGACCGAGGAAGCCGGTCACTTGACGCGGACGTTGCATCAATCCGCGCCAGGACATATTTTGTATGTGAAAAATTTTATTTTCAATGTCTCGACCGGGTAGCTAGAAAACGGCACCGACGCCTTATTAAGCTCGAAAACGGGTTTTGAAATTTTGGATTTTTACGGTTCGAAAAAAGCTCAAAACGGCAAAACTTCATAATGCTGCTGCGACGCCATTATGCGTATTAGAGTGAAGCCGACGCCCAATCGCTAACACTCAGGCACTACTCTATAGAAATCCACTGTTAGATATTCCGGTTTCGAAAAAATATTTTTAGGCAAAAAAACCCAAATACTTTAAAAGGGATCGAAGTGTTGTGAAATTTTCAAAAAATTTACGAAATTTTTTTTGTAATTTTTTGTTAAATTCGTATTGTTTATGTTCCGTAGGTACGTGTACAAGCATTAGAAACGGGCGCCGACGCTTATTAAGCTCGCAAACGGGTTTTGAAATTTTGGATTTTCACGGTTCGAAAAAAGCTCAAAACGGCAAAACTTTCGAACTTAATAAGCGTCGGCGCCGTTTTCTAATGCTTATACACGTAAGTACGGAGCATAAACAATACGAATATAACAAAAAATTATAAAAAAAAATTTCGTAAATTTTTTGAAAATTTCACACAACGTTCGGCTATAGAGGCCGGGTGATGTGTCACAAGATTCGAACCGATGTTATGAAACAAGTACGTGCATTAAAAGATATACAAATATTAGAGATATCAAAATACTATAGATAATTATTTATGAAGATATATACGAGGTCAGACAATTAAGTAATGCGACCGATTTTTTTCTCGGCCTGTGGTAACACTGCGAACCTGTAACTCCGCCACCGTAATAGCAGATCCCAACTCTCTCGATCGAGACCTCGACCACCCTCGTACGATCATTTCTTCACCAGCTGTTTAGTGTTTTGTAACAACGCGCGAGTAGTGCATGTCACGAAAATGGAACAGAGAAATTGTCTCGAGCAGGTTGAAAGTGATCCTACTCTTCTCGATCGAGTTATGAAAGTCGGTTCTTTCAATATGATCCCGAAACTAAACGACAAAGCCAACAGTGGCTGTCCCCTGGAGCACCGAGGCCAAAGAAGGCGAGAACGAGCGAGTCCAAATTGAAAACCATGTCGATTTGCTTCTTCGACAGCAAAGGGGCGGTTCACAAAGAGTTCGTACCGCCTGGACAAACCGTAAATCGAGTATTCTACCGCAATGTGCTCGAAAAATTACGAAAAAGGGTGCTCGGAGTGCGTCCAGAGATCGCGACGACTCGGGTTCTGCATCACGACAATGCTCCCTGTCACGGTGCGTTCGGTGTCTCTCGGTTTTCGGCGTCTAAAGGCATCGCAACGTTACCACAACCGCCCTATTCACCGGACATGTCACCCTGCGACTTTTTCCTATTCCCCCATATGAAAAAAATCGACAAAGGTCGACATTTCGACTCCGTTGAAGATATCCAAGAATCTGTGACGAGGGTACTCGGAGAGGTCCCACGAGAAGTGTTTCGGAATTGTTACGAAAACTGGAAAACTCGCTGGAATAAGTGTATAGATGTGGGAGGGGACTACTTTGAAGGGGATCGCAGCGATGTACCTTAATTTTTAAATATACTCGATTTTTGAATTTTGTCGCATTGCTTAATTGTCTGACCTCGTATATATATATATATATATATATATATATATATATATATATACATATATATACATATATATATATATACATATATATATATATATGTTTAATAAAACATATTTTTATCTAACAATCAATCAATTACAACGTTTAAAATCAGATTCTCAATTAAAAAATTCTATAAAACAAAAACGAAAAGTTTTTGTGTATTTTTTTGAAAAAGATTTCGTTTCTTTTTTATAGAATTTTGTGAAAAAGTTTCTGCTATATTTTGACGCCACCACCTGTTACAACTTTACAAAACCGCATATATATATATATATATATGTATGTATATGTGCGATTTTATAGAATCTTTCGACGCTTTCCGCTCTTCACCTTCCGACAGTTATTTTTTTCACAAGATGAGGTCGTTAACCTTCATGCTCAATCCTCGAAAGTGAAGGAATTCTCCGAGTGGGAATCGACCGCAAGCTCCCGCACGACACGCGGTAATGCAAACCACTGTGCTACCCATTCGATATTATTTTTTTCCATTACTATTTATACTACTTCCTTTCATTATAGTTTTTATCTTTTTTTAAAATTACTAATACATCTTCCTCCTCTTCTTCTTACAATTCATTATTATTATTAATTACCATTAAAACAACTTCTTCCATTCTACTATTGCTAATATTGATAATTGTAATTTTTCTAACACTATAAACAATATTAATCATTTTTGTTTTTGTTCCTAATACTCATAAGATCGACAATTACTTTCATTATTAACAACAATAATCTTTCCCAACCACATTAATACTTCTTCCTGTTCACTAATATAATTCTTCTTATTATAATTATTATTACTTTTTCTCCTTTCCATTCATTACTATAATCGTTAACAATCATTTATATTAATAACAACATTTTTCCATCACTAATAACAACAAGAATACTAAGAAGCAATATTAACAAACATAAATATCTCAATGTATTAAATACATATAATGTAATAGAAATAACCATCTTCCAATAAAAAATTCTTTATTCGTCACAAAACATATACATTATAACATAATAATAAACAGTTAAAGAAAACATCATAAATATATTCAAAACCGATAACAGAAAATAATTACAGATATCGTTTAAAACGAATTCCTAAATATAATTATATTCAAACTTTAACAATTCAAATGATTGCATTAGACATTTAAACAGAATTCTTAAAAATACTTCACTGCAACAAGCAAAGTTTTGAATCATTTATGAAGTTGTATTTACGTGCTGTTTATTTAGTGTGTGTGTGTGTGTATGATGTGCGTGTTGTATCAGTAATATATATATATATATATATATATATATATATATATATTTATAAAAAAAAAACAAATTACAATTAAATATACATGAAAACTCACATTTATTCTACGTTCAAAATATAATCAAAAATTGAAATATCCAATATAAATAAAGTCCACTGATTATTCGCAAATACAATCATTCAAATATTTAAGCTCTTAAATATAATTACAACATCTCACTTATAATAATTATTAAAATATTTAGTGTTCGATAGACTTAAAATTCAACAATGATTCAAATAATTAACATCTTAAATATAAATTCTTTTACGTTTTCAATCACGTGTTTATCTTGTCGCAGTTATCGACAGAGAAACGCCCGCAGGATCGTTCCTGACGTCCCTCCTGCCGCTCCCGCGCTTTCTGCACGTGCCGTTCGAGCCGCTGCCCGTGTCGACGCGTATGACCCTCCTCCGGCACGACCTGTTCGTGCTGCTGCACGTGCTATCGCACATGCTATCCGTGATGTAGCACGTACCGACGCCTGTGACCCTCCTCTAGCACGTGTTGTTCGTGCTCCTGCACGAGCTGCCCGTGCCGATGCCCGTGTCCCTCTTCCAGCACGTCCTGTTCGTGCTGTCGTACGTGCCGACGCCTGTGACGCTCCTCCCGCCCGAGATCCTGACCGTGACGCCGCCCGTACCGGTGCATCGTCGACCGGCATCCTCGGTGACACGACATCTTCGACGTACCTAATGGCCGAGACATCTCGGAATTCCAAAGCCTATAAGACGTGCCGTTCTATAATTATTGCCGTCGAGACACGCCCGTCTATAATTATTGCCGACGATAGTTCGTTTTCGACGAAGACTTCTCGGCGCGCAACGATCGTCGTCGATGAAACTCCTCAGGTACTCGCCGTCGAATCGTCTTCTAGTTCAGAAGACGATCGAGTACACTCGTCGGCGATGAGTTCGGAGACTCGGAGGCGTGTGTTCGAAAGAAACGGTCGGTAGGCGTAGAAAACGATCGAGGTCGATCTGTAGATATCGAAACCGACTCGATTATTTTTTCAGACACGACGCTCGGAAGGCCGGACGGCTTGGAATGTGTATTTCAAAAAAAAGGAAAAATGTAATAACACTTTACGTTAACAATTTAACGAGCTATCGAACGAATACTGCTTTTGAATATTAAATATCGATAATCATGCGAGTTGAACGAGCTTTTTTTTCATTTCTTACACTCGTATAATACGACTTGACAAATTGAAACGTCCTCCGTTGTACGCGCGTTGATGTACCGTTGAAAATTAAAGAATTATTTTCCTATTGGCTTGCTCGAACGTCGACGTAGTAAGGAAGAAATTAGATCACTGCAGCCGCGACGGGTAGTGGAGAGTAGAATTTGCGAAATTAAAGACTTTAGTTTTAGTAAAACATTTAAACTATTTATTTGTCACTAGTTTGAAAGGCTAAGATAAGTATTTACGAGAACGGAAAAGTCAACACGAAGCGATTTTTAAGAAGGGTTTTTGTAAATCAAAATTTTAACGTGTTGTCCGTTCAAGTTCCGCGTTGTCAAGAGAGAAAATAAACAAACAAACAAACTACGTTACTAGATAAAGAGCGCTCAGACTTATTATCGTCAGGCAGACGATGTGATTCGCCTATCTGACGATAAATACAAAAACCGAGCTCTTTTTCTTTTTCGACAGAGCGGCGCGAACTTTAAGTTGCGGCCTGAACATACCGCCCGCCTCGTTGACAGAGGCAACGACAGTAAATAAAGTATAGTCTGTTACAATAGTAATAAGTTACAAAGAGTATAAGATTACATAAAATAAAGAGTATAAACTAGTTACATAATTATAAGTACAAAGGCAGATAATAGTTTTTTTTTTTTTACAACAATTCAAGTTTCTTTATAAATTGGTGAAGTCATGGCCGTCTTCTTCATCCTCATTGATCGTCCTGGAGAGCTCTTCACCGCCCGCCATGAACGAGTCGGCAGCTGGGTCCTCAGCTTTGACGGATTCTGGGTGGTGAACGTTGGGTAGGTGAACGACTTTTGCTAAAGGTCTCTTCAGGATGGAAGAAGCCGTTTTTAATGTCAGCACTCGACAAAGACCGTCAGGGCCCAGATGTAGCTGCATCACCCTTGCAAGTGGCCATTTTGTAGGAGGCAGATTGTCTTCTGTTATCAAAACGAGATCTCCTTGGCGAACTGAGAAATTTGGCTGTAACCATTTGTTACGTTGTTGCATATGGCGCAACACCTCATTTTGCCATCGTCTCCAAAAGCTATTTCTCATTTCAATCATAAGATTATACCTTGGAATACCTCTGATAACTTGGTTCGGGTCATAAGGCTCAGGCAGAGCCGTCAAGGCTGCACCAATGATGAAATGACCAGGTGTGAGTGCTGTTACATCTTCTGGGTCAGCGCTCAACGGACTGAGCGGCCTGGAATTAAGGCAAGCTTCTATTTGTGCTGCCAACGTAGAGAATTCTTCGAAGGTCAAACTGGCATCTCCAAGGACGCGACGCAGATGATGTTTGAAGGCTTTGACTCCTGCCTCCCATATTCCTCCGAAGTGCGGAGCGCGTGGGGGTATGAATTTCCAATTCACACCATCTTGAGCAATAGCACCTGCCACTTCTTGAGAAAAGGTAGAAGCTTCGGCAAAGAGTCGCCGCAGTTCTGCGCTGGCACCTTGGAAAGTTGTGCCGTTGTCGCTATAGATTTCCTTACAAAGGCCTCTCCGTGACACAAAGCGTCTGAAAGCCGCCAGAAAACTTTGAGAAGTTAAATCAGAGACGATTTCAATGTGCACCGCTCTCGTTACGAGGCACACAAAAATAGCAACATAGCCTTTGTAAGCTTTATGGCCTCGTCCTTTTGTGGTTCGAAGCAGAAACGGTCCGGCATAGTCGAGTCCAACAGATGTAAACGGTCTTGTTGGGGTCACTCGAACAGATGGTAGCGGAGCCATTTGCTGCACTTGTAGCTGCGCACGGAACCGGATGCATTTGAGGCAATTTCTAGTTAGGTCTCTTACTTTGCTGCGTACGTGGATAATCCAGACAGACCGTAAGAGATGGCTCATCATCAGCTGTGATCCGCCGTGAAGAGTGCGCTCATGAGCTTCGCGAATAAGTAACTCGGCGAGATGGCTCTCTTTTGGTATGATGGCAGGATGTTTTTCCTCTTCTCCCAGAAAGGCATTCTGTAAACGACCTCCGATACGTAGGATACCGTTGGCGTCGAGAAAAGGGACAAAATGACGTAGACGTTTATTTGGAGGCATCGGTCGATTGGTTTGGAGGCAGCGAATTTCTGCTGAAAAGTGCTCTTGCTGAACCGTTCGGATGAGAGCTAAACGAGCGTGCGAAATTTCATCCGCATTCAATACCTTGGAAGTTCGGTTCGGTTCATTCCTCCTTCGATTTGGACACCATCTAAAACTACGAGCCAAGACGTTGATTGCCTTTTTGAGCGAAGAAATCCTTTGCAAGGAGTTTTCAAATGAATTTTCTCGTTTGTCGATTGAAGAAGCAAAAGCAAGACATCCCTTCGTTTCTTCAAGAACTGTCGTGAAGGTGTCTGCTTTATGGTCCCAGTTCTCCCATTTTGAAGTAAGCCATGTCGGGCCATGCCACCAGAGAGGCTGGATTCGAAGAGATTGGGGCATGACACCACGAGATGCCAAGTCAGCTGGATTTTCAGATGTTTTTACGTGGCTCCAAATTGCTGAAGGCAAAGTAGTAATTATCTCGCTGACTCGATTGGCCACAAAGGTTTTCCATCGGCTAGGATGAGACTGTAGCCAAGCTAAGACAACTTGAGAGTCGGACCATCAGTAAAGTCCGGCAGGTTGTGTCGGTAACATTGGGAGCAGGTAATGAAGTAGACGAGCAAGAAGAAGTGCTCCACACAGCTCGAGCCGAGGAATAGAGAGAGATTTAATTGGCGCTACCTTAGATTTCGAGATTAATAAGGTCGACTGTCGATTGGTCTCATCGATTTCTGCAACAAGGTAGATTGCAGCTGCATAAGCACGGCTGGATGCGTCAGAGAAACCATGCAGATACCATTTGGAGTCTTGTTTAATCCCAAGCCAGCGAGGTATTTGAAAGTCCTCGAGATCTGGTAGTTGCTCTCGCAGTTCTCGCCAAGGTTGAAGAATGTCATCAGAGACCGGCTGATCCCAATCAGAGCCCTTGATCCATAAAGCCTGAATCAAGATTTTTCCTATGATCGTGATAGGAGCCAGCCACCCCAGCGGGTCAAATAGCTTAGCGACCTCAGAAAGTATGACTCTTTTCGTCATCAGCTTGGCGGCAGGTTGAAGTACGACTTTGTAAGAGAAGAAATCATGAGTAATATTCCAATGCAGGCCGAGGGTTGAAGCAGTATCTCTAATGATTTTCCTCGAAGAGTTGTGCCAACGCGATTAATACAATGTATTAATAAGTCACTAAATCGGGAAAAAGTAGACAATAGCACAGGATCGCTATTGGTTTTCCTCGAAGGCAATGCAAACACGATTAATACAATGTATTAATAAGTCACTAAATCGGGAAAAAGTAGACAATAGCACAGGATCGCTATTGGTTTTCCTCGAAGGCAATGCAAACACGATTAATACAATGTATTAATAAGTCACTAAATCGGGAAAAAGTAGACAATAGCACAGGATCGCTATTGGTTTTCCTCGAAGGCAATGCAAACACGATTAATACAATGTATTAATAAGTCACTAAATCGGGAAAAAGTAGACAATAGCACAGGATCGCTATTGGTTTTCCTCGAAGGCACTGCAACCATGATTAATACAATGTATTAATAAGTCACTAAATCGGGAAAAAGTAGACAATAGCACAGGATCGCTATTGGTTTTCCTCGAAGGCAATGCAAACACGATTAATACAATGTATTAATAAGTCACTAAATCGGGAAAAAGTAGACAATAGCACAGGATCGCTATTGGTTTTCCTCGAAAGCAATGCAAACACGATTAATACAATGTATTAATAAGTCACTAAATCGGGAAAAAGTAGACAATAGCACAGTATCGCTATTGGTTTTCCTCGAAAGCAATGCAAACACGATTAATACAATGTATTAATAAGTCACTAAATCGGGTAATAGTAGTCAATAGCACAGGATCGCTATTGGTTTTCCTCGAAGGCACTGCAACCATGATTAATACAATGTATTAATAAGTCACTAAATCGGGAAAAAGTAGACAATAGCACAGGATCGCTATTGGTTTTCCTCGAAGGCAATGCAAACACGATTAATACAATGTATTAATAAGTCACTAAATCAGGAAAAAGTAGACAATAGCACAGGATCGCTATTGGCTTTCCTCGAAGGCACTGCAACCATGATTAATACAATGTATTAATAAGTCACTAAATCAGGAAAAAGTAGACAATAGCACAGGATCGCTATTGGCTTTCCTCGAAGGCACTGCAACCATGATTAATACAATGTATTAATAAGTCACTAAATCAGGAAAAAGTAGACAATAGCACAGGATCGCTATTGGCTTTCCTCGAAGGCACTGCAACCATGATTAATACAATGTATTAATAAGTCACTAAATCAGGAAAAAGTAGACAATAGCACAGGATCGCTATTGGTTTTCCTCGAAAGCTCTGCAAACACGATTAATACAATGTATTAATAAGTCACTAAATCGGGAAAAAGTAGACAATAGCACAGGATCGCTATTGGCTTTCCTCGAAGGCACTGCAAAATGATTAATACAATGTATTAATAAGTCACTAAATCAGGAAAAAGTAGACAATAGCACAGGATCGCTATTGGTTTTCCTCGAAGGCACTCCAAACAAGATTAATACAATGTATTAATAAGTCACTAAATCCGGAAAGGGTAGACAATAGCACAGGATCGCTATTGGTTTTCCTCGAATGCTCTGCAAACATGATTAATACAATGTATTAATAAGTCACTAAATCGGGAAAAAGTAGACAATAGCACAGGATCGCTATTGGTTTTCCTCGAAGGCAATGCAAACACGATTAATACAATGTATTAATAAGTCACTAAATCGGGAAAAAGTAGACAATAGCACAGGATCGCTATTGGTTTTCCTCGAAGGCACTGCAACCATGATTAATACAATGTATTAATAAGTCACTAAATCAGGAAAAAGTAGACAATAGCACAGGATCGCTATTGGTTTTCCTCGAAAGCAATGCAAACACGATTAATACAATGTATTAATAAGTCACTAAATCAGGAAAAAGTAGACAATAGCACAGGATCGCTATTGGCTTTCCTCGAAGGCACTGCAACCATAATTAATACAATGTATTAATAAGTCACTAAATCAGGAAAAAGTAGACAATAGCACAGGATCGCTATTGGCTTTCCTCGAAGGCACTGCAACCATGATTAATACAATGTATTAATAAGTCACTAAATCAGGAAAAAGTAGACAATAGCACAGGATCGCTATTGGCTTTCCTCGAAGGCACTGCAACCATGATTAATACAATGTATTAATAAGTCACTAAATCAGGAAAAAGTAGACAATAGCACAGGATCGCTATTGGCTTTCCTCGAAGGCACTGCAACCATGATTAATACAATGTATTAATAAGTCACTAAATCAGGAAAAAGTAGACAATAGCACAGGATCGCTATTGGTTTTCCTCGAAGGCAATGCAAACACGATTAATACAATGTATTAATAAGTCACTAAATCAGGAAAAAGTAGACAATAGCACAGGATCGCTATTGGTTTTCCTCGAAGGCACTGCAACCATGATTAATACAATGTATTAATAAGTCACTAAATCAGGAAAAAGTAGACAATAGCACAGGATCGCTATTGGCTTTCCTCGAAGGCACTGCAACCATGATTAATACAATGTATTAATAAGTCACTAAATCAGGAAAAAGTAGACAATAGCACAGGATCGCTATTGGCTTTCCTCGAAGGCACTGCAACCATGATTAATACAATGTATTAATAAGTCACTAAATCGGGAAAAAGTAGACAATAGCACAGGATCGCTATTGGCTTTCCTCGAAGGCACTGCAACCATGATTAATACAATGTATTAATAAGTCACTAAATCAGGAAAAAGTAGACAATAGCACAGGATCGCTATTGGCTTTCCTCGAAGGCACTGCAACCATGATTAATACAATGTATTAATAAGTCACTAAATCGGGAAAAAGTAGACAATAGCACAGGATCGCTATTGGTTTTCCTCGAAAGCAATGCAAACACGATTAATACAATGTATTAATAAGTCACTAAATCAGGAAAAAGTAGACAATAGCACAGGATCGCTATTGGCTTTCCTCGAAGGCACTGCAACCATGATTAATACAATGTATTAATAAGTCACTAAATCAAGAAAAGTAGACAATAGCACAGGATCGCTATTGGCTTTCCTCGAAGGCACTGCAACCATGATTAATACAATGTATTAATAAGTCACTAAATCAGGAAAAAGTAGACAATAGCACAGGATCGCTATTGGCTTTCCTCGAAGGCACTGCAACCATGATTAATACAATGTATTAATAAGTCACTAAATCGGGAAAAAGTAGACAATAGCACAGGATCGCTATTGGCTTTCCTCGAAGGCACTGCAACCATGATTAATACAATGTATTAATAAGTCACTAAATCAGGAAAAAGTAGACAATAGCACAGGATCGCTATTGGCTTTCCTCGAAAGGCACTGCAACCATGATTAATACAATGTATTAATAAGTCACTAAATCAGGAAAAAGTAGACAATAGCACAGGATCGCTATTGGCTTTCCTCGAAGCACTGCAACCATGATTAATACAATGTATTAATAAGTCACTAAATCGGGAAAAAGTAGACAATAGCACAGGATCGCTATTGGCTTTCCTCGAAGGCACTGCAACCATGATTAATACAATGTATTAATAAGTCACTAAATCAGGAAAAAGTAGACAATAGCACAGGATCGCTATTGGCTTTCCTCGAAGGCACTGCAACCATGATTAATACAATGTATTAATAAGTCACTAAATCAGGAAAAAGTAGACAATAGCACAGGATCGCTATTGGCTTTCCTCGAAGGCACTGCAACCATGATTAATACAATGTATTAATAAGTCACTAAATCAGGAAAAAGTAGACAATAGCACAGGATCGCTATTGGCTTTCCTCGAAGGCACTGCAACCATGATTAATACAATGTATTAATAAGTCACTAAATCGGGAAAAAGTAGACAATAGCACAGGATCGCTATTGGCTTTCCTCGAAGGCACTGCAACCATGATTAATACAATGTATTAATAAGTCACTAAATCAGGAAAAAGTAGACAATAGCACAGGATCGCTATTGGTTTTCCTCGAAAGCAATGCAAACACGATTAATCGAGTAGCCTTGTAGTAGTGTGCGTTGCTCTTAGTCTCAAAATGCTTCGTTTTTGTCGACGCGAACACGGTAGTTGTACGTTTTATGCACTCACTGTCTGATCGGGAAAGTCACTACGGTTTTATCGCGAACACTGAGAATGCAACACGAGGCGATTTGCAGGAAGGTTTTGAAATCAAAAGCAACGTATTGTCAGTTAAGGCGCGATCACAAGTCTGATCAGAACGAGTCACAAAGTCAACTTTTTTCTTTTTGCACTCAAAGTCACAACACTTTCCACTATCACAGCCGAGCGATCCGGCTCGAAGGACCAAATTATGTACGCGCGTTGATGTACCGTTGAAAATTAAAGAATTATTTTCCTATTGGCTTGCTCGAACGTCGGCGTAGTAAGGAAGAAATTAGATCACTGCAGCCGCGACGGGTAGTGGAGAGTAGAATTTGCGAAATTAAAGACTTTAGTTTTAGTAAAACATTTAAACTATTTATTTGTCACTAGTTTGAAAGGCTAAGATAAGTATTTACGAGAACGGAAAAGTCAACACGAAGCGATTTTTAAGAAGGGTTTTGTAAATCAAAATTTTAACGTGTTGTCCGTTCAAGTTCCGCGTTGTCAAGAGAGAAAATAAACAAACAAACAAACTACGTTACTAGATAAAGAGCGCTCAGACTTATTATCGTCAGGCAGACGATGTGATTCGCCTATCTGACGATAAATACAAAAACCGAGCTCTTTTTCTTTTTCGACAGAGCGGCGCGAACTTTAAGTTGCGGCCTGAACAAAAAAGGATAAAAAAAGGCAGTATAAAATATATACATAAACGGATGTACGAGCAGATACTCACAAATATATTCGATTATTTGCAATAGATTATCGTAACGTCGGAGTTGAACTGCCAGGATAGCAACGACCGTGACGACGGTCCGTTGTTGGAGGAATACCGCAGGGTAATGCCTCCAGTCGCACAAATGCCTGAACGAAGCAGGGTTAGAAAGGAATGCACAATAGGAGCTTTTCACGAATTCCGGTAGAACGGATGTTCCACCGGAACAGTTGCACACGTTTAGTCAGGGGGAGCTCCAGCCACCAAAGTGACTCTTGCTGACCAAGTTTAAACGGGAGTCGCACGGACCTTACGATGAAACTCCAAGCGGAGCAAGCAGACGGGGCCGCTTGTGCTTAGAGTATTCATCGACAAGATCGATAGTCCCCAACGCCCTGATAAGGGGGTTGTCGCTACATTCCGACCGCGCATACAACCGACGAGCCTGTTCAATCGGAGTTGAAAATTCATTTGCGTACAGATAAACACGTCGATCCCGCCTTCTCCTCCGGCTCCTGTCGCACCTCGTCCGGCCCCACCTTTTCCTCCGGCCTCTGTTTTACCACAACGTGACGCCGATCGAATAGATTTCCTTCGCACCCGTGCGGAAGAAAGTGCTAGGATCGCAGTCGCTGCTATACACTACGTCGACGTGGTCCGTCACGCTTATGGCAACATTCGCAACGCGGCGGTGCGTCTTGGACATTTTCCTTTTGCAGTTCCTCTCGATCCGTTCGTTCCGTTCACTGTCTGTTTAGACGATTGTACACGGACGTGGAGGATCGGGCGATAGTTTATTACGTCCGGGACCGGCCGGCTCGTCTACGTGGACGCCGAGGTCGGGACGAGATGGTCCGGAGTGTCCTGAGTCGTGATATCGCCGTCGCTCGATACGTACGTTCACGCTCGATGAAATGTTTTCAGGGTTTGGAGCGGTCGTGGTACAGCGCCAGAGACCGCTTCGATCGGCACTTAATTCCCGGGCTAATGAACAGGACGAGGTTCCCCGCGATATCCGACGAGCGAGCTCGTCGGGTACTTCAGACGTATCGACCGGAGGACCTCGCCGCAGTTGTCGTCCGTCCTCCTTCGCCCACACCACGGTTTCCGCCGGCACCTGGAATTCCGTTGGGCGACCGTGCGGTGCGATCAGCTCGTGCTGCTCTCAACGCCGCACGTGTCGCAGCCCAGGATACGGAGAGGTACGTAAGAGAATGCACGTCACGTGCGATTCGCCTGGCTCGTGCAGCTTTTGTTGCACGAGCCGCACAAAACCCGGACAGACGTGTAGCGCACGTATCAGATCGGGTTCCCCGGATCGACTGAAGCGGAAGTTCGGCAAATTGTTCAGAGGCGAGTGCGTCTAATAAATAAACTCGTACGTGCGTGACTCACGTGTTATTCTTGTCGTAGATATCGACCGGGGAATCTCGCCGCAGACGTCGCCCGTCATCCTCCGCCCACACCACGGTCTCCACCGCACGGACCACGGTCTCCGCCATAGGCACCACGGTCTCCTCCGCACTTAACAACTTGCAAGATAAAGCGAGGCGTCTCGGTTACTTTTCTTTTGCAGTTCCTCCCGATCCGTTCCTTGCATTCGCTTCACCTGCTCCACGACTCCTCTCGCTCCACACTCCCCACCGACTACACCGTCTACTCGCGCGGCTGCTGTACCATCGTCACCTGTAGACGAGGGGCCGGCCGAGAAGAGGTGCGTGTGTATTTGTGAATAAAGTCATCCGAGTACGATTGACGTGTTCTTTTCGTTGTAGATTCCGAGCAACGTCGCCGCAACCATCTACCTCCGGAGCGTGTACCTCCGGAACGGCGATTCCGACGTTTCGTCTTAACATCGACCCGTCTCTGAGTTGTCGTACCGACTGTCGTACTCGTGGACGAGACCATACATCGACAGCCGTCCACGAGTATGGTGGCGCAGATCGTCGATGAGAGCGACATCGTCACCTTAGGTCCTCTCGTCGGAGATCGGACTACTGAACTCTGGGACTCCGAGACGTCGGAATGGGACGGCGGACCGTCCACACGGTCGGTCGACGTAGAAAACGATCGAGATCGGGCTGTATATTGAATCCGCGCTTGTGCTTTATCTCTTCAGACATGACGCAAGGCCGCCGTCTCCACGTTCCGGAGGAGCGACGTTGCCGGAAAGGGCCGAGACAACAACAACATCGACGACATCACTGTCGAACGACATCGCTTCGCCGGATCTTCATAGAAAATCGCTCGTCTTTTCGCCGTCGTCCGTACCGCCGCTGCTCGATCGGAACTTCAAAAACCGTACAGGCTACGTTCGTGAAATCAAAATCGAAGACATCAGTCGACCGTATGAGAATCTCCTTCCGCCCGATCCCGCTAACTCCGTGATACCCGATTTCCCTAAACCTGTCCTAGGTACGGTGGTTCCCTAACGTGTTTTCCATGTTCGATCGAGAGATCGTATATCGAATACAGAATTGAAAAAAAATTAATATCGATCTCGACATTGTACTTTGTTTATATTTTTGTATATGATTTTTTCTTCATTTCATTAAATGGCGAACAGGGGGTAAGTTTTATGTCTATCGAAAAGTTTTGTATGGAAAACAAACCTGAGCGAGCTCGACGGCTCGCAAGTGATCTCTAGTAAAAAAACAAAGGCGATGCGACACCAGCAATCGGAATGGAACGACACGTCGGAAGGAGAATTTTCCTTAGATGAACACAAACGAAGAGCTAGAAAAACGATCACGAGTAAGCACACCGTTCAGGAAGGAGTTTACACTAGAAGAGAACCGGGCGATAGCGGAATACATCCGAGATCGACCGACACGCCCGAAGCGAGTCGGCACGGAGTACCGTGAGTCGTGACGCCGCCGTCGCTCGATACAGCGTTCGAGACCGCTTCGACCGGTACATAATACTCCGGATCGATGGACAGGACGAGGTTCCCCGGACCGACAGACGAAGAAGCGCGTCTGACGATTCAGAGATGAATGCGTCTAATAAATAAACTCTTACGTGCGTGCCTCGCGTGTTATTCTTGTCGTAGATATCGACCGGGGAACGTCGATGTAGCTGTCGCCCGTCCTCCTCCTAGTCTCGCTCCGTCGCTACCACCGGCCGCCGCTGAACCACTTCCGGCTCCACCTTTTCCTCCGGCCCTTGTTTTACCAGAATATAACTCCGATCGAGTGAAATTCATTCGAATAAAAAATAAAGCGTGCCGTGCCTATTGTTTTGCAATAATAAAATGTTTCTATAAGGGCGAGCGCACGCGTCGTAGGCCTCACTATTTCTCCCCACTCTTTTCTGATGGATTTCGTGGGTTGTGCGTACGGCACTTTCGGCGCGTGCTATCATTTCACAAAGCGATTTCGAAAATATTTATTATATATATATATATATATATTTTTCTAAAATTATTATAATTAAAATTATTTATACTTTTTTATATTAAAATTAATTAATTTTTTTATATTAAAATTATTTATACTTTGAAATGGCAAACAGGAGGTAAGTTTTACGTCCATCGGAAAGTTCTGTCTGATTTTGAATTGAAAAACAAAAAATAATAATTCGTTTTCGATTCGACGCGATGGCAATTTGCGAATTCCACTCGCTGCCCCGACTAGCGGACGGGGCGGGGTTCTCCGGATTAACAGCAAACGAAGTCGAGCAAATAATTCAGCGATGAGTGCGTCTGATAAATAAACTCGTACGAGCGTGACTCGCGTGTTATTCTTGTCGTAGATATCGACCGAGGAACCTCGTCGCAGTCGTCGCCCGTCCAGCTCCTTCCCCGCCTCGCGCCGCCGCCGCACCTATTACAGTCCCGCCTTTTCCTCCGGCTCCTGTCGCACCTCGTCCGGTCCCACCTTTTCCTCCGGCCTCTGTTTTACCACAACGTGACGCCTATCGAATAAATTTCCTTCGCATCCGTGCAGAAGAAAGTGCCAGGATCGCAGTCGCTGCTATACACTACGTCGACGTGGTCCGTCACGCTTTTAACAACATTCGCAATGCGGCGGTGCGTCTCGGACATTTTTCTTTTGCAGCTCCTCCCGCTCGACCCGCTTCTCCGGCTCCTCTCGCTCCACACTCCTCACCCTCTACACCCGCGGCCGCTGTGCCTGCGTCTCCTGTACACGAGGAGCCGACGAAGAAGAGCTGCGTGCGTATTTGTGAATAAAGTCATCCGAGTACGATCCACGTGTTCTTTTACCGCTTCGTGCCCTCTCGTCGGCGATACACTACAATCCGACAACGTCTTACCGCAAACGCGTGAATACGGACTTTGTCCATGACGAAGACCCTGCAAAGGGTGCAGGACATGCGCGCAAACAAATTGCAAACCGGCCAGCCGACACACGAGGTAGGTGGAAGTCTGGACCGTCCGGAGCGAGGCACCGGAACACACGTTCTGACAACTATCGTCGTGGAGCCAGTCGAATTACCGAAAACGACCTATCGACGGAATCGAGAAACAAACTCTTCTCCGGTGTAAAAGAAGGTCGATCGGCTTCCGAAAGATCGGAAGCACACGATACAGAAAGAGCGATAACTCTAACCGTCACGACTCGTGCTTATAGGTTTTTCTAGCTATTATATTCAGGCCCTCTACTTCTTTCGATCCGGTCCGCTGTTCACGAACCACACGGACGGCGCGTCGAAGCGTTTCGTAACGAATCGAAGACGATCTTTCGACGTAGACATAAACGGAAAGATTTCCGACGAGAAGACGATCGGCGCCGGAGTACCCCGAGGCCCGTTATCGGGGCAGATCCTGTTCGATTACTACGTCGACGACGTACCCGGGAAGGACGAAATACGACTAGCTCTTTATGCTGACGACACGGCAATATTCATCCGAAATCGGAACCCGGAGAAGACGGTCATACAAATCTTCAGTACTACACAAAGAAGCTGAGTTAAAGTTAAATACGGTCGCAGACTTCATCGACAAATCAGGACGGAGATTCTATACGACAAAAAATACCCACGATAGTCCCGTCGATAAACGGCCTCGGAAGACCGACGATCGTATCGATAAGTAGCCGGATAGGAAGACACGGAATAAGAAACGTCACGATGCAGCCGTACGTATCTACGAAAAGCGACGACTAAAATCGAAATATAATTATAATCGAACGATCGGTTTTCTCGTAACGGACACGACCTTGCGATCGTCGTCTTTCCGTACGAATCCCGTCGCACGATATTAACGGCCGACCGTCGTCTGTTTAGACGACCGTACACGGACGAGGAGGATCGGGCGATAGTTTATTACGTCCGGGATCGGCCGGCTCGTCTACGTGGACGCCGTCTAC
The DNA here is from genome assembly GCA_029203775.1 of Neoneuromus ignobilis. Taxonomy (NCBI): domain Eukaryota; kingdom Metazoa; phylum Arthropoda; class Insecta; order Megaloptera; family Corydalidae; genus Neoneuromus; species Neoneuromus ignobilis. Next base: position 72,867 of record CP092088.1, on the reverse strand, counting down.
GTTGGAGCGGTCGTGGTACAGCGCCGGAGACCGCTTCGATCGGCACTTAATTCCCGGGCTAATGAACAGGGCGAGGTTCCCCGCGATATCCGACGAGCGAGCTCGTCGGGTACTTCAAACGTGAGTGTGACTAATAAATAAACTCGTACGAGCGTGATTTACGTGTTATTTTTGTCGTTGATATCGACCGGAGGACTTCGCCGCAGTTGTCGTCCGTCCTCCTCCGCCCGCACCACGGTTTTCACCGCACGTACCGGAAATTCCGTCGGGGGACCGTGCGGTGCGATCAGCTAGGGGGGCTCTCAACGCCGCACATGTCGCCCAACGTGCCGCAGCCCGAGCCGTCAGAGACACCGAGAGGTTTGCAAGGGAGTGCAACATGTCGCGTGCAACACGGGTTACATGATCTTTGCTTGCGGTCCAGTCGGTGAGCCGTGCGCTCGTGCGTGCGGCAAGACGTGAAGCAAATCGTGTTTCCCGTGCTGCACCATAAACATCAGGCGAGTTCCCTCGACGGGTCCAGGAACCTCGACGGCTCGTTCATCCGCTAACGAGTCTCTGCGCTCGACTGTTCGTTCTTAATGTCGATGCTGACGGGACGACAGCTAGGTGTTTTTTTCTGTTCGACGACGGGAATTATTCTGCGGCTTTTCCAGATCCGCAACGATCTAAGGTAACGTGACATTTTGATTTTTGTCTTAAATAAAACTTTTTCGGCGACGGAAATCCTTTCGTTCTATCGAAATAACAAACGCTCTCGTATTCTACTCCTTATGTACGGCCGAAGTACGATACCGATCGAAGCGTTCTCCTCCACGAGACCCGGTCTCCTCTCGCGAGCCGTGCGACGGTTTTCGTCGAAGACGACAACCTCGTCGATTCTATGCGATTGTCCACGAGTGACGCCGTCGTCGACGGTGTCGCCGGCTCGTGCACAAGGCCGATCTTCACGCTAAACCGAAAGAAAACACATTCTATCGTTGTAGAGAAACGAACCGTGCGATAGCACTAGATACGAATCGCAGTCGTTTAACAATTTGGCCCGGCCCTCGACTCGGACACCGAATGATAATTGCATGCCCGAATGTTCGGTCGTTTCTAGAATTCGTCAATATTAGTATATATATTATATGAGATAAGCAGGTGCATATTAGACCGGGGGGGGGGGGGAATCATACGTCCCTAGGAACATTAAGAGATAAATAAGACTTATATGAATTAAAAGAAGTCAAAATATCAATCTAACTTGTGAACTTGGACCGGCACTCGATTTCCGACTAATGGACAGGGCGAGGTTCCCCGAGATAACCGACGAAGATGCCCGTCGCATCACACGGAGGTGAACGCGTACCAGCGAAAGCGATCGTCGATTAACAAAGACACCACATTCGTCTGCGACGTCGGAAGATGGAACGAGACGTCGAGCGGAGAATCGTCCGGAGATAAACCTAAGCGAGCCCGACGACACGGAAAAACGATCGTTTGGAAAAAACAAAGACGGTGCGTCGGACTGCGCCGCCGGAAATAGTAACGGAACACAACGCCGGGAGAACGATCTTCGTTCGATGAACTCGCACGATATCATCGTCTTCTCGTACGAATCCCGTCGCATGATATTAACGGCCTATCCGTAGTCTGTTTAGACGACGGTACACAGACGAGGAGGACCGGGCGATAATCTTCTACGTCCGGGACCGGCCGGCTCGTCTACGCGGACGCCGTGATCGGGACGAGCTGGTCCGGAGCGCCGTAAGTTGTGATATCGCCGTCGTTCGATACGTTATGTTCACGCTCGACGAAATGTTTTGAGGGCTTGGAGCGGTCATGGTACAACGTGCAATGCCGCTTCATCCGGCGCTTGTTGCCCGGACTAGAAGAGACGGTGAGGTTCCCCGGATCGACCGAAGAGGAAGTGCGCGGAATTGTTCAGAGGCGAGTGCGTCTAATAAATAAACTCGTACGTGCGTGACTCACGTGTTATTCTTGTCGTAGATATCGACCGGGGAACCTCGCTGCAGTTGTCGCCCGTCCTCCTCCCCCGGCTCATTCACGACCTTGCGCCACCGCTGCACCTATTCCAGCTGCGCCTTTTCCTCCGGCCTCTGTTTTACCACAACATAACGCCGATCAAATAGATTTCCTTCGCACCTGTGCCGTGCTTATTGTTTTGCAATAATAACAAAATGTTTATATAAGAGCGCGCGCATGCGTCGTAGGTTTCACTATTTATCCCCACTCTTTTCTGATGGATTTCGTGGGTTGTGCGTACGGCAATTTCGTCGCATGCTATCATTTCACAAAGCGATTATGTAAAGTTTTCATTATATTTCAAATTACATTCAAATTTTTCTTAAAATTTTTTTTAATATTATTTTTTTATAGTTTTATATATATATATTTTTTGTGTTTTATCAAGTGTATTGTTTTGAGTTTTTATTTTATTATAATTATTATTATTTTTAATTATATTAAAAATAATAATATTTTATTTAATTTATAAACGGCGAACAGGGGGTAAGTTTTACGTCTGTCGGAAAGTTCTGTCCGTTATTGAATTGAAAAAAAAATAAAATAATAATTCGTTTTCGATCCGACGCGATGGCAATTTGCGAATTCCATTTGCGTAGAACGACTCGCGTCTCTGAAACTAGAGATCACATTATCGGAGAGAACTTTCCGTCGGATCTCTTTCGGAATAAATCGAGAGTCGGATAAGAGCTAGAAATTGTTTTCGTCTTCCCGCTCTAGCGACTCGTAAAAATATCCCATACGATCGTTACGGAGACGAATCGGACGGAGGCACCGCTAGTCGCTCGTACAGACCGAGATGCCGACTGTGTCACGACCCGTGCCGTCGTCCGTACCTATACTCAATCAGAATTATACTCGATCAGAACTTCAAAAACTGTACAAGCTTCGTTCGTGAAATCAAAATCGAAGATATCACCCGATCGTACGAGAATCCCCTCCCGCCCGATCCCTCTAACTCCGTGATACCGGATTTCCCTAAACCTATCCTAGGTACGGTGGTTCCCTAACATGTTTTCCTCGTTCGATCCGCCCGGGATTTTATACCGACGACGGATCGAATCAGCGCTCGCCGAATCGATCGGAGGAGACGGTTCTGCAGAGACGGCCGTTCAGGACGCTCTACAATATCTATCGACGGAAGAGACAAATCAGCAAACTGCATCGGAAATTATAAATCGAGTCGATTCCGAGGAGAACGGCGGCGACGAAAATCGTCGAGTCAATGGATCGACTAGCAAAACAATCACGGAAAGGTAGGAGCTTTAATGAAAATCAAGGTTAGTTTTTCTTCGACGGAGACCCGTCCGTCGAAGGAAGCAGAAAATTCAAACTCGAACTGCAAAATCGTCCAACTCCGCACCAGGAAATCTACAACACGACCGTCGAGGATCAACAGACGAACGGAAATTAGATATTTTTTAAAAGAGAGCAGAAGATGCAAACAACGAAAAGGATTTAGAGAGTAACCGCTTTTGAAGTTTCACTTCAAAAGTGTCATTTCAATAACCCCACTTTGTTACCGATGACAATCTCGGAACGACACTCGTCGAACACAAAACAACACGTCGAAAGAAGCGGAAAATTCGAATTGCAAAATCGTCCAACTCCGCACCAGGAAATCTAAAACACGACCGTTGAGAATCAACAAACGGAAATTAGAGATTTTTTAAAGAGAGCAGAAGATGGAAACAACGAAAAGGATTTAGAAAGTAACCGCTTTTGAAGTTTCACTTCAAAAGTGTCACTTCAATAACCCCATTTCGTTACCGATGACAATCTCGGAACGACACTCGTCGAACACGAAACAACATGTCGAAAGAAGCGGAAAATTCGAATTGCAAAATCGTCCAACTCCGCAGCAGGAAATCTACAACACGACCGTTAAGAATCAACAAACAAACCGAAATTAGATATTTTTAAAGAGGGCAGAAGACGCGAACGACGAAAAGGATTCGGAAAGTGAAAACGACATCGTTCGACCGACAAAACGTTTACGTTCGCTCGTACCGAGCAGCGACGAAGAAGAAAATTATTAAAGTAAGGTTATTAAAACAAAGATAGTTATATTTCATTTCGTGTTTTACGTATATATCCATATAGAGATAGATACGTATATACGTGAATATTTTTAATACAAAAAAGAGTCGCTCGTACGGATTTAAAAACAATATCTGTTTTTAACACGTTCTCGGAGCCTCGCTCCCGCTTGTGACACGATACGAATCAACCTGACACGACCTGACCTAACCTGACAATACCATCGGATCCCGGCCACCGCAGAGGATGTTCCGAAGACGGCTGCGACCGCGCCCTCCGTTCTTCACGAGTTCCACGGCCATCCTTCTACGACCCGGGAGTGGCACTCGACCCGCTCGTGCACGGTCTTCGGAATCTCGTACGAAAGCAGGCTCACCGCCACGTCGGCCAGTGTCGACCCATCGAGGACGAAGTTCTGTATCTCGACTCGACGGTAAGCGAGCACGACCGTAGACCTCCTGCGAACCGGATCGAGGCGACTGCGTTCCGCCCCGAGCTCGACGGATCGGCTCTCCGTCGGTCGCCGGACACGCTGAACCATCGCCGACGTCGTCCCGCAAACATCCCGCGGAGAACTGCGAGAAATAGACGAGAGTGAGGTTCGATCATATCCCCTCATCGGAGAGGTCGGTTGTAACAGCAGTACCGTTTCATCGATCGCCGTTCACATTTCAGAGTTCCAATGATTAGTCGTTTCGAGTTATGCGGAAACGTGACTTTTTTTTCCGTTCGCGGCGAAAATTATTCAACGTGCTCGGTATTTGAGGTTATGTCGCCGCGCGATACAAAATAATCGAAAGATGCAATTCGAAGCGACCACGAGATATCTGTATATGAATTTACAACAGAAATCGATTCTACAGACGGCATTTTCAAATAAAACCACGAGGCAATTTCTTCGGCACGAGGTAAAACGTGTATTTTAACCGTCGACCGATCGACAAGAGACGTTGCTGTCGGCGGCGATCGGGACGAGCGAAGAATCGTTCGGTCTCGGATCGAGAAGTGCGTGTGGGACGACGATCGAGCCGCGCATGCGCAGCAGTGAATGGACCGGTGGTTCTTAACCGGCGCTCCGTGAACTCAAAGTGATTCGTCAAAATGTGACAATCGAGACGAAGAAAAATACGTAAAAGCAAAATTGATTCTGGTTTTATCGTCTTTACCTGCACGAATATATTAAGACGAACGAACGTGCGAAATTCCGTCATATATTGAACAGGAAACGAGAGCGGCTATTGAAAAACATATGTGAAAGTCGTCCGGCCCGAATGTCCCGTTGGAAAAATTGCGAGAATTTTCTTCCCTTTCTAATTTCATCCGCCGATTGTTATTCGCTATCGACCGACACGTGTTTGATTTTTATTCATTACGCCACATAAAAAATACACGTGCTGTTTTATCTTAACGACCGGGCTCCGCAGACGTCTTGTGAAATTGTAAGGCGTTTTTCGCATCGTCGTAGTCGAAGATGTTAGTTTGGGCGTTAGTAGACCCGTTTAGAGTTGACACAAATCACTAATATAAACGAGTAGTCGATTGTCATGAAATCAATGAACCGACAATTGTATTAATTGTCGGATAAGCACGACACCGAGTATCCGAATCGAGTCTTACGAAAATTAATTTAACACTGATTTATTTACAACAAATACATTCGTACACTCGAATAGTCGATTGTTCAAGAGTTTATAACAACAATACTATCGATTGTCGTTAGCAAATAAATACAAAAAAAAGAGTTCACCCGGTCAGCACCACGTCGTGATGACTATCGCCGAGTTTATAACTAATCGATGATAAATACAACAAAAATAATACGACGAGTATAGTAGCTGGATGATTTTATCGATCACTTTTGAACACTTGAGAAGAGTCGATGTGAGAATATCTAGCAGATGAAACAGGATTTCGAGACGAGTCGAAGAGCGGACGTCCGTTCACGAGCGTAGCCGGTCGAGAAGGGTTGTCGATTATTCGAAGGGGGGTTCCTCGGCGCGTCTGCTTGCAATCAAGCCTACGCACCGCTGATTAGCAGAATTACTTTTCTAACGCACTAATGAGCGAACGTGATTAAGCTGGCGAGTGAGTGCGCCGGTGACCGCATTCGATTAGCGATCTTTGTTAATTCGAAGACGTTTAGCTTATTCACTCTGTCTCGGTGGATGAATTCACATACCGATGAAGCATTGCGTTCGAGACTTTTTACATACACACACATATGTATAAGAGGGGTCGCGGAGGTGAACGAGTATGATTGCTGCTCGATTCTCCAACGACCTGTGTCTTTTGACATTTCTCCCGAACAACAATGACGTTTTTCAAAACTATAAAAGAAGACACGGAAACAAATACAAGACGATGAACGACGTGCCCCCGGGTACGGCGGTGATCTGGGCACGCGATTCATTAGACGACGTACGGGTCGACGGCATCGAGTCACGTACGGACTATTTTTTCAATAACTTAATATTCGGTCTGATCGTCCCCCGGTTTTCAACAACGGCCGGCTATAGATTCCACAACTGAACATTTGAAAAAGATATAAAAAACCTAACGTTGCTAATCTGAAATCGATTCTGCAAGTAACCGATCGTACGCTTGCGATGAATCTCTTCGAAATAACTATGAAACAGAGCAATAATAGCGATATATCCTACCATTTCTACCATCATGGTGCAGCTCACAGATTTCAATATGTGGGTAATAACTGTTTCGCATTATTAATATAGATTTTATAAATACAACATCGAAAACATGACAATTGGATTCGTTTTTTTAACTTTTCAAAGTCTAGAGACTTCGTGAACCACTGGAAAAAATTTGCGAATTTGCAAAAATCTAAAAGTGTCATCCGATGTACTCCGTGAATGCTTCTATGCGAATGTCTGTATCCATCGTGGTTTTCGCAGAATTTAGCGAAAACTGCGAAATTTAAGAAAGCGAAAGTACTTTTCTACTTCTTAAACTTTTATCAAGTTTTAAAAATAAAAATCTCATTATTTCACATATATCTTTATCGGAGGATATATAAACAAGTAAATATATATATATATTCATATACACATCGGACCTTTGTGATTTCTTTTACGTTTATACGGTAGTGAGAAATTTAAATACATGTAAAAATAGATAAATTAAAAAAAGAGTGTGTGTACTTATGTACGTACAACACAAGTAAAGATTCTTTATCGTATAGTAATAAAAAGGTAAATGGGCGAACGTATGCCTAAAACTCGTAAATATAAAAATTTTTTAGAATATAAAGCGAGTAACAAAATGAAAAAATGTAGTAGGGAGAGAGATGGTAAATACACGGGGGATAAAAATCTAAGCAGAAAATGATCAGATTTTTAAATAAGTTAGATTTTTTCGATTATGTCGTATTTTGAGCAAGATTTGATATTTATTTTCAAATTGAAACTCTTATAAAAAATCATGAATTTTGAAAATTCGTTCGTTTTCGTTTGGAATAAACAAACAAGCGTGCCGTGTCTATTGTTTTGTAATCATAACAAAATGTTTATATAAGAGCGCGCGCATGCGTCGTAGGCTTCAGTAGTTCTCCCCACTCTTTTTTGATGGATTTCGTGGGTTGTGCGTACGATAATTTCGTCGCATCCCATCATTACTCAAAGCGATTTCATTTATGTTAAATTTAAAAAAGTGTTTTACGTATAAATTTAAAAATTTTTTTGTTATTTTATTTTTTTTTTTTGTTTTTAATTTCTTTTTGTTTTGTTCATTTTTTTTTCTTATATATTTTTGTGTGTTTTTTTAATTAATTAAATTTTGATTTTTAAATGGCAAACAGGAGGTAAGTTTCACGTCTACCGGAAAGTTCTGTCCGTTATTGAATCGAAAAAAATAAAATAATAATTCATTTTCGATTCAATGCGATGGCAATTTGCGAATTCCATTTGCGTAGAACGACTCGCGTCTCTGAAACTAGATATCACACTATCGGGCAGAACTTTCCGTCGGATCTTTGGTAATTTCAACATTATATAATTCGGTTGACGGTCGAAATATGTGTTTTGTTCGTACGAGAGAAAATGCATCGTCGGTCCTAATTGAAAACACGGCTCGTCGAATCGAATTCCGCTATAAATTCACGTGCGGAAATGTCGCGATCGTTTAGAATATTGCATCTTTTGTAAAAAATAAATAGGAAAACGTCCGATGTCAAGTGAATAAAATGGATGTGTATATCGAATCGGTGTACGTGACCTCTGTTATAACTTCTGTATCGATACGTTGCGTAATTGCGGACCGCGCGCTTGTCTAGTCTGCACGTAACTCGTACGCGTGACGTAATCATAAAATGGACGACACGTTCTGTGTGACGCCATTTGCTCGTCTACGCAATTATCGACCGTTATTTTTCATTGAATTTATTTGTATTTATTTATCCGCGAACGATGCCATGTGCTCGTGTATGCAACTGTTGTTGACAGTTATTTATCATTGAACTGATTTATGATTTATTCATAATTGAATTTATGTGTAATTTATTTATGTATTTATATTGATTTATCGTCGAACGATCCGTTTTCTCGTAACGAACTCGACCTGAACGATCATTGTCCTTTCCCGTCGCACGATATTAACGGCCGACCATTGTCTGTTTAGGCGAAGGTACACGGGCGTGGAGGATCGGGCGATCGTCCATTACGTTCGGGACCGGCCAGCTCGGCTGCGCGGTGAACGCGCGTGGTCCGAGCTGGTCCGGGATACCGTAAGTTGTGATGTCGCCGTCGTTCGATACGTACGTTCACGTTCGATGAAATGTTTCAGGGTCTGGAGCGGTCGTGGCGAGGGGTGCAGGACCGCTTCTACCGGTACCTACTGCCCGAACTAATGGACAGGGCGAGGTTCCCCGGGCTGACCGACGTACAAGCCCGACAAATAATTCTAAGGTGAGTGCGTCTGATAAATAAACTCGTACGTGCGTGATTCACGTGTTATTCTTGTCGTAGATATCGACCGGGGGACCTCGTCCCAGTTGTCGTCCGTCCTCCACCTCCGGCGCCGCGATCTCCACCGCCGGCGCCGCGATCTCCACCGCCGGCGCCGCGATCTCCACCGCCGGCGCCGCGATCTCCACCGCCGGCGCCGCCATCTCCACCGCCGGCGCCGCCATCTCCACCGCCGGCGCCGCCATCTCCACCGCCGGCGCCGCCATCTCCACCGCCGGCGCCGCCATCTCCACCGCCGGCACCTGAAATTCCGTTGGGCGACCGTGCGGTGCGATCAGCTCGTGCGGCTCTCGACGCCGCACGTGTCGCCCAACGTGCCGCAGCCCGAGCCGTCAGAGACACCGAGAGGTTCGCGAGGGAGTGCATGTCGCGTGCAACACGGGTTACACGATCTTTGCTAGCGGTAAACTCCACGTATGTCGCACGTACGATGAGCCGTACGCTCGTGCGTGCGGCAAGACGTGCAGCAAATCGTGTTTCCCGTGCTGCACCATAAACATCGGACGGCCTCCCTCGCCGGGTCCAGGAACCTCGACGGCTCGGTCATCCCCTAACGAGTCTCTGCACTCTAAGGTAACGTGACGTTTCGATTTTTGTCTTAAAACTTTTTCGCCGACGGAAATCCTTTCGTTTTATTGAAATAACAAACGCTCTCGTATTCTACTCCTTATGTACGGCCGAAGTACGATACCGATCGAAGCGTTCTCCTCCACAGAGACCCGGTCTCCTCTCGCGAGCCATACGAACATGCCTGGTCTCTTCTCGCTCTTCTATGCGATCGTCCACGAGCGACACCGTCGTCGACGTCGACGGTCTCGTCGGCTCGTGCACGACGCCGATCTTCACGCTGCAAACCGAAAGAAAACGCATTTATCGTCGTGGAGAAACGAACCGTGAAATAGCACTAGACACGAATCTGGCCCGGCCCTCGACTCGGACGCCGAACGATAATTTCATCCCCGGACGTTCGGTCGTTTCTAGACTTCGTCGATATCGGTATCGAGTTCGATAGAACACCGACAGAAAGTGGGAGGACCGAAGCACCTCTGCTCGGCGAACAGCGAGAAAAGCGCCGGATCATCGGGGAAAATGTTTCGAGTGTCGTCTTCGACGTTTTTCCGAAGAAGGTACGTATGCACTTGCTATCGCTATCCATTCGTAAATGTTCACTCTCTCTTATCATTTTTAACAGTTCGTCTCGACGTTCCAGGTTCGAATCTCCCGGCTTTGCAATTCCAAAGGACCGGGGAAAAACGACGTCCGTTGTGAATTTTCCCGATCAAATCACACGGCACTACTACGGTCTGCGATGAGTTCTCGAGATGCCAGCGATGTGTGTACTGTGCAAGGAAACACGAACGAGGAACAGTACCGAAACGCCTTGTAAGACGGCTCGAGGAACCGTTCTAAATCGATGAAGAATTTATCTTCGGGCATGATTGTGCACCGGGTCGTACAGCAAATCGTATCTGTGCATAATGACGGTTCGGTCATTCGCCGGACTCGGATCTCATCGAGGACCTGCGGGAGGACGTGAAACGAGAAGCGGCGGAAGAAGTCATCGTCGGAGAGAGTTCGTCGGAACGACTTAAGAATTCTGTTTAAATGTCAAATGCAATTATTTGAATTGTTAATGTTTGAATATAATTATATTTATGAATTGGTTTTAAACGATGTCTGTAATTATTTTATGTTATCATACATATATACAATTTTGATTTTTTTTTGGTTTTAATAATACTGTTTTATACTCTTAAAATGTCAATAAATAACTGATTAAAAATATTTGAAAGTTTTTTTATAACGCCCGAAAAAACGCCTAAAATTCGTACGTCTAGACTAGAATACCTCCTCAAGTCTTTTTTTGTGCGATTTTTTTTAATGTGGTTTTCTATTGAACGTACTACCGCAAAAAACAGACCCAGGTGTATAACGAAAATGTGCTATAATTATTTCACTCCATATTAAACATTTCACGGATTGCCAAATTGATTTCAATTTGCCATAGGAACCATTTTTGGAAATCCATGCTGTAGATCAGGACTGTCCAACCTCTAGGAACCCGAGGACCGCAATACGAAAATTATCCGCGGGCCGTACCCAAAATAAAAAAACCTTTATTGCTCTTTAACTACGCTTTATTGAAATATTAGACGATATTAACAAAACCGTGTATTTCAATGAGAATTTTGATTCCTTTTCAATGTTTGTATTGTAGTAGCCGAACGCAGTAAATTTGATAACGATTCGTCCGTCATGGAACTTCTATATTTAGATTTTATAAATGTCATTGTTGAAAAAGTACTTTCACGAAGATGAGTATTGCCTAGCATCGACCCTATTCTAAGACCAAAGTCTCGCAATTTATTGGGAGTACAAATTAATTCGGTCCGTTTTCAAAAGATGGCTCTAAAAACATTAAATTTTTAAATAGTAACAGCTGATTACCGTGGTTTTAGACAGATTGGACATCTGCCGATAACATCCAGTTCGTATTGTTTTGAGTTTCATACAAAATGTTTTTTGTTACGCTGTTGAAAATGTCAGATTTTTTGATAACTAAATAGAATTTGCGGGAAGTTTTAATTTTTTGTTTGAATTGGAAAAAAAGTGGAGCTGAAACTCATCGTATGCTCGTGGAAGTTTACGGTGACAATGCTCCGACTGACAAGTCATGTAGAGAATGGTTTCGGCGCTTCGGCGATTTCGGTGGCGATTTCGGCGTTGAAGGTAGACCTCGCTTGGGATAGCCAAAAAAATTCGTAGACGATGAATTACAGGCATTACTCGATGAAAATCCGAGTCGAACGCAAGACGAGTTTGCACTTACGTTGGGAGTGACCCGACAAGCAGTGTCTGTACGTTTAAAATCTATGGGCCTGATTCTAAAGGAAGGCAATCGGGTTCCTTATGAATTGAAACCGAGAGATCTGGAAAGGCGATTATTTTCTCGCGAGCAGTCGCTTCAAAAGCAAAAAAGAAAGGGTTTTTTACACCAGGTAGTGACCGGTGACTAAAAGTGGATCTTCTACGACAACCCCAAGAAAAAAAATACTACGCTTTGCCCGGCCAATCGTTGCCATCGACATCAACACCAAAGCCGAACATTCATAGTTCGAAAGTTATGCTGTGTATCTGGTGGGACCGAGGGGGCGTCGTGTACTACGAGCTGCTAAAACCTGGTGATTCCATTACGGGTGATCGGTACAGACTGCAATTACTTCGTTTGAACCGTGCATTACGAGAAAAACGGCCGTAATATGAGGACAGACATGATAAAGTTATTCTTTTGCATGACAACGCTCGGCCTCGTGTCGCAAAAGTTGTCAAAAAATATTTAGAAACGATCAAATGGGATATTTTACCGCACCCGCAATATTCTCCGGACATTGCTCCTTCTGACTACTGGCTGTTTCGACGGATGCAACACGATTCGGTAGGTCACCGCTTCGTTTCTTCCGAAGAAATCGAAAATCGGTTTCAAAATTGGATCGCCTCAAAAGACAAGAAGTTTTTCCGAGACGGGATTCGGAAATTGCCTGAGAGGTGGGGAAAAGTTGTAAGCAATGATGGATAATATTTTGATTAATTTGTTAATTCAAAATAAATAAATGCATTTTTTGAGCTAAAAAAACGGACCGAATAATTTGTACTCCCGATAGGATAATTTAAAAAAATCTCCTCCTGTTCCACATTCGTTACTAAACAAGGGATCTGTTTGCAAATGTCACACAACTCATAAAATAAAAAATATTACATATGATTTTTTATGGAATTTAATTTGCCAAAAAAAAAATGTTTTTTCTTAATTCAAAGTGCAAGCAGTTTATTATTTTTTATTTGATTTTTTATATATACAGATATGAATAAAATTACAAATACTCGAATCGAATTGACATTTGCACACAGAAAAACCACAATTCTAATTGACAACTGGAATTAAATATATGTATTAGAGAGACCGGCAAGTAATATCGTTTTTCTATATTAAATTCAAACAGATAAATTTTTACCAAGTTTTTATTTTTATTCACTAATGTAATCACCTCGTTATCAACAACCTTTTGTCATTCAGTGTGCGAATGTCCAATGCCGGATCGATAAAAATCAATCGGCTTTTGAGCAAAATATCCGGAGATGGGATTTGGGACACGATCGGAATTTTCAAACTTTTCGCCACTTAGAAAATGTCGTAGCGATCGGAATAAATGGAAATCCGATCGGGCGAGAATGGCGGGCGAGGCAATACCTCCCATCCGAATTCATTAATTTTTTCCAGAGTTCGTCTCGCGCAGTGCGGTCTTGCAAAATAACACCTTTTCTGTTGATAATCGCCGGGCACTTTTCAATTAAACATCGATTCACTCGATCCGATTGTTCGCAGTAAAGGTCTGCATTCACCAATTTGTCCAGGTTTGAGTACTTCGAAATGAACGACCCCGCGAATACTCCACCGAACACACAAAAGCGCCTTTTCGGGGTGTAAATCTGGTTTAGCTGTACTTTGTGGCGATTCGTTCGGAGAGAGCTATTACCATTTACGTTTTGGATTATCATAGAGGACCCGTTTACAAAAACACCTACTCTGCTTACTTTACCGATCTGCTGCAAACGTTCTTGGATGGTTAAGAGTGTTTGACAGTTCGTCGATTATCTGATTTGCTTCCACTTCCGCCCTTGTCATTGTCTAAAGTTGTCGGTCTTCCTGATCGGTACAAATCGGAAAGATCGAAATTACCAGATTTGAACTTAGAAAAGCACCTTTGGCATTTACGAACGTCTAATTCAGTGTTTCCCAACGTGGGGCCCACGCCTCACAGGGGGGCAATTTGATAGTTAAGGGGGGCAATTTAAAAATGGACTCGACACGACTTTAACCCTTTCGCTTTGGGTTATTTAAATGCAATGATAGATATCGGTGACAAATTTAACAAAAAAGGCAAATTCTAAACTTGGTAGCTAAAAATATCTCGCCTGTTCTAAATGAAATACTACATTCAGTAATAAAGTGTGTTAATGCTATTAAAGCTAGTGCCAAATGTGAGCGTCTTTTCAAGTTATTTTGTGAAGAACAAAATGAAGACCATGTGAGACTTTTACTTCATACTGAAGTAAGATGGCTATCCAAAGGAAACTGCTTGAAAAGATTTATGCAACTGTTTGATACTCTTAGTGATTTTTTAAGCGACAAACCTGAAATGAAGTATCTGTTAACAATCGATGGTAAAGCATTTGTAAGTTATTTAGCCGATATCTTTGAAAAACTAAATATATTAAATAAGCAACTTCAAGGACCAAATAAAACACTTGTCGATGCAAAAGCAAAGATATTCGGTTTCATTACCAATATAGAGTTATATCAGAAACATATTAACAACAAAAACTTTGAACAGTTTCATTGGCTCCAAAAATGTGAAGTAACTGATACCGCTGTACTTGTTATTGTCAATCATTTGAATATTCTATCCGCTGATTTAAAAGAAAGATTTTCTGATTTAAAACTAATTGATTTTCCAACATGGATGATGCAGCCAATATTAGTGGATTTGTCTGATATATCAAATATGCAGTATCAAGAAGAACTCGCAGAATTTCAAAATGATGAATCAGTAAAAATTTTATTTAATATAAAAGGAGCGATGGCATGGCTTTGTGAAGAAACTGCAATTAAATACCCGAATGCAACCGAATGTGCAAGAAAACTTTTACTACCGTTTCCATCTTCATATTTAGCTGAATGTGGATTTAGTGCTGTAAATGATTTATTGATAAAGAAAAGAAATCGACTCGATATAACACAACGTGGAGACTTGAGATTAAAGCTAAGTAAATTGAAACCTAATATAAAATCTCTGTGCAGCAAGCATCGAGCGCAAGGATCGCACTAAATGAATATAGAAAAATCAATAATTATTTTGAATTTCAGTTTTTCATTATATGTTTTGAAATTTTACTTACGATGTTTTGATAACAATTTCATAGTGATTTCTTCCTAAAACTTATCATTTATATTTCTTAAGGGAACAAAACAATTTTTAAAGGTTAAAAATTATGTATGGGGGGCATAAAAATTTTAGAAATGTTAAGGTGGGGCATGGCATAAAAAGGTTGGGAAACACTGGTCTAATTCGTTTGGATAAAAATTACAAATGTTTTCGATAGCAACCGTTACGTTACTACTCTTGTGAATCTCAAAAAGCATACAATGTACCTCTTCGGGTATTTGGCTGTCCGTTTCACCATAAATTGCAAAAAAAAAATAATTAAGATTTTATTATTTACGAGTAGACAAGTCACTCTAACCTTAAAATGTCTTTGGCACGACTTTGAAGTACACAACGAGCCGATAAATGACTAACGAATATCGACATGCGCAGAAACGACCTTACTTTCAGGTCCCCCTAATATTATGAAAAATGCTTTTTTGAGTTTTCGGGCCGCGGTTTGGACAGCTCTGTTCTAGCTGGAATTTAATATTATGTTGAATTTATATGATTAAAATTTAGTCATAAAAATGATTCATTTGACTAAAAAAATAATATTATGTTGTCAAGTATCTCCCTTCCGCTTTTTTGCTCTTTATTCAATGCTTTATAAAAAGTGTTACAGTGATCGGATTTAGTTCAAATATGCGCCGTTTTGTTCGATAATCTGGTTCCATCTAGACGGCAACTTCATAATACCCCTCTTGTAGAACCCTCCCTCCTTATTTGCGAAGAACTCGGACAGCCACTTTTCACAAGCCTCTTTTGAGGCCAACTTTACACCACCAAGGGCGTTCGCCACGGACAGGAACAGGTGGTAATCACTTGGCGCTATGTCCGGGTTATATGGTGGATGCGATAAAACCTCCCATCCGAGCTCCCGTAGCTTCTGACGAGTCACCGAAGATGTGTGTGGCCTGGCGTTGTCCTGGTGGAACACTACACCCTTCCTCTTGGCCGATTCTGGACGCTTTTGGTCGATCGCCTGCTTCGAGCGGTCCGGTTGTTCGCAGTAGATGGTAGAATTAAGCGTCTGGCCATATGGGAGCAGCTCATAGTGGATGATTCCTTTGCGATCCCACCGAACGCACAGAAAAACCTTCCTGGCCGTCAATCCCGGCTCGGCCACTGTTCGGGACGATTCACCGGCCTTCGACCACGACTGTTTTCGCTTAATATTGTCGTATGTGATCGATTTTTCGTCGCCAGTCACCGTTCGCTTCAAAAATGGGTCGAGTTCGTTTCGTTTCATCAGCATATCGCAGACGTTGATTCGGTCCAGAAGGTTTTTTTGCGTTAAATCATGCGGCACCCAAACATCGAGCTTTTTTTTGTATCCGGCCTTCTGCAGATGGTTTAAAATGGTTCGGTGACTAACTGCCATCTCCTGGGCGATGTCACGAGATGTCACATGCCGGTCTAACTCGATGATTTCCATGATTCGATCGGTATTCGTCGTCACAGGTCTTCCGCCGGCTGGCTTATCCACGGTGTCGTTTTCACCGGCTCTGAATCGTCGAAACCATTCCTCCGCGGTTCGAAGTGATAGAGTACCATCCCCAAAACACTATTAATCTCACGGAACGTTTCTCTAGCGGATTTGCCTTTAACGAAGGAAAACTTCAAAATAGCGCGAACTTCGGCGTTAGTGAACTCCATGTTTACACGTCTATAACTTTTGAACGCAGTATCCAAACTAATCATGCATAGCGTCGTTTTGTAGGTTATGTAAAGACCTTTCAAATGATGTATAGTGTTGCCCGATACGAGCTCTGTAACGCTTTGTACATAGCCGCGAAATTCAAAAGACAAAAAGGCGGAAGGGAGATATTTGACAACCTAATATTTCAGGAAATAAAACACTCTGATAATTGTATAATTAAATACTGTTCAATTATATTTGACTTAAATTTATCTACATGAAGAAACAAATATGGCACGTATATAACTAGAATAAGTTCGAGTTTCATGGTACATTTTCAGTCTTCCTCTTCTACTATCGCACGAATCTCATCTTTTTCTCCCCCCACTCGTTCTTTCATATTAAACAGGGACATCTTCTTCCGCGTTGTCGTTTCTATCTCGGTCCTCGCTGCCGATTTTCGTTCCTACATCCTCCTCGTGTCGTTTGAACATCGTCTCGATCTCGTGCAACGATTTGCCTTTCGTTTCCGGTAGGAACACGATCACAAACATCGTTCCTAGGAACGAGACGATACCGTAGAATAGGAACGGGCCTGATCGATGCATGCCGGTCGACATCGTCGGATACAGTTTGATGATGATGAAGCAGAACGTGTATCCGATGCACGAGGTCACGCCGCTGAACAACCCGCGTACCGATTCCGGGTACACTTCCCCGATCATCGCGAATGGAATCGATAGGAACCCGAGCGTCGACATGAAGTAGTACACGATCAGTGTCGCGATCGGCACCCATTCGTACCTCACGTTCTCCCTAGGAATGTACATCGGTATCTCTCTTTCGTTGCTGTAGAGAGAGAGAGAGAGGTGTGTATCGAGTGATCGGATTGGAATTTGTGGTGTTGTACTTACAAGAAGCTTTCGCGGAAATCGGCCGTATCGCATTCCGACACGTACAAGTACTCGGCGATGACGACCATGCACAGCGTCATCGCGGCACCGGACGCGATGCTCGGTAATCTCCGGCCGTGCTTCTTGGAAATGTAACCGATGAGCACGGCGCTCGCAGTTCTCGTCACGCCGACGACAATCGCCACGAGGAACGGATCGACGCGCGTGATCCCCGCCTCACGGATGATATCCACCGCGTAGAAGATCACGACGAACGTTCCGGAAAACTGCTGGAACATGAAATAACCGGACATGATCAGCAACGGTTTGAAGCATTCCGGGCGTTTGAGAACGTCGACCATCGTTTCGATTCGTTCGCAGAGCGTCGCGACGAATCCTTCGACCGTTCGACACGAAGACGACGGTTCCTGAAAAAGAAAACTCTCGATCAGGTACTCGGAAACATCGATCGGGATTACCGTTTCGTCTTCCTCGGTAGCTACGGTGGTATACTCGTCCTCTTGCTCGTCTTTTTCATCTTTTTTATTTTTCTTGGCGATTCGTTTACGCGTTCGTCTCGCTACATCCGGTTTCTGGAGCCAAACGGGCGATTCCGGTAGAAGGACATAAGTCGCAACGATAGCTACAACAGCTACTCCGCAAGCGATCCACGCGGATACATGCCAACTATCCTAGAAACAAACCGTCCTGGAACGACCTTGACCGATCGAAATATCCAAAAACCTCACCCTCAAATAATATCCGAAGATATACACGAGCAATACTCCGATCGTAAACGAAACAGTGGTCCATGTAGCGAGCATCCCGCGTAGTTTCGGGGTCGATATCTCGCTTGCATAGACGGTCGTAGGAGTACTCGCAACTCCACATCCGATACCTACGTTAAAGGACTCGTCAAGTCGGTCTACAAAAACCGTATTGAACTCACCTGTGATGAATCGGCCGATCAAGAGCAGTCCGTATGGGAAACCGACGTGTTTGGATAGCGCGACGAACGTCCATCCGAGGATCATCAGCACGTTGACGGTATACAGAGCACGTTTTCGTCCGTACTTGTCGAGGACCGGACCGCTTATCAGACATCCGATCGGCGTCGCTATCGAAAAGATGCTCGCTGAAACAGATAACAGTTCCTCGTGTCGCCGAAAAAAATCTTCTTCGATGAATACGTACCGACCCATGACGATTGTCCGTACGTCAATCTCGGCTCGTAGCCGTAATCGGTGAGGAATGGGAGCGAGACGCCCGACCAGCCGGTGCTCATCCCCGGCGATAACGTCGTGAGGTTCGCGACGACTGTCAGGAATATCTGGAAAGGACGGTCGATTATCGTCAGTTGTGATTAGGGATCGATTGGATCGGTCTGGTTACCTGTTTCGGTGTCGAGAGGACGATCGCGGGACGTCTCGAGGCCTCTTCCGGTGCCTTGTCGCGTTTCATCCTGGAATAAGGATCCGGGTTTATATTTCATTTATACGATTTTTATAACATGTCCATAAATTTTCATCTAGCAATCGCCAGAATTGGACATGGTTTTAGTTAAAAATCAAAATTCATGTTTATCAAATTTTTTGAAACTTTTCCTGGTCCATCCAGAGTAACACTCAAAAACAAACGCATACCATTCAGTCACAACTAGAAAGCAAAGTTTCGTATCACACATATGTACCTCTACATGAGTTATATGAAACGCATGTAACTTTCACACGGGAACAGCATAGATTATCCACATGTTGATTGTTGAAGAATAATTCCCTTAGGGAGTAAATAGAACTACAAAAACGCGATAATCAATTTTTGAAGTAAATAAAATATCTTAATAATGAGAACTGGAGGTTTCTTTGTTCATTAAAACACTTGGTAACATCAGTTCTAAAATGGAGGATGCAGCCAGAAGAACTCCTGTCGATTGATAATTGAAGAACCTGATTTTAAACGTTGTAATCGATTGATTGATAAATAAAAATATGTTTATTTTAAAAACCGTACTTTCGATTATTTAAAATAAAACTCGTGTAAATCGAGTTCCGATAATAAATGTATATTTGATTTGATTTTTATAAATCGAGTTCATTGAGTTTTTTAATGGAATTCCAGGTTGGAATTAATTATATAATTTTTTTTTACAACCAGTCGACATTTCCTTTGTCTACGTCCCAGAACTGAACGGGGGTATTCACACTAAACAACATGCATACAGTATTCACGCCCATTACCGCTCGTCTCACACGCTCTTACCCGAAAACTAATTTCTTTAGGTGGGGGAATTTGTTGAGACGAGCGGTAATGGGCGTGAATACTGTATGCATGTTGCTTAGTGTGAATACCCCCAATCTGTACAAGATGTCGGATGGTATTGAACCGCCTTGTATATTTGGAATCCAATATGGAATCCATTTCGGATTTTGGAAAAATTGAGTCGTTCGGAAGTTAAGTCGATTTTTTTTTGGAAATGTCAATCGATTTATTCGTTTAAAAGAATTGAGAACGGATCTGTTTGATTGAAAAATAAAGACAAATCGTGTCGATGGAAGACTTCATTTCGATCAAGGTCGAACGCAATACGAAACTATTGATAACGTTCGATCGGGGTATTCACACTAGACAACATGCATACAGTATTCACGCCCATTACCGCTCGTTTCACACCTTCTTATCAGTAAATTCCCCCACCTAAAAAAATTAGTTTTCGGGTAAGAGCGTGTGAGACGAGTGAATACTGTATGCATATCGACTAGTGTGAATACCTCCATTCAGTTCTGTGTGTGTGCGACACGTTCTTACCCGAAAACTAATTTCTCTAGCTGTGAGAATTTGTTGAGACGAGCGGTAATGGGTGTGAATACCAAAAAAATAAGTCTATAAACTTCTAATGAGACGAGGTGAATATTACAAATGTGTAATTCATGTACAAATATATACATATTTAAATAAGTATATCCATCAGTACTGATCGATAGTATATTTAGATATCTGTCCATGAGGATTTCTTTCAGTATGTCAAGCTGGGAAACGAGTAACTAGCGCATCGATATCTCTCTTATATTCCTCGATGGTTGGGAAATTCAATCGACAATATCCAGGAGCAAATCTAACACGATTTCAATTCTTTTCAATTCCACAAAATGTTATTTTCAATCCTCGAAGAGCGATAATCCATGTACGAATAAATTCATATATCCTGATCTATAGTATATTTGAATATCTATAGAATTTTGGACGTCTGTAGGAAAATAGTACTCGTTTGTTCTGCAAAGTCAGATGGGGTCTTGTGACGTCACACGGCATCTACGGCCAGACGTCACTCTAGTGATGGCGGCGGTCGTGCAGTTCGATGTAACATCGAATTTGTGGATTTTTGGTGGAAATTCGCATTGGCCAATTTGGAAGAGTTTCGAAAAACGTTTGCCAATGTCCATCGGACGTTTCGTGCTAATTGTCATACGTCTAACAAATGCCAAATGCATCTAGTGTTAATGGTAAAGCTATCCAAATCGCAAAACCTATCCTAAATAATCCAATTTTATAACTCGTGCGTATTCGTGAATAAAGTCATCCGAGTACGATTCACGTGTTCTTTTACCACCTCACGCCCTCTCATCGGCGATCAGACTACTGAACTCGGGGACTCCGAGACGTCGGAATAAGAGACGGCGGACTGTCCGCACGGTCGGTCGACGTAGAAAACGATCGAGATCCGTCTGCATATTGAAACCGCGCTTGTGTTTGATCTTTTCAGACATGACGCAAGTCCCCCGTCTCAACGTTCCGGACGAGCGACGTTGCCGGAAGACGGCGCGCGATGATGATGGGTGTCCGACGTGGGCTACCCCCGATTTTAGCTTTTGTATTCAGGGCTACAATTCATCAATGTCATACCGCAAACGCATGAATATGGACTTTGTCCATGATGAAGACCCTGCAAAGGGTGCAGAACATGCGCGCAAACAAATTGCAAACCAGCCAGTCAACACACGAGGTAGGTGGAAGCTTGGACCATCCAGAGCGAGGCACCAGAACACACGTTCTGACAACTACCGTCGTGCAGCAAGTCAGATTACTGAAAACGACCTATCAATGGAATTGAGAAATAAACTCTTCCCAGGTGTAAAAGAAGGTCAATCAGCTTCCGAAAGATTAGAAGCATACAATACAGAAAGAGCGATAAATCTAACTGTCACAACTCGTGCTATAGGTTTTTCTAGCTTTTATATTCCGGCCCTCTACTTCTTTTGATCCGGCCCGCTATTCACGAACCACACGGACGGTGCGTCGAAGCCGTTTGTAATGAATCGAAGACGATCTTTCAATGTAGACTGTTAGATATATAGTACATTGACATTCATAAAGTAAAATAATGTAATGATTCATCATTTATATAAGAATCAGTTATATAAGTTATTACATAAAAGACATGTATATAAAGTGCGGTACAGCAGGCAGCAAGTCAGTTGCATATCAGTGAGTCGTAGTATCAAAGTTGCATATCGGTTATCAGTTGCATATCAGTTAGAGTTGGACATCAGTTGGAGAACAGTGGAGAGCAGTGTATCATCTTGGATAGTATCACAGTTATTAGAATTGTATATGTATATATATCATTTAAGTGTGTGTATAGTTCTAATTGTAAATATATTGTAATTTAGACTTTTGTTCTTCATTTTATTCCACGGAACACCTCAGTAAATTAAAACATAGACATAAATGGAAAGATTTCCGACAAGAAGATGATCAGCGCTGGAGTACCCCGAGGCTCGTTACTGGAGCCCATCCTGTTCAATTACTACATCGACGACATACCCAGGAAGGACGAAATACAACTAGATCTTTATGCTGACGACACGGCAAAATTCATCCGAAATTGGAACCTGGAGAAGATGGTCGTACAAATCTTCAGTACTACACAAAGAAGCCAACATAGATACGGTTGCAGACTTTATCGACAAATCAGGATGGAGATTCTATACGAGGAAAATGGTCCATGATAGACCGTTGATAAATGGCCCTGGAAGACCCATGATCGTATCGATAAGTAGCCGGGTAGGAAAACACGGAATAAGAAACGTCACAATGCAGCCGTACGTATTTACGAAAAGCAACGACTAAAAGACCAGTTCAAACTGGCCAGCAAAGAAACAAAACGAGAAACATACAAGTTCTAATTGGTTGAGGAGGCGACAAAACTCGACCGGTAAGGGGGTCGGTGAGCTGCTGGAGTAAAGCAGCATCTATTATACACACATAGACATCTGGGTTTTTTGTCAATTTTTCCCAGATAATACACAGATATAATAGACCGAAAAATACATATAAAAAGACAAAATCAGATAAGCAGACGCATAATGAGCCGGGGGGGGGGTATATCATACGTCCCTAGGAACATTAAGAGATAATAAGACTTATAGGAATTAAAAGAAGTCAAAATATCAATCTAACTTGTGAACTTGGATCGGCACTCGAATCCCGGACTAATGGACAGGGCGCGATTCCCCGAGATAACCGACGAAGATGCCCGTCGCATCACACAGAGGTGAGCGCGTACCAGTGAAAGCGATCGTCGATTAACAAAGACAACACGTTCATCTGCGACGTCGAAAAATGGAATGGGACGTCGAGCGGAGAATCGTCCCGAGATAAACCTAAGCGAGCTCGACGACCCGGAAGAACGATCGTTTGGAAAAAACACTGACGGTGCGTCGGACTGCGCCGTCGGAAATCGTAATGGAACACAACGTCGGGAGAACGATCTTCGTTCGATGAACTCGCACGATGTCATATCGTCTTCTCGTACGAATCCCGTCGCATGATATTAACGGCCGACCGTAGTCTGTTTAGGCGACGGTTCACGGTCGAGCAAGACCGGGCGATAATCCACTACGTCCGGGACCGGCCAGCTCGTCTATGCGGGCGCCGTGATTGGGACGAGCTGGTCCGGAGTGCCGTAAGTTGTGATATCGCCGTCGTTCGATACGTTATGTTCACGCTCGACAAAATGTTTTCAGGGTCTGGAGCGGTCGTGGTACGGCGTACGGGACCGCTTCGACCGGCACTTGTTGCCCGGACTAGAGGAGACGGCGAGGTTCCCTCGATTGACAGATGACGAAGTTCAACAAATTATTCAGAGGTGAGTACGTCTAATAAATAAACTCGTACGTGCGTGACTCACGTGTTATTCTTGTCATAGATATCGACCGGGGAACCTCGCCGTAGACGACGCCCGTCCTCCTCCTCCTCGCGCTCCTTCCCCACCACCCGCCGCCGCTGCTGCACCTATTCCAGCCCCGCCTTCTCCTCCGGCTCCTGTCGCACCTCGTCCAGCCCCACCTCTTCCTCCGGCCCCTGTTTTACCACAACATGACGCCGATCAAATAGATTTCCTTCGCATCTATGCAGAGGAAATAACCAGGATCGCAGCCGCTTTTTCACACCGTGCCGACGTTCACTTAAACGCTTTTAACAACTTGCGCGATGCAGTGGTGCGTCTTGGCTATTTACCTTTTGTAGTTCCTCCCGATCCGTTCCTTCCATTCGCTCCGCCCGTTCAACCCGCTCCACGACTCCTCTCGCTCCACATTCCCCACCCACTACACCGTCTACTCCCGCGGCTGCTGTGCCATCGTCTCCTGTAGCCGAGGGGCCAACGAAGAAGAGGTGCGTGCGTATTTGTGAATAAAGTCATCCGAGTACGATTAACGTGTTCTTTTTGTCGTAGATTCTGAGCAACGTCGCCGCAACCATCTACCTCCGGAGCGTCGACCTCCGGAGCGGCGGCCTCCGAAGCGGCGGCCTCCGGAGCGGCGGCCTCCGGAGCGAGTACCTCGATAATCGAGCGAGTGGGCGATAATCCACTACGTCCGGGATCTGCCAGCTCGTCTATGCGGACGACGTAATTGGAACGAGCTGATCTGGGGTACCGTAAGTTGTGATATCGATACGTATGTTCACGCTCGATGAAATGTTTCAGGGTTTGGAGCGGTCGTGGTACAGGGTGAGAGACCGCTTCGACCGCCACTTGCTGCCCGGACTAGTAGACGGGACGAGGTTCCTCGAATTAACACAAGACGAAGTTCGTCAAATAATTCAGAGGTAAGTGCGTCTAATAAATAAACTCGTACGTGCGTGACTCACGTGTTATTCTTGTCGTAGATATCGACCGGAAGACCTCGCCGCAGTTATCGCCCGTCCTCCTCCACCCGTACCTAAAGCTCCTATTCCATTGGGCGACCGTGCGGTGCGATCCGCTCGTGCTGCTCTTAACGCCGCATGTGTAGCCCATCGTGCCGCATCCCGTGCCGTCATCGATGTGGAGCGATACGCCAGGGAATGCACCGCACGTGCGGTTCGCCTGGCTCGTGCAGCTTTTGTTGCACAAGCTGCGCAGAATCCAAACAGACGTGTGGCGCACGCCGCGGATCGTGCAACCATATGGGTTACACGTGCAATGCAAGCCGTGTACTCTGTTAATATTACACATGCGAATGAATAGAACTCGCGTCTCTGAACCTAGAGATCACATTATCGGACAGAACTTTCTGCCGGATCTGTTTTGGAATAAATCAAGAGTCGGATAAGAGCTAGAAATTGTTTTCGTCTTCCCACTCTAGCAACTCGTAAAAATATCCCATACGATTGTTATGGAGACGAACCGGACGGAGGCACTGCTAGTTGCTCGCCACGACCCGTGCCGTCGTCCGTACCGCCGCTGCTCAATCAGAACTTCAAAAACCGTACAGGCTACATTCGTGAAATCAAAATCGAAGATATCACCCGACCGTATGAAAATCCCCTCCTGCCCGATCCCGCTAACTCAGAGTTACCCGATTTCCCTAAACCTATCCAAGGTACGGTGGTTCCCTAACACGTTTTCCACGTTCGATCGAGAGATTGTATATCAAATACAGAATTGGAAAAAAAATTAATATTGATCTCAACATTGAACTTTGTTTATATTTTTGTGTATGATTTTTTTTTCTTCATTTCATTAAATGGTGAACAGGGGGTAAGTTTTACGTCTATCGGAAAGTTTTGTCCGGAAACAAACCTAAGCGAGCTCGACGGCCCGCAAAAGTGATCTCTAGTAAAAAAAAAAAACAAAGGCGACGCGACACCAGTAATTGGAATGGAACACGTCGGGAGAATAATTTTCCTTAGATGAACACAAATGACGACCTAGAAAAACGATTACGAGTAAACACACCGTTCAGGAAGGAGTTTACACTAGAAGAGAACCACCGGGCGATAGCGGAATACATCCGAGATCGACCGACACGCCTGGAGCGAGTCGGTACGGAGTACCGTGAATTGTGACACCGCCGTCGCTCGATCCAGCGTTCGAGACCGCTTCGACCGGTACATAATACTCCGGATCGATGGACAGGACGAGGTTCCCCGGACTGACAGACGAAGAAGCGCGTCGGACGATTCAGAGATGAATGCGTCTAATAAATAAACTCTTACGTGCGTGACTCGCGTGTTATTCTTGTCGTAGATATCGACCGGGGAATATCAATGTAGCTGTCGCCCGTCTTCCTCCTCGTCCCGCTCCATCGCCACCTCCAGCCGCCGCTGAACCACTTCCAGCCCCACCTTTTCCTCCGGCCCCTGTTTTACCAGAATATAACCCCGATCAAGTGAATTTCATTCGAATAAAAAATAAAGCGTGCCGTGCCTATTGTTTTGCAATAATAACAAAATATTTATATAACAGCGCGCGCATGCGTCGTAGGCCTCACTATTTCTCCCCACTCTATTCTGATGGATTTCGTGGCTGTGCGTACGACACTTTCGTCGCATGCTCTCATTTCACAAAGCGATCTAAAGTCAATAAACTAAAAAAAAATTAATTTATTATTATTTTCGTTACTTTATTATTTCGTTTTTCAAATTTTCAAAATTTAGAGACTTCGTGACCGCCGGAAAAAAATCTGCGAATTTGCAGAAATCTAAAAGTGTCATCCGATTCAAGTAGCCATGTACTCCTTGAATGCTTCCATGCGAATGTCTGTATCAATCATGGTTTACGCACAATTTAGGGGAGACTGCAAAATTTTAGAAAGCAAAAGTACTTTTCTACTGCTTAAACTTTTATCAAGTTTTCCATAAAAATCTCATTATTTCACATATATCTTTATTGGAGTATATATAAATAATTAAATATATATATATATATATATATATATATATATATATATATATATATATATATTCATATACACATCGGACCTTTGTGATTTCTTTTACGTTTATACGGTAGTGAGAAATTTAAATACACGTAAAAACAGATGAGTTAAAAAAATAGTGTGTGTACTTATGTACGTACGCCACAAGTGAAGATTCTTTATCGTATAGTAATAAAAAGGTAAATGGTCGAACGCGTGCCTAAAACTCGTGAATATTAAAATTCGTCAGAATATAAAACGAGTAACAAAATGAACAAATGTAGTAGGGAGAGGGATGGTAAATACACGGGGCATAAAAGATGTAAGCAGAAAATGATCAGTTTTTTAAATCAGTTAGATTTTTACGATTATATCGTATTTTGAGCAAGAGTTGATATTTATTTTCAAATTGAAACTCTTATAAAAAATCATGAATTATGGAAATTCGTTCGTTTTCGTTTGGAATAAAAAAAAAGCGTGCAGTGCTTATTGTTTTGCAATAATAACAAAATGTTTATATAAAAGCGCGCGCATGCGACGCAAGTCTCACTATTTCTCCCCACACTTTTCTGATGGATTTCGTAGGCTGTGCGAACGGCACTTTCGTCGCGTGTTATCATTTCTCAAAGCGCTTTAAACAAAGAATTTTTAAGATTTATTGTTGATATATAGAATTTTTTTTTTTTGTAATTTTTTGTTATATTCGTATTGTTTATGCTCCGTAGTTACGTGTATAAGCATTAGAAAACGGCGCCGACGCTTATTAAGCTCGAAAACGGGTTTTGAAATTTTGGATTTTCACGGTTCGAAAAAAGCTCAAAACTGCAAAACTTCATAATGCTGCTGCGACGCCATTATGCGTATTAGAGTGAAGCCGACGCCCAATCGCTAACACTCAGGCACTACTCTATAGAAATCCACTGTTAGATATTCCGGTTTCGAAAAAATATTTTTAGGCAAAAAAACCCAAATACTTTAAAAGGGATGGAAGTGTTGTGAAATTTGTTTATGCTCCGTAGTTACGTGTATAAACAATTGCAAAATTTCAAGCTAATATTTTCAAAAATGAATAAAATACAATTAATAATATAATTGGTCTTTCACGTTCATATGTCGTCAGTTCGAATCCCGGTCGGCCATATTACAAACATTGTCAGTTCGAATCCCGTTCAGATCAAAATTGCAATATACGATTTTCATTTTTAGTTAATTTCTATAGTATATTTTAAATACATTTGCAAAATTTCAAGCTAATATTTGCAAAAATGAATAAAATACAATTAATAATATAATTGGTCTTTCACATTCATATGTCGTCAGTTCGAATCCCGGTCGGCCATATTACAAACATTGTCAGTTCGAATCCCGTTCAGATCAAAATTGCAATATACGATTTTCATTTTTAGTTAATTTCTATAGTATATTTTAAATACATTTGCAAAATTTCAAGCTAATATTTTCAAAAATGAATAAAATACAATTAATAATATAATTGGTCTTTCACATTCATATGTCGTCAGTTCGAATCCCGGTCGGCCATATTACAAACATTGTCAGTTCGAATCCCGTTCAGATCAAAATTGCAATATACGATTTTCATTTTTAGTTAATTTCTATAGTATATTTTAAATACGTTTGCAAAATTTCAAGCTAATATTTTCAAAAATGAATAAAATACAATTAATAATATAATTGGTCTTTCACGTTCATATGTCGTCAGTTCGAATCCCGGTCGGCCATATTACAAACATTGTCAGTTCGAATCCCGTTCAGATCAAAATTGCAATATACGATTTTCATTTTTAGTTAATTTCTATAGTATATTTTAAATACATTTGCAAAATTTCAAGCTAATATTTGCAAAAATGAATAAAATACAATTAATAATATAATTGGTCTTTCACATTCATATGTCGTCAGTTCGAATCCCGGTCGGCCATATTACAAACATTGTCAGTTCGAATCCCGTTCAGATCAAAATTGCAATATACGATTTTCATTTTTAGTTAATTTCTATAGTATATTTTAAATACATTTGCAAAATTTCAAGCTAATATTTGCAAAAATGAATAAAATACAATTAATAATATAATTGGTCTTTCACATTCATATGTCGTCAGTTCGAATCCCGGTCGGCCATATTACAAACATTGTCAGTTCGAATCCCGTTCAGATCAAAATTGCAATATACGATTTTCATTTTTAGTTAATTTCTATAGTATATTTTAAATACATTTGCAAAATTTCAAGCTAATATTTGCAAAAATGAATAAAATACAATTAATAATATAATTGGTCTTTCACATTCATATGTCGTCAGTTCGAATCCCGGTCGGCCATATTACAAACATTGTCAGTTCGAATCCCGTTCAGATCAAAATTGCAATATACGATTTTCATTTTTAGTTAATTTCTATAGTATATTTTAAATACATTTGCAAAATTTCAAGCTAATATTTTCAAAAATGAATAAAATACAATTAATAATATAATTGGTCTTTCACATTCATATGTCGTCAGTTCGAATCCCGGTCGGCCATATTACAAACATTGTCAGTTCGAATCCCGTTCAGATCAAAATTGCAATATACGATTTTCATTTTTAGTTAATTTCTATAGTATATTTTAAATACATTTGCAAAATTTCAAGCTAATATTTTCAAAAATGAATAAAATACAATTAATAATATAATTGGTCTTTCACGTTCATATGTCGTCAGTTCGAATCCCGGTCGGCCATATTACAAACATTGTCAGTTCGAATCCCGTTCAGATCAAAATTGCAATATACGATTTTCATTTTTAGTTAATTTCTATAGTATATTTTAAATACATTTGCAAAATTTCAAGCTAATATTTTCAAAAATGAATAAAATACAATTAATAATATAATTGGTCTTTCACGTTCATATGTCGTCAGTTCGAATCCCGGTCGGCCATATTACAAACATTGTCAGTTCGAATCCCGTTCAGATCAAAATTGCAATATACGATTTTCATTTTTAGTTAATTTCTATAGTATATTTTAAATACGTTTGCAAAATTTCAAGCTAATATTTGCAAAAATGAATAAAATACAATTAATAATATAATTGGTCTTTCACGTTCATATATCGTCAGTTCGAATCCCGGTCGGCCATATTACAAACATTGTCAGTTCGAATCCCGTTCAGATCAAATTTCCAATATACGATTTTCATTTTTAGTTAATTTCTATAGTATATTTTAAATACGTTTGCAAAATTTCAAGCTAATATTTTCAAAAATGAATAAAATACAATTAATAATATAATTGGTCTTTCACGTTCATATGTCGTCAGTTCGAATCCCGGTCGGCCATATTACAAACATTGTCAGTTCGAATCCCGTTCAGATCAAAATTGCAATATACGATTTTCATTTTTAGTTAATTTCTATAGTATATTTTAAATACATTTGCAAAATTTCAAGCTAATATTTTCAAAAATGAATAAAATACAATTAATAATATAATTGGTCTTTCACGTTCATATGTCGTCAGTTCGAATCCCGGTCGGCCATATTACAAACATTGTCAGTTCGAATCCCGTTCAGATCAAAATTGCAATATACGATTTTCATTTTTAGTTAATTTCTATAGTATATTTTAAATACATTTGCAAAATTTCAAGCTAATATTTTCAAAAATGAATAAAATACAATTAATAATATAATTGGTCTTTCACATTCATATGTCGTCAGTTCGAATCCCGGTCGGCCATATTACAAACATTGTCAGTTCGAATCCCGTTCAGATCAAAATTGCAATATACGATTTTCATTTTTAGTTAATTTCTATAGTATATTTTAAATACATTTGCAAAATTTCAAGCTAATATTTGCAAAAATGAATAAAATACAATTAATAATATAATTGGTCTTTCACATTCATATGTCGTCAGTTCGAATCCCGGTCGGCCATATTACAAACATTGTCAGTTCGAATCCCGTTCAGATCAAAATTGCAATATACGATTTTCATTTTTAGTTAATTTCTATAGTATATTTTAAATACATTTGCAAAATTTCAAGCTAATATTTTCAAAAATGAATAAAATACAATTAATAATATAATTGGTCTTTCACATTCATATGTCGTCAGTTCGAATCCCGGTCGGCCATATTACAAACATTGTCAGTTCGAATCCCGTTCAGATCAAAATTGCAATATACGATTTTCATTTTTAGTTAATTTCTATAGTATATTTTAAATACATTTGCAAAATTTCAAGCTAATATTTTCAAAAATGAATAAAATACAATTAATAATATAATTGGTCTTTCACATTCATATGTCGTCAGTTCGAATCCCGGTCGGCCATATTACAAACATTGTCAGTTCGAATCCCGTTCAGATCAAAATTGCAATATACGATTTTCATTTTTAGTTAATTTCTATAGTATATTTTAAATACATTTGCAAAATTTCAAGCTAATATTTGCAAAAATGAATAAAATACAATTAATAATATAATTGGTCTTTCACATTCATATGTCGTCAGTTCGAATCCCGGTCGGCCATATTACAAACATTGTCAGTTCGAATCCCGTTCAGATCAAAATTGCAATATACGATTTTCATTTTTAGTTAATTTCTATAGTATATTTTAAATACATTTGCAAAATTTCAAGCTAATATTTTCAAAAATGAATAAAATACAATTAATAATATAATTGGTCTTTCACATTCATATGTCGTCAGTTCGAATCCCGGTCGGCCATATTACAAACATTGTCAGTTCGAATCCCGTTCAGATCAAAATTGCAATATACGATTTTCATTTTTAGTTAATTTCTATAGTATATTTTAAATACATTTGCAAAATTTCAAGCTAATATTTTCAAAAATGAATAAAATACAATTAATAATATAATTGGTCTTTCACATTCATATGTCGTCAGTTCGAATCCCGGTCGGCCATATTACAAACATTGTCAGTTCGAATCCCGTTCAGATCAAAATTGCAATATACGATTTTCATTTTTAGTTAATTTCTATAGTATATTTTAAATACATTTGCAAAATTTCAAGCTAATATTTTCAAAAATGAATAAAATACAATTAATAATATAATTGGTCTTTCACATTCATATGTCGTCAGTTCGAATCCCGGTCGGCCATATTACAAACATTGTCAGTTCGAATCCCGTTCAGATCAAAATTGCAATATACGATTTTCATTTTTAGTTAATTTCTATAGTATATTTTAAATACATTTGCAAAATTTCAAGCTAATATTTTCAAAAATGAATAAAATACAATTAATAATATAATTGGTCTTTCACATTCATATGTCGTCAGTTCGAATCCCGGTCGGCCATATTACAAACATTGTCAGTTCGAATCCCGTTCAGATCAAAATTGCAATATACGATTTTCATTTTTAGTTAATTTCTATAGTATATTTTAAATACATTTGCAAAATTTCAAGCTAATATTTTCAAAAATGAATAAAATACAATTAATAATATAATTGGTCTTTCACATTCATATGTCGTCAGTTCGAATCCCGGTCGGCCATATTACAAACATTGTCAGTTCGAATCCCGTTCAGATCAAAATTGCAATATACGATTTTCATTTTTAGTTAATTTCTATAGTATATTTTAAATACATTTGCAAAATTTCAAGCTAATATTTTCAAAAATGAATAAAATACAATTAATAATATAATTGGTCTTTCACATTCATATGTCGTCAGTTCGAATCCCGGTCGGCCATATTACAAACATTGTCAGTTCGAATCCCGTTCAGATCAAATTTCCAATATACGATTTTCATTTTTAGTTAATTTCTATAGTATATTTTAAATACATTTGTAAAATTTCAAGCTAATATTTTCAAAAATGAATAAAATACAATTAATAATATAATTGGTCTTTCACATTCATATGTCGTCAGTTCGAATCCCGGTCGGCCATATTACAAACATTGTCAGTTCGAATCCCGTTCAGATCAAAATTGCAATATACGATTTTCATTTTTAGTTAATTTCTATAGTATATTTTAAATACGTTTGCAAAATTTCAAGCTAATATTTTCAAAAATGAATAAAATACAATTAATAATATAATTGGTCTTTCACATTCATATGTCGTCAGTTCGAATCCCGGTCGGCCATATTACAAACATTGTCAGTTCGAATCCCGTTCAGATCAAATTTCCAATATACGATTTTCATTTTTAGTTAATTTCTATAGTATATTTTAAATACGTTTGCAAAATTTCAAGCTAATATTTTCAAAAATGAATAAAATACAATTAATAATATAATTGGTCTTTCACATTCATATGTCGTCAGTTCGAATCCCGGTCGGCCATATTACAAACATTGTCAGTTCGAATCCCGTTCAGATCAAAATTGCAATATACGATTTTCATTTTTAGTTAATTTCTATAGTATATTTTAAATACGTTTGCAAAATTTCAAGCTAATATTTTCAAAAATCATAAAAATACAATTTATAATATAATTGGTCTTTCACATTCATATGTCGTCAGTTCGAATCCCGGTCGGCCATATTACAAACATTGTCAGTTCGAATCCCGTTCAGATCAAAATTGCAATATACGATTTTCATTTTTAGTTAATTTCTATAGTATATTTTAAATACATTTGCAAAATTTCAAGCTAATATTTTCAAAAATGAATAAAATACAATTAATAATATAATTGGTCTTTCACATTCATATGTCGTCAGTTCGAATCCCGGTCGGCCATATTACAAACATTGTCAGTTCGAATCCCGTTCAGATCAAAATTGCAATATACGATTTTCATTTTTAGTTAATTTCTATAGTATATTTTAAATACATTTGCAAAATTTCAAGCTAATATTTGCAAAAATGAATAAAATACAATTAATAATATAATTGGTCTTTCACATTCATATGTCGTCAGTTCGAATCCCGGTCGGCCATATTACAAACATTGTCAGTTCGAATCCCGTTCAGATCAAAATTGCAATATACGATTTTCATTTTTAGTTAATTTCTATAGTATATTTTAAATACATTTGCAAAATTTCAAGCTAATATTTTCAAAAATGAATAAAATACAATTAATAATATAATTGGTCTTTCACATTCATATGTCGTCAGTTCGAATCCCGGTCGGCCATATTACAAACATTGTCAGTTCGAATCCCGTTCAGATCAAAATTGCAATATACGATTTTCATTTTTAGTTAATTTCTATAGTATATTTTAAATACATTTGCAAAATTTCAAGCTAATATTTTCAAAAATGAATAAAATACAATTAATAATATAATTGGTCTTTCACATTCATATGTCGTCAGTTCGAATCCCGGTCGGCCATATTACAAACATTGTCAGTTCGAATCCCGTTCAGATCAAAATTGCAATATACGATTTTCATTTTTAGTTAATTTCTATAGTATATTTTAAATACATTTGCAAAATTTCAAGCTAATATTTGCAAATATGATCTAAATACAATTAATAATATAATTGGTCTTTCACATTCATATGTCGTCAGTTCGAATCCCGGTCGGCCATATTACAAACATTGTCAGTTCGAATCCCGTTCAGATCAAAATTGCAATATACGATTTTCATTTTTAGTTAATTTCTATAGTATATTTTAAATACATTTGCAAAATTTCAAGCTAATATTTTCAAAAATGAATAAAATACAATTAATAATATAATTGGTCTTTCACATTCATATGTCGTCAGTTCGAA
The DNA here is from genome assembly GCA_029203775.1 of Neoneuromus ignobilis. Lineage (NCBI taxonomy): Eukaryota > Metazoa > Arthropoda > Insecta > Megaloptera > Corydalidae > Neoneuromus > Neoneuromus ignobilis. Next base: position 38,396 of record CP092088.1, on the reverse strand, counting down.
TCCCGGTCGGCCATATTACAAACATTGTCAGTTCGAATCCCGTTCAGATCAAAATTGCAATATACGATTTTCATTTTTAGTTAATTTCTATAGTATATTTTAAATACATTTGCAAAATTTCAAGCTAATATTTTCAAAAATGAATAAAATACAATTAATAATATAATTGGTCTTTCACATTCATATGTCGTCAGTTCGAATCCCGGTCGGCCATATTACAAACATTGTCAGTTCGAATCCCGTTCAGATCAAATTTCCAATATACGATTTTCATTTTTAGTTAATTTCTATAGTATATTTTAAATACGTTTGCAAAATTTCAAGCTAATATTTTCAAAAATGAATAAAATACAATTAATAATATAATTGGTCTTTCACATTCATATGTCGTCAGTTCGAATCCCGGTCGGCCATATTACAAACATTGTCAGTTCGAATCCCGTTCAGATCAAATTTCCAATATACGATTTTCATTTTTAGTTAATTTCTATAGTATATTTTAAATACATTTGCAAAATTTCAAGCTAATATTTTCAAAAATGAATAAAATACAATTAATAATATAATTGGTCTTTCACATTCATATGTCGTCAGTTCGAATCCCGGTCGGCCATATTACAAACATTGTCAGTTCGAATCCCGTTCAGATCAAAATTGCAATATACGATTTTCATTTTTAGTTAATTTCTATAGTATATTTTAAATACATTTGCAAAATTTCAAGCTAATATTTTCAAAAATGAATAAAATACAATTAATAATATAATTGGTCTTTCACATTCATATGTCGTCAGTTCGAATCCCGGTCGGCCATATTACAAACATTGTCAGTTCGAATCCCGTTCAGATCAAAATTGCAATATACGATTTTCATTTTTAGTTAATTTCTATAGTATATTTTAAATACATTTGCAAAATTTCAAGCTAATATTTTCAAAAATGAATAAAATACAATTAATAATATAATTGGTCTTTCACATTCATATGTCGTCAGTTCGAATCCCGGTCGGCCATATTACAAACATTGTCAGTTCGAATCCCGTTCAGATCAAAATTGCAATATACGATTTTCATTTTTAGTTAATTTCTATAGTATATTTTAAATACGTTTGCAAAATTTCAAGCTAATATTTTCAAAAATGAATAAAATACAATTAATAATATAATTGGTCTTTCACATTCATATGTCGTCAGTTCGAATCCCGGTCGGCCATATTACAAACATTGTCAGTTCGAATCCCGTTCAGATCAAAATTGCAATATACGATTTTCATTTTTAGTTAATTTCTATAGTATATTTTAAATACATTTGCAAAATTTCAAGCTAATATTTGCAAAAATGAATAAAATACAATTAATAATATAATTGGTCTTTCACATTCATATGTCGTCAGTTCGAATCCCGGTCGGCCATATTACAAACATTGTCAGTTCGAATCCCGTTCAGATCAAAATTGCAATATACGATTTTCATTTTTAGTTAATTTCTATAGTATATTTTAAATACATTTGCAAAATTTCAAGCTAATATTTTCAAAAATGAATAAAATACAATTAATAATATAATTGGTCTTTCACATTCATATGTCGTCAGTTCGAATCCCGGTCGGCCATATTACAAACATTGTCAGTTCGAATCCCGTTCAGATCAAAATTGCAATATACGATTTTCATTTTTAGTTAATTTCTATAGTATATTTTAAATACATTTGCAAAATTTCAAGCTAATATTTTCAAAAATGAATAAAATACAATTAATAATATAATTGGTCTTTCACATTCATATGTCGTCAGTTCGAATCCCGGTCGGCCATATTACAAACATTGTCAGTTCGAATCCCGTTCAGATCAAAATTGCAATATACGATTTTCATTTTTAGTTAATTTCTATAGTATATTTTAAATACATTTGCAAAATTTCAAGCTAATATTTGCAAAAATGAATAAAATACAATTAATAATATAATTGGTCTTTCACATTCATATGTCGTCAGTTCGAATCCCGGTCGGCCATATTACAAACATTGTCAGTTCGAATCCCGTTCAGATCAAAATTGCAATATACGATTTTCATTTTTAGTTAATTTCTATAGTATATTTTAAATACATTTGCAAAATTTCAAGCTAATATTTTCAAAAATGAATAAAATACAATTAATAATATAATTGGTCTTTCACATTCATATGTCGTCAGTTCGAATCCCGGTCGGCCATATTACAAACATTGTCAGTTCGAATCCCGTTCAGATCAAAATTGCAATATACGATTTTCATTTTTAGTTAATTTCTATAGTATATTTTAAATACATTTGCAAAATTTCAAGCTAATATTTTCAAAAATGAATAAAATACAATTAATAATATAATTGGTCTTTCACATTCATATGTCGTCAGTTCGAATCCCGGTCGGCCATATTACAAACATTGTCAGTTCGAATCCCGTTCAGATCAAAATTGCAATATACGATTTTCATTTTTAGTTAATTTCTATAGTATATTTTAAATACATTTGCAAAATTTCAAGCTAATATTTTCAAAAATGAATAAAATACAATTAATAATATAATTGGTCTTTCACATTCATATGTCGTCAGTTCGAATCCCGGTCGGCCATATTACAAACATTGTCAGTTCGAATCCCGTTCAGATCAAAATTGCAATATACGATTTTCATTTTTAGTTAATTTCTATAGTATATTTTAAATACGTTTGCAAAATTTCAAGCTAATATTTTCAAAAATGAATAAAATACAATTAATAATATAATTGGTCTTTCACATTCATATGTCGTCAGTTCGAATCCCGGTCGGCCATATTACAAACATTGTCAGTTCGAATCCCGTTCAGATCAAAATTGCAATATACGATTTTCATTTTTAGTTAATTTCTATAGTATATTTTAAATACATTTGCAAAATTTCAAGCTAATATTTGCAAAAATGAATAAAATACAATTAATAATATAATTGGTCTTTCACATTCATATGTCGTCAGTTCGAATCCCGGTCGGCCATATTACAAACATTGTCAGTTCGAATCCCGTTCAGATCAAAATTGCAATATACGATTTTCATTTTTAGTTAATTTCTATAGTATATTTTAAATACATTTGCAAAATTTCAAGCTAATATTTTCAAAAATGAATAAAATACAATTAATAATATAATTGGTCTTTCACATTCATATGTCGTCAGTTCGAATCCCGGTCGGCCATATTACAAACATTGTCAGTTCGAATCCCGTTCAGATCAAAATTGCAATATACGATTTTCATTTTTAGTTAATTTCTATAGTATATTTTAAATACATTTGCAAAATTTCAAGCTAATATTTTCAAAAATGAATAAAATACAATTAATAATATAATTGGTCTTTCACATTCATATGTCGTCAGTTCGAATCCCGGTCGGCCATATTACAAACATTGTCAGTTCGAATCCCGTTCAGATCAAAATTGCAATATACGATTTTCATTTTTAGTTAATTTCTATAGTATATTTTAAATACATTTGCAAAATTTCAAGCTAATATTTGCAAAAATGAATAAAATACAATTAATAATATAATTGGTCTTTCACATTCATATGTCGTCAGTTCGAATCCCGGTCGGCCATATTACAAACATTGTCAGTTCGAATCCCGTTCAGATCAAAATTGCAATATACGATTTTCATTTTTAGTTAATTTCTATAGTATATTTTAAATACATTTGCAAAATTTCAAGCTAATATTTTCAAAAATGAATAAAATACAATTAATAATATAATTGGTCTTTCACATTCATATGTCGTCAGTTCGAATCCCGGTCGGCCATATTACAAACATTGTCAGTTCGAATCCCGTTCAGATCAAAATTGCAATATACGATTTTCATTTTTAGTTAATTTCTATAGTATATTTTAAATACATTTGCAAAATTTCAAGCTAATATTTTCAAAAATGAATAAAATACAATTAATAATATAATTGGTCTTTCACATTCATATGTCGTCAGTTCGAATCCCGGTCGGCCATATTACAAACATTGTCAGTTCGAATCCCGTTCAGATCAAAATTGCAATATACGATTTTCATTTTTAGTTAATTTCTATAGTATATTTTAAATACATTTGCAAAATTTCAAGCTAATATTTTCAAAAATGAATAAAATACAATTAATAATATAATTGGTCTTTCACATTCATATGTCGTCAGTTCGAATCCCGGTCGGCCATATTACAAACATTGTCAGTTCGAATCCCGTTCAGATCAAAATTGCAATATACGATTTTCATTTTTAGTTAATTTCTATAGTATATTTTAAATACATTTGCAAAATTTCAAGCTAATATTTTCAAAAATGAATAAAATACAATTAATAATATAATTGGTCTTTCACATTCATATGTCGTCAGTTCGAATCCCGGTCGGCCATATTACAAACATTGTCAGTTCGAATCCCGTTCAGATCAAAATTGCAATATACGATTTTCATTTTTAGTTAATTTCTATAGTATATTTTAAATACATTTGCAAAATTTCAAGCTAATATTTGCAAAAATGAATAAAATACAATTAATAATATAATTGGTCTTTCACATTCATATGTCGTCAGTTCGAATCCCGGTCGGCCATATTACAAACATTGTCAGTTCGAATCCCGTTCAGATCAAAATTGCAATATACGATTTTCATTTTTAGTTAATTTCTATAGTATATTTTAAATACATTTGCAAAATTTCAAGCTAATATTTTCAAAAATGAATAAAATACAATTAATAATATAATTGGTCTTTCACATTCATATGTCGTCAGTTCGAATCCCGGTCGGCCATATTACAAACATTGTCAGTTCGAATCCCGTTCAGATCAAAATTGCAATATACGATTTTCATTTTTAGTTAATTTCTATAGTATATTTTAAATACATTTGCAAAATTTCAAGCTAATATTTTCAAAAATGAATAAAATACAATTAATAATATAATTGGTCTTTCACATTCATATGTCGTCAGTTCGAATCCCGGTCGGCCATATTACAAACATTGTCAGTTCGAATCCCGTTCAGATCAAAATTGCAATATACGATTTTCATTTTTAGTTAATTTCTATAGTATATTTTAAATACATTTGCAAAATTTCAAGCTAATATTTGCAAAAATGAATAAAATACAATTAATAATATAATTGGTCTTTCACATTCATATGTCGTCAGTTCGAATCCCGGTCGGCCATATTACAAACATTGTCAGTTCGAATCCCGTTCAGATCAAAATTGCAATATACGATTTTCATTTTTAGTTAATTTCTATAGTATATTTTAAATACATTTGCAAAATTTCAAGCTAATATTTTCAAAAATGAATAAAATACAATTAATAATATAATTGGTCTTTCACATTCATATGTCGTCAGTTCGAATCCCGGTCGGCCATATTACAAACATTGTCAGTTCGAATCCCGTTCAGATCAAAATTGCAATATACGATTTTCATTTTTAGTTAATTTCTATAGTATATTTTAAATACATTTGCAAAATTTCAAGCTAATATTTTCAAAAATGAATAAAATACAATTAATAATATAATTGGTCTTTCACATTCATATGTCGTCAGTTCGAATCCCGGTCGGCCATATTACAAACATTGTCAGTTCGAATCCCGTTCAGATCAAAATTGCAATATACGATTTTCATTTTTAGTTAATTTCTATAGTATATTTTAAATACATTTGCAAAATTTCAAGCTAATATTTTCAAAAATGAATAAAATACAATTAATAATATAATTGGTCTTTCACATTCATATGTCGTCAGTTCGAATCCCGGTCGGCCATATTACAAACATTGTCAGTTCGAATCCCGTTCAGATCAAAATTGCAATATACGATTTTCATTTTTAGTTAATTTCTATAGTATATTTTAAATACGTTTGCAAAATTTCAAGCTAATATTTTCAAAAATGAATAAAATACAATTAATAATATAATTGGTCTTTCACATTCATATGTCGTCAGTTCGAATCCCGGTCGGCCATATTACAAACATTGTCAGTTCGAATCCCGTTCAGATCAAAATTGCAATATACGATTTTCATTTTTAGTTAATTTCTATAGTATATTTTAAATACATTTGCAAAATTTCAAGCTAATATTTGCAAAAATGAATAAAATACAATTAATAATATAATTGGTCTTTCACATTCATATGTCGTCAGTTCGAATCCCGGTCGGCCATATTACAAACATTGTCAGTTCGAATCCCGTTCAGATCAAAATTGCAATATACGATTTTCATTTTTAGTTAATTTCTATAGTATATTTTAAATACATTTGCAAAATTTCAAGCTAATATTTTCAAAAATGAATAAAATACAATTAATAATATAATTGGTCTTTCACATTCATATGTCGTCAGTTCGAATCCCGGTCGGCCATATTACAAACATTGTCAGTTCGAATCCCGTTCAGATCAAAATTGCAATATACGATTTTCATTTTTAGTTAATTTCTATAGTATATTTTAAATACATTTGCAAAATTTCAAGCTAATATTTTCAAAAATGAATAAAATACAATTAATAATATAATTGGTCTTTCACATTCATATGTCGTCAGTTCGAATCCCGGTCGGCCATATTACAAACATTGTCAGTTCGAATCCCGTTCAGATCAAAATTGCAATATACGATTTTCATTTTTATTTAATTTCTATAGTATATTTTAAATACATTTGCAAAATTTCAAGCTAATATTTCCAAAAATGAATAAAATACAATTAATAATATAATTGGTCTTTCACATTCATATGTCGTCAGTTCGAATCCCGGTCGGCCATATTACAAACATTGTCAGTTCGAATCCCGTTCAGATCAAAATTGCAATATACGATTTTCATTTTTAGTTAATTTCTATAGTATATTTTAAATACATTTGCAAAATTTCAAGCTAATATTTTCAAAAATGAATAAAATACAATTAATAATATAATTGGTCTTTCACATTCATATGTCGTCAGTTCGAATCCCGGTCGGCCATATTACAAACATTGTCAGTTCGAATCCCGTTCAGATCAAAATTGCAATATACGATTTTCATTTTTAGTTAATTTCTATAGTATATTTTAAATACATTTGCAAAATTTCAAGCTAATATTTTCAAAAATGAATAAAATACAATTAATAATATAATTGGTCTTTCACATTCATATGTCGTCAGTTCGAATCCCGGTCGGCCATATTACAAACATTGACAAATACAAAACCGATCAGATCAAAATTGCAATATACGATTTTCATTTTTAGTTAATTTCTATAGTATATTTTAAATACATTTGCAAAATTTCAAGCTAATATTTTCAAAAATGAATAAAATACAATTAATAATATAATTGGTCTTTCACATTCATATGTCGTCAGTTCGAATCCCGGTCGGCCATATTACAAACATTGTCAGTTCGAATCCCGTTCAGATCAAAATTGCAATATACGATTTTCATTTTTATTTAATTTCTATAGTATATTTTAAATACGTTTGCAAAATTTCAAGCTAATATTTGCAAAAATGAATAAAATACAATTAATAATATAATTGGTCTTTCACATTCATATGTCGTCAGTTCGAATCCCGGTCGGCCATATTACAAACATTGTCAGTTCGAATCCCGTTCAGATCAAAATTGCAATATACGATTTTCATTTTTAGTTAATTTCTATAGTATATTTTAAATACATTTGCAAAATTTCAAGCTAATATTTTCAAAAATGAATAAAATACAATTAATAATATAATTGGTCTTTCACATTCATATGTCGTCAGTTCGAATCCCGGTCGGCCATATTACAAACATTGTCAGTTCGAATCCCGTTCAGATCAAAATTGCAATATACGATTTTCATTTTTAGTTAATTTCTATAGTATATTTTAAATACATTTGCAAAATTTCAAGCTAATATTTTCAAAAATGAATAAAATACAATTAATAATATAATTGGTCTTTCACATTCATATGTCGTCAGTTCGAATCCCGGTCGGCCATATTACAAACATTGTCAGTTCGAATCCCGTTCAGATCAAAATTGCAATATACGATTTTCATTTTTAGTTAATTTCTATAGTATATTTTAAATACATTTGCAAAATTTCAAGCTAATATTTTCAAAAATGAATAAAATACAATTAATAATATAATTGGTCTTTCACATTCATATGTCGTCAGTTCGAATCCCGGTCGGCCATATTACAAACATTGTCAGTTCGAATCCCGTTCAGATCAAAATTGCAATATACGATTTTCATTTTTAGTTAATTTCTATAGTATATTTTAAATACATTTGCAAAATTTCAAGCTAATATTTTCAAAAATGAATAAAATACAATTAATAATATAATTGGTCTTTCACATTCATATGTCGTCAGTTCGAATCCCGGTCGGCCATATTACAAACATTGTCAGTTCGAATCCCGTTCAGATCAAAATTGCAATATACGATTTTCATTTTTAGTTAATTTCTATAGTATATTTTAAATACATTTGCAAAATTTCAAGCTAATATTTTCAAAAATGAATAAAATACAATTAATAATATAATTGGTCTTTCACATTCATATGTCGTCAGTTCGAATCCCGGTCGGCCATATTACAAACATTGTCAGTTCGAATCCCGTTCAGATCAAAATTGCAATATACGATTTTCATTTTTAGTTAATTTCTATAGTATATTTTAAATACATTTGCAAAATTTCAAGCTAATATTTTCAAAAATGAATAAAATACAATTAATAATATAATTGGTCTTTCACATTCATATGTCGTCAGTTCGAATCCCGGTCGGCCATATTACAAACATTGTCAGTTCGAATCCCGTTCAGATCAAAATTGCAATATACGATTTTCATTTTTAGTTAATTTCTATAGTATATTTTAAATACATTTGCAAAATTTCAAGCTAATATTTTCAAAAATGAATAAAATACAATTAATAATATAATTGGTCTTTCACATTCATATGTCGTCAGTTCGAATCCCGGTCGGCCATATTACAAACATTGTCAGTTCGAATCCCGTTCAGATCAAAATTGCAATATACGATTTTCATTTTTAGTTAATTTCTATAGTATATTTTAAATACATTTGCAAAATTTCAAGCTAATATTTTCAAAAATGAATAAAATACAATTAATAATATAATTGGTCTTTCACATTCATATGTCGTCAGTTCGAATCCCGGTCGGCCATATTACAAACATTGTCAGTTCGAATCCCGTTCAGATCAAAATTGCAATATACGATTTTCATTTTTAGTTAATTTCTATAGTATATTTTAAATACATTTGCAAAATTTCAAGCTAATATTTTCAAAAATGAATAAAATACAATTAATAATATAATTGGTCTTTCACATTCATATGTCGTCAGTTCGAATCCCGGTCGGCCATATTACAAACATTGTCAGTTCGAATCCCGTTCAGATCAAAATTGCAATATACGATTTTCATTTTTAGTTAATTTCTATAGTATATTTTAAATACATTTGCAAAATTTCAAGCTAATATTTTCAAAAATGAATAAAATACAATTAATAATATAATTGGTCTTTCACATTCATATGTCGTCAGTTCGAATCCCGGTCGGCCATATTACAAACATTGTCAGTTCGAATCCCGTTCAGATCAAAATTGCAATATACGATTTTCATTTTTAGTTAATTTCTATAGTATATTTTAAATACATTTGCAAAATTTCAAGCTAATATTTGCAAAAATGAATAAAATACAATTAATAATATAATTGGTCTTTCACATTCATATGTCGTCAGTTCGAATCCCGGTCGGCCATATTACAAACATTGTCAGTTCGAATCCCGTTCAGATCAAAATTGCAATATACGATTTTCATTTTTAGTTAATTTCTATAGTATATTTTAAATACATTTGCAAAATTTCAAGCTAATATTTTCAAAAATGAATAAAATACAATTAATAATATAATTGGTCTTTCACATTCATATGTCGTCAGTTCGAATCCCGGTCGGCCATATTACAAACATTGTCAGTTCGAATCCCGTTCAGATCAAAATTGCAATATACGATTTTCATTTTTAGTTAATTTCTATAGTATATTTTAAATACATTTGCAAAATTTCAAGCTAATATTTTCAAAAATGAATAAAATACAATTAATAATATAATTGGTCTTTCACATTCATATGTCGTCAGTTCGAATCCCGGTCGGCCATATTACAAACATTGTCAGTTCGAATCCCGTTCAGATCAAAATTGCAATATACGATTTTCATTTTTAGTTAATTTCTATAGTATATTTTAAATACATTTGCAAAATTTCAAGCTAATATTTTCAAAAATGAATAAAATACAATTAATAATATAATTGGTCTTTCACATTCATATGTCGTCAGTTCGAATCCCGGTCGGCCATATTACAAACATTGTCAGTTCGAATCCCGTTCAGATCAAAATTGCAATATACGATTTTCATTTTTAGTTAATTTCTATAGTATATTTTAAATACATTTGCAAAATTTCAAGCTAATATTTTCAAAAATGAATAAAATACAATTAATAATATAATTGGTCTTTCACATTCATATGTCGTCAGTTCGAATCCCGGTCGGCCATATTACAAACATTGTCAGTTCGAATCCCGTTCAGATCAAAATTGCAATATACGATTTTCATTTTTAGTTAATTTCTATAGTATATTTTAAATACATTTGCAAAATTTCAAGCTAATATTTGCAAAAATGAATAAAATACAATTAATAATATAATTGGTCTTTCACATTCATATGTCGTCAGTTCGAATCCCGGTCGGCCATATTACAAACATTGTCAGTTCGAATCCCGTTCAGATCAAAATTGCAATATACGATTTTCATTTTTATTTAATTTCTATAGTATATTTTAAATACGTTTGCAAAATTTCAAGCTAATATTTGCAAAAATGAATAAAATACAATTAATAATATAATTGGTCTTTCACATTCATATGTCGTCAGTTCGAATCCCGGTCGGCCATATTACAAACATTGTCAGTTCGAATCCCGTTCAGATCAAAATTGCAATATACGATTTTCATTTTTAGTTAATTTCTATAGTATATTTTAAATACATTTGCAAAATTTCAAGCTAATATTTGCAAAAATGAATAAAATACAATTAATAATATAATTGGTCTTTCACATTCATATGTCGTCAGTTCGAATCCCGGTCGGCCATATTACAAACATTGTCAGTTCGAATCCCGTTCAGATCAAAATTGCAATATACGATTTTCATTTTTAGTTAATTTCTATAGTATATTTTAAATACATTTGCAAAATTTCAAGCTAATATTTTCAAAAATGAATAAAATACAATTAATAATATAATTGGTCTTTCACATTCATATGTCGTCAGTTCGAATCCCGGTCGGCCATATTACAAACATTGTCAGTTCGAATCCCGTTCAGATCAAAATTGCAATATACGATTTTCATTTTTAGTTAATTTCTATAGTATATTTTAAATACGTTTGCAAAATTTCAAGCTAATATTTTCAAAAATGAATAAAATACAATTAATAATATAATTGGTCTTTCACATTCATATGTCGTCAGTTCGAATCCCGGTCGGCCATATTACAAACATTGTCAGTTCGAATCCCGTTCAGATCAAAATTGCAATATACGATTTTTATTTTTAGTTAATTTCTATAGTATATTTTAAATACATTTGCAAAATTTCAAGTTAATATTTTCAAAAATGAATAAAATACAATTAATAATATAATTGGTCTTTCACATTCATATGTCGTCAGTTCGAATCCCGGTCGGCCATATTACAAACATTGTCAGTTCGAATCCCGTTCAGATCAAAATTGCAATATACGATTTTCATTTTTAGTTAATTTCTATAGTATATTTTAAATACATTTGCAAAATTTCAAGCTAATATTTTCAAAAATGAATAAAATACAATTAATAATATAATTGGTCTTTCACATTCATATGTCGTCAGTTCGAATCCCGGTCGGCCATATTACAAACATTGTCAGTTCGAATCCCGTTCAGATCAAAATTGCAATATACGATTTTCATTTTTAGTTAATTTCTATAGTATATTTTAAATACATTTGCAAAATTTCAAGCTAATATTTTCAAAAATGAATAAAATACAATTAATAATATAATTGGTCTTTCACATTCATATGTCGTCAGTTCGAATCCCGGTCGGCCATATTACAAACATTGTCAGTTCGAATCCCGTTCAGATCAAAATTGCAATATACGATTTTCATTTTTAGTTAATTTCTATAGTATATTTTAAATACATTTGCAAAATTTCAAGCTAATATTTTCAAAAATGAATAAAATACAATTAATAATATAATTGGTCTTTCACATTCATATGTCGTCAGTTCGAATCCCGGTCGGCCATATTACAAACATTGTCAGTTCGAATCCCGTTCAGATCAAAATTGCAATATACGATTTTCATTTTTAGTTAATTTCTATAGTATATTTTAAATACATTTGCAAAATTTCAAGCTAATATTTTCAAAAATGAATAAAATACAATTAATAATATAATTGGTCTTTCACATTCATATGTCGTCAGTTCGAATCCCGGTCGGCCATATTACAAACATTGTCAGTTCGAATCCCGTTCAGATCAAAATTGCAATATACGATTTTCATTTTTAGTTAATTTCTATAGTATATTTTAAATACGTTTGCAAAATTTCAAGCTAATATTTGCAAAAATGAATAAAATACAATTAATAATATAATTGGTCTTTCACATTCATATGTCGTCAGTTCGAATCCCGGTCGGCCATATTACAAACATTGTCAGTTCGAATCCCGTTCAGATCAAAATTGCAATATACGATTTTCATTTTTAGTTAATTTCTATAGTATATTTTAAATACGTTTGCAAAATTTCAAGCTAATATTTTCAAAAATGAATAAAATACAATTAATAATATAATTGGTCTTTCACATTCATATGTCGTCAGTTCGAATCCCGGTCGGCCATATTACAAACATTGTCAGTTCGAATCCCGTTCAGATCAAAATTGCAATATACGATTTTCATTTTTAGTTAATTTCTATAGTATATTTTAAATACATTTGCAAAATTTCAAGCTAATATTTTCAAAAATGAATAAAATACAATTAATAATATAATTGGTCTTTCACATTCATATGTCGTCAGTTCGAATCCCGGTCGGCCATATTACAAACATTGTCAGTTCGAATCCCGTTCAGATCAAAATTGCAATATACGATTTTCATTTTTAGTTAATTTCTATAGTATATTTTAAATACATTTGCAAAATTTCAAGCTAATATTTTCAAAAATGAATAAAATACAATTAATAATATAATTGGTCTTTCACATTCATATGTCGTCAGTTCGAATCCCGGTCGGCCATATTACAAACATTGTCAGTTCGAATCCCGTTCAGATCAAAATTGCAATATACGATTTTCATTTTTAGTTAATTTCTATAGTATATTTTAAATACATTTGCAAAATTTCAAGCTAATATTTTCAAAAATGAATAAAATACAATTAATAATATAATTGGTCTTTCACATTCATATGTCGTCAGTTCGAATCCCGGTCGGCCATATTACAAACATTGTCAGTTCGAATCCCGTTCAGATCAAAATTGCAATATACGATTTTCATTTTTAGTTAATTTCTATAGTATATTTTAAATACATTTGCAAAATTTCAAGCTAATATTTTCAAAAATGAATAAAATACAATTAATAATATAATTGGTCTTTCACATTCATATGTCGTCAGTTCGAATCCCGGTCGGCCATATTACAAACATTGTCAGTTCGAATCCCGTTCAGATCAAAATTGCAATATACGATTTTCATTTTTAGTTAATTTCTATAGTATATTTTAAATACATTTGCAAAATTTCAAGCTAATATTTTCAAAAATGAATAAAATACAATTAATAATATAATTGGTCTTTCACATTCATATGTCGTCAGTTCGAATCCCGGTCGGCCATATTACAAACATTGTCAGTTCGAATCCCGTTCAGATCAAAATTGCAATATACGATTTTCATTTTTAGTTAATTTCTATAGTATATTTTAAATACATTTGCAAAATTTCAAGCTAATATTTTCAAAAATGAATAAAATACAATTAATAATATAATTGGTCTTTCACATTCATATGTCGTCAGTTCGAATCCCGGTCGGCCATATTACAAACATTGTCAGTTCGAATCCCGTTCAGATCAAAATTGCAATATACGATTTTCATTTTTAGTTAATTTCTATAGTATATTTTAAATACATTTGCAAAATTTCAAGCTAATATTTTCAAAAATGAATAAAATACAATTAATAATATAATTGGTCTTTCACATTCATATGTCGTCAGTTCGAATCCCGGTCGGCCATATTACAAACATTGTCAGTTCGAATCCCGTTCAGATCAAAATTGCAATATACGATTTTCATTTTTAGTTAATTTCTATAGTATATTTTAAATACATTTGCAAAATTTCAAGCTAATATTTTCAAAAATGAATAAAATACAATTAATAATATAATTGGTCTTTCACATTCATATGTCGTCAGTTCGAATCCCGGTCGGCCATATTACAAACATTGTCAGTTCGAATCCCGTTCAGATCAAAATTGCAATATACGATTTTCATTTTTAGTTAATTTCTATAGTATATTTTAAATACATTTGCAAAATTTCAAGCTAATATTTTCAAAAATGAATAAAATACAATTAATAATATAATTGGTCTTTCACATTCATATGTCGTCAGTTCGAATCCCGGTCGGCCATATTACAAACATTGTCAGTTCGAATCCCGTTCAGATCAAAATTGCAATATACGATTTTCATTTTTAGTTAATTTCTATAGTATATTTTAAATACATTTGCAAAATTTCAAGCTAATATTTTCAAAAATGAATAAAATACAATTAATAATATAATTGGTCTTTCACATTCATATGTCGTCAGTTCGAATCCCGGTCGGCCATATTACAAACATTGTCAGTTCGAATCCCGTTCAGATCAAAATTGCAATATACGATTTTCATTTTTAGTTAATTTCTATAGTATATTTTAAATACATTTGCAAAATTTCAAGCTAATATTTTCAAAAATGAATAAAATACAATTAATAATATAATTGGTCTTTCACATTCATATGTCGTCAGTTCGAATCCCGGTCGGCCATATTACAAACATTGTCAGTTCGAATCCCGTTCAGATCAAAATTGCAATATACGATTTTCATTTTTAGTTAATTTCTATAGTATATTTTAAATACATTTGCAAAATTTCAAGCTAATATTTTCAAAAATGAATAAAATACAATTAATAATATAATTGGTCTTTCACATTCATATGTCGTCAGTTCGAATCCCGGTCGGCCATATTACAAACATTGTCAGTTCGAATCCCGTTCAGATCAAAATTGCAATATACGATTTTCATTTTTAGTTAATTTCTATAGTATATTTTAAATACATTTGCAAAATTTCAAGCTAATATTTTCAAAAATGAATAAAATACAATTAATAATATAATTGGTCTTTCACATTCATATGTCGTCAGTTCGAATCCCGGTCGGCCATATTACAAACATTGTCAGTTCGAATCCCGTTCAGATCAAAATTGCAATATACGATTTTCATTTTTAGTTAATTTCTATAGTATATTTTAAATACATTTGCAAAATTTCAAGCTAATATTTTCAAAAATGAATAAAATACAATTAATAATATAATTGGTCTTTCACATTCATATGTCGTCAGTTCGAATCCCGGTCGGCCATATTACAAACATTGTCAGTTCGAATCCCGTTCAGATCAAAATTGCAATATACGATTTTCATTTTTAGTTAATTTCTATAGTATATTTTAAATACATTTGCAAAATTTCAAGCTAATATTTTCAAAAATGAATAAAATACAATTAATAATATAATTGGTCTTTCACATTCATATGTCGTCAGTTCGAATCCCGGTCGGCCATATTACAAACATTGTCAGTTCGAATCCCGTTCAGATCAAAATTGCAATATACGATTTTCATTTTTAGTTAATTTCTATAGTATATTTTAAATACATTTGCAAAATTTCAAGCTAATATTTGCAAAAATGAATAAAATACAATTAATAATATAATTGGTCTTTCACATTCATATGTCGTCAGTTCGAATCCCGGTCGGCCATATTACAAACATTGTCAGTTCGAATCCCGTTCAGATCAAAATTGCAATATACGATTTTCATTTTTAGTTAATTTCTATAGTATATTTTAAATACATTTGCAAAATTTCAAGCTAATATTTTCAAAAATGAATAAAATACAATTAATAATATAATTGGTCTTTCACATTCATATGTCGTCAGTTCGAATCCCGGTCGGCCATATTACAAACATTGTCAGTTCGAATCCCGTTCAGATCAAAATTGCAATATACGATTTTCATTTTTAGTTAATTTCTATAGTATATTTTAAATACATTTGCAAAATTTCAAGCTAATATTTTCAAAAATGAATAAAATACAATTAATAATATAATTGGTCTTTCACATTCATATGTCGTCAGTTCGAATCCCGGTCGGCCATATTACAAACATTGTCAGTTCGAATCCCGTTCAGATCAAAATTGCAATATACGATTTTCATTTTTAGTTAATTTCTATAGTATATTTTAAATACATTTGCAAAATTTCAAGCTAATATTTTCAAAAATGAATAAAATACAATTAATAATATAATTGGTCTTTCACATTCATATGTCGTCAGTTCGAATCCCGGTCGGCCATATTACAAACATTGTCAGTTCGAATCCCGTTCAGATCAAAATTGCAATATACGATTTTCATTTTTAGTTAATTTCTATAGTATATTTTAAATACATTTGCAAAATTTCAAGCTAATATTTTCAAAAATGAATAAAATACAATTAATAATATAATTGGTCTTTCACATTCATATGTCGTCAGTTCGAATCCCGGTCGGCCATATTACAAACATTGTCAGTTCGAATCCCGTTCAGATCAAAATTGCAATATACGATTTTCATTTTTAGTTAATTTCTATAGTATATTTTAAATACATTTGCAAAATTTCAAGCTAATATTTTCAAAAATGAATAAAATACAATTAATAATATAATTGGTCTTTCACATTCATATGTCGTCAGTTCGAATCCCGGTCGGCCATATTACAAACATTGTCAGTTCGAATCCCGTTCAGATCAAAATTGCAATATACGATTTTCATTTTTAGTTAATTTCTATAGTATATTTTAAATACATTTGCAAAATTTCAAGCTAATATTTTCAAAAATGAATAAAATACAATTAATAATATAATTGGTCTTTCACATTCATATGTCGTCAGTTCGAATCCCGGTCGGCCATATTACAAACATTGTCAGTTCGAATCCCGTTCAGATCAAAATTGCAATATACGATTTTCATTTTTAGTTAATTTCTATAGTATATTTTAAATACATTTGCAAAATTTCAAGCTAATATTTTCAAAAATGAATAAAATACAATTAATAATATAATTGGTCTTTCACATTCATATGTCGTCAGTTCGAATCCCGGTCGGCCATATTACAAACATTGTCAGTTCGAATCCCGTTCAGATCAAAATTGCAATATACGATTTTCATTTTTAGTTAATTTCTATAGTATATTTTAAATACATTTGCAAAAATTTCAAGCTAATATTTTCAAAAATGAATAAAATACAATTAATACTATAATTGGTCTTTCACATTCATATGTCGTCAGTTCGAATCCCGGTCGGCCATATTACAAACATTGTCAGTTCGAATCCCGTTCAGATCAAAATTGCAATATACGATTTTCATTTTTAGTTAATTTCTATAGTATATTTTAAATACATTTGCAAAATTTCAAGCTAATATTTTCAAAAATGAATAAAATACAATTAATAATATAATTGGTCTTTCACATTCATATGTCGTCAGTTCGAATCCCGGTCGGCCATATTACAAACATTGTCAGTTCGAATCCCGTTCAGATCAAAATTGCAATATACGATTTTCATTTTTAGTTAATTTCTATAGTATATTTTAAATACATTTGCAAAATTTCAAGCTAATATTTTCAAAAATGAATAAAATACAATTAATAATATAATTGGTCTTTCACATTCATATGTCGTCAGTTCGAATCCCGGTCGGCCATATTACAAACATTGTCAGTTCGAATCCCGTTCAGATCAAAATTGCAATATACGATTTTCATTTTTAGTTAATTTCTATAGTATATTTTAAATACATTTGCAAAATTTCAAGCTAATATTTTCAAAAATGAATAAAATACAATTAATAATATAATTGGTCTTTCACATTCATATGTCGTCAGTTCGAATCCCGGTCGGCCATATTACAAACATTGTCAGTTCGAATCCCGTTCAGATCAAAATTGCAATATACGATTTTCATTTTTAGTTAATTTCTATAGTATATTTTAAATACATTTGCAAAATTTCAAGCTAATATTTTCAAAAATGAATAAAATACAATTAATAATATAATTGGTCTTTCACATTCATATGTCGTCAGTTCGAATCCCGGTCGGCCATATTACAAACATTGTCAGTTCGAATCCCGTTCAGATCAAAATTGCAATATACGATTTTCATTTTTAGTTAATTTCTATAGTATATTTTAAATACATTTGCAAAATTTCAAGCTAATATTTTCAAAAATGAATAAAATACAATTAATAATATAATTGGTCTTTCACATTCATATGTCGTCAGTTCGAATCCCGGTCGGCCATATTACAAACATTGTCAGTTCGAATCCCGTTCAGATCAAAATTGCAATATACGATTTTCATTTTTAGTTAATTTCTATAGTATATTTTAAATACATTTGCAAAATTTCAAGCTAATATTTTCAAAAATGAATAAAATACAATTAATAATATAATTGGTCTTTCACATTCATATGTCGTCAGTTCGAATCCCGGTCGGCCATATTACAAACATTGTCAGTTCGAATCCCGTTCAGATCAAAATTGCAATATACGATTTTCATTTTTAGTTAATTTCTATAGTATATTTTAAATACATTTGCAAAATTTCAAGCTAATATTTTCAAAAATGAATAAAATACAATTAATAATATAATTGGTCTTTCACATTCATATGTCGTCAGTTCGAATCCCGGTCGGCCATATTACAAACATTGTCAGTTCGAATCCCGTTCAGATCAAAATTGCAATATACGATTTTCATTTTTAGTTAATTTCTATAGTATATTTTAAATACATTTGCAAAATTTCAAGCTAATATTTTCAAAAATGAATAAAATACAATTAATAATATAATTGGTCTTTCACATTCATATGTCGTCAGTTCGAATCCCGGTCGGCCATATTACAAACATTGTCAGTTCGAATCCCGTTCAGATCAAAATTGCAATATACGATTTTCATTTTTAGTTAATTTCTATAGTATATTTTAAATACATTTGCAAAATTTCAAGCTAATATTTTCAAAAATGAATAAAATACAATTAATAATATAATTGGTCTTTCACATTCATATGTCGTCAGTTCGAATCCCGGTCGGCCATATTACAAACATTGTCAGTTCGAATCCCGTTCAGATCAAAATTGCAATATACGATTTTCATTTTTAGTTAATTTCTATAGTATATTTTAAATACATTTGCAAAATTTCAAGCTAATATTTTCAAAAATGAATAAAATACAATTAATAATATAATTGGTCTTTCACATTCATATGTCGTCAGTTCGAATCCCGGTCGGCCATATTACAAACATTGTCAGTTCGAATCCCGTTCAGATCAAAATTGCAATATACGATTTTCATTTTTAGTTAATTTCTATAGTATATTTTAAATACATTTGCAAAATTTCAAGCTAATATTTTCAAAAATGAATAAAATACAATTAATAATATAATTGGTCTTTCACATTCATATGTCGTCAGTTCGAATCCCGGTCGGCCATATTACAAACATTGTCAGTTCGAATCCCGTTCAGATCAAAATTGCAATATACGATTTTCATTTTTAGTTAATTTCTATAGTATATTTTAAATACATTTGCAAAATTTCAAGCTAATATTTTCAAAAATGAATAAAATACAATTAATAATATAATTGGTCTTTCACATTCATATGTCGTCAGTTCGAATCCCGGTCGGCCATATTACAAACATTGTCAGTTCGAATCCCGTTCAGATCAAAATTGCAATATACGATTTTCATTTTTAGTTAATTTCTATAGTATATTTTAAATACATTTGCAAAATTTCAAGCTAATATTTTCAAAAATGAATAAAATACAATTAATAATATAATTGGTCTTTCACATTCATATGTCGTCAGTTCGAATCCCGGTCGGCCATATTACAAACATTGTCAGTTCGAATCCCGTTCAGATCAAAATTGCAATATACGATTTTCATTTTTAGTTAATTTCTATAGTATATTTTAAATACATTTGCAAAATTTCAAGCTAATATTTTCAAAAATGAATAAAATACAATTAATAATATAATTGGTCTTTCACATTCATATGTCGTCAGTTCGAATCCCGGTCGGCCATATTACAAACATTGTCAGTTCGAATCCCGTTCAGATCAAAATTGCAATATACGATTTTCATTTTTAGTTAATTTCTATAGTATATTTTAAATACATTTGCAAATTTCAAGCTAATATTTTCAAAAATGAATAAAATACAATTAATAATATAATTGGTCTTTCACATTCATATGTCGTCAGTTCGAATCCCGGTCGGCCATATTACAAACATTGTCAGTTCGAATCCCGTTCAGATCAAAATTGCAATATACGATTTTCATTTTTAGTTAATTTCTATAGTATATTTTAAATACATTTGCAAAATTTCAAGCTAATATTTTCAAAAATGAATAAAATACAATTAATAATATAATTGGTCTTTCACATTCATATGTCGTCAGTTCGAATCCCGGTCGGCCATATTACAAACATTGTCAGTTCGAATCCCGTTCAGATCAAAATTGCAATATACGATTTTCATTTTTAGTTAATTTCTATAGTATATTTTAAATACATTTGCAAAATTTCAAGCTAATATTTTCAAAAATGAATAAAATACAATTAATAATATAATTGGTCTTTCACATTCATATGTCGTCAGTTCGAATCCCGGTCGGCCATATTTACAAACATTGTCAGTTCGAATCCCGTTCAGATCAAAATTGCAATATACGATTTTCATTTTTAGTTAATTTCTATAGTATATTTTAAATACATTTGCAAAATTTCAAGCTAATATTTTCAAAAATGAATAAAATACAATTAATAATATAATTGGTCTTTCACATTCATATGTCGTCAGTTCGAATCCCGGTCGGCCATATTACAAACATTGTCAGTTCGAATCCCGTTCAGATCAAAATTGCAATATACGATTTTCATTTTTAGTTAATTTCTATAGTATATTTTAAATACATTTGCAAAATTTCAAGCTAATATTTGCAAAAATGAATAAAATACAATTAATAATATAATTGGTCTTTCACATTCATATGTCGTCAGTTCGAATCCCGGTCGGCCATATTACAAACATTGTCAGTTCGAATCCCGTTCAGATCAAAATTGCAATATACGATTTTCATTTTTAGTTAATTTCTATAGTATATTTTAAATACATTTGCAAAATTTCAAGCTAATATTTTCAAAAATGAATAAAATACAATTAATAATATAATTGGTCTTTCACATTCATATGTCGTCAGTTCGAATCCCGGTCGGCCATATTACAAACATTGTCAGTTCGAATCCCGTTCAGATCAAAATTGCAATATACGATTTTCATTTTTAGTTAATTTCTATAGTATATTTTAAATACATTTGCAAAATTTCAAGCTAATATTTTCAAAAATGAATAAAATACAATTAATAATATAATTGGTCTTTCACATTCATATGTCGTCAGTTCGAATCCCGGTCGGCCATATTACAAACATTGTCAGTTCGAATCCCGTTCAGATCAAAATTGCAATATACGATTTTCATTTTTAGTTAATTTCTATAGTATATTTTAAATACATTTGCAAAATTTCAAGCTAATATTTTCAAAAATGAATAAAATACAATTAATAATATAATTGGTCTTTCACATTCATATGTCGTCAGTTCGAATCCCGGTCGGCCATATTACAAACATTGTCAGTTCGAATCCCGTTCAGATCAAAATTGCAATATACGATTTTCATTTTTAGTTAATTTCTATAGTATATTTTAAATACATTTGCAAAATTTCAAGCTAATATTTTCAAAAATGAATAAAATACAATTAATAATATAATTGGTCTTTCACATTCATATGTCGTCAGTTCGAATCCCGGTCGGCCATATTACAAACATTGTCAGTTCGAATCCCGTTCAGATCAAAATTGCAATATACGATTTTCATTTTTAGTTAATTTCTATAGTATATTTTAAATACATTTGCAAAATTTCAAGCTAATATTTGCAAAAATGAATAAAATACAATTAATAATATAATTGGTCTTTCACATTCATATGTCGTCAGTTCGAATCCCGGTCGGCCATATTACAAACATTGTCAGTTCGAATCCCGTTCAGATCAAAATTGCAATATACGATTTTCATTTTTAGTTAATTTCTATAGTATATTTTAAATTCATTTTCTCTATTTCTAGCTAATATTTTCAAAAATGAATAAAATACAATTAATAATATAATTGGTCTTTCACATTCATATGTCGTCAGTTCGAATCCCGGTCGGCCATATTACAAACATTGTCAGTTCGAATCCCGTTCAGATCAAAATTGCAATATACGATTTTCATTTTTAGTTAATTTCTATAGTATATTTTAAATACATTTGCAAAATTTCAAGCTAATATTTTCAAAAATGAATAAAATACAATTAATAATATAATTGGTCTTTCACATTCATATGTCGTCAGTTCGAATCCCGGTCGGCCATATTACAAACATTGTCAGTTCGAATCCCGTTCAGATCAAAATTGCAATATACGATTTTCATTTTTAGTTAATTTCTATAGTATATTTTAAATACATTTGCAAAATTTCAAGCTAATATTTTCAAAAATGAATAAAATACAATTAATAATATAATTGGTCTTTCACATTCATATGTCGTCAGTTCGAATCCCGGTCGGCCATATATTTCAAACATTGTCAGTTCGAATCCCGTTCAGATCAAAATTGCAATATACGATTTTCATTTTTAGTTAATTTCTATAGTATATTTTAAATACATTTGCAAAATTTCAAGCTAATATTTTCAAAAATGAATAAAATACAATTAATAATATAATTGGTCTTTCACATTCATATGTCGTCAGTTCGAATCCCGGTCGGCCATATTACAAACATTGTCAGTTCGAATCCCGTTCAGATCAAAATTGCAATATACGATTTTCATTTTTAGTTAATTTCTATAGTATATTTTAAATACATTTGCAAAATTTCAAGCTAATATTTTCAAAAATGAATAAAATACAATTAATAATATAATTGGTCTTTCACATTCATATGTCGTCAGTTCGAACCCCGGTCGGATATATTACAAACATATGTCAGTTCGAATCCCGGTCAGATCAAATTTGCAATATACGATTTTGATTTTTTGTTAATTTCTATAGTATATTTTAAATACATTTGCAAAAATTTCAAGCTAATATTTTCAAAAATGAATAAAATACAATTAATAATATAATTGGTCTTTCACATTCATATGTCGTCAGTTCGAATCCCGGTCGGCCATATTACAAACATTGTCAGTTCGAATCCCGTTCAGATCAAAATTGCAATATACGATTTTCATTTTTAGTTAATTTCTATAGTATATTTTAAATACATTTGCAAAATTTCAAGCTAATATTTTCAAAAATGAATAAAATACAATTAATAATATAATTGGTCTTTCACATTCATATGTCGTCAGTTCGAATCCCGGTCGGCCATATTACAAACATTGTCAGTTCGAATCCCGTTCAGATCAAAATTGCAATATACGATTTTCATTTTTAGTTAATTTCTATAGTATATTTTAAATACATTTGCAAAATTTCAAGCTAATATTTTCAAAAATGAATAAAATACAATTAATAATATAATTGGTCTTTCACATTCATATGTCGTCAGTTCGAATCCCGGTCGGCCATATTACAAACATTGTCAGTTCGAATCCCGTTCAGATCAAAATTGCAATATACGATTTTCATTTTTAGTTAATTTCTATAGTATATTTTAAATACATTTGCAAAATTTCAAGCTAATATTTTCAAAAATGAATAAAATACAATTAATAATATAATTGGTCTTTCACATTCATATGTCGTCAGTTCGAATCCCGGTCGGCCATATTACAAACATTGTCAGTTCGAATCCCGTTCAGATCAAAATTGCAATATACGATTTTCATTTTTAGTTAATTTCTATAGTATATTTTAAATACATTTGCAAAATTTCAAGCTAATATTTTCAAAAATGAATAAAATACAATTAATAATATAATTGGTCTTTCACATTCATATGTCGTCAGTTCGAATCCCGGTCGGCCATATTACAAACATTGTCAGTTCGAATCCCGTTCAGATCAAAATTGCAATATACGATTTTCATTTTTAGTTAATTTCTATAGTATATTTTAAATACATTTGCAAAATTTCAAGCTAATATTTTCAAAAATGAATAAAATACAATTAATAATATAATTGGTCTTTCACATTCATATGTCGTCAGTTCGAATCCCGGTCGGCCATATTACAAACATTGTCAGTTCGAATCCCGTTCAGATCAAAATTGCAATATACGATTTTCATTTTTAGTTAATTTCTATAGTATATTTTAAATACATTTGCAAAATTTCAAGCTAATATTTTCAAAAATGAATAAAATACAATTAATAATATAATTGGTCTTTCACATTCATATGTCGTCAGTTCGAATCCCGGTCGGCCATATTACAAACATTGTCAGTTCGAATCCCGTTCAGATCAAAATTGCAATATACGATTTTCATTTTTAGTTAATTTCTATAGTATATTTTAAATACATTTGCAAAATTTCAAGCTAATATTTTCAAAAATGAATAAAATACAATTAATAATATAATTGGTCTTTCACATTCATATGTCGTCAGTTCGAATCCCGGTCGGCCATATTACAAACATTGTCAGTTCGAATCCCGTTCAGATCAAAATTGCAATATACGATTTTCATTTTTAGTTAATTTCTATAGTATATTTTAAATACATTTGCAAAATTTCAAGCTAATATTTTCAAAAATGAATAAAATACAATTAATAATATAATTGGTCTTTCACATTCATATGTCGTCAGTTCGAATCCCGGTCGGCCATATTACAAACATTGTCAGTTCGAATCCCGTTCAGATCAAAATTGCAATATACGATTTTCATTTTTAGTTAATTTCTATAGTATATTTTAAATACATTTGCAAAATTTCAAGCTAATATTTTCAAAAATGAATAAAATACAATTAATAATATAATTGGTCTTTCACATTCATATGTCGTCAGTTCGAATCCCGGTCGGCCATATTACAAACATTGTCAGTTCGAATCCCGTTCAGATCAAAATTGCAATATACGATTTTCATTTTTAGTTAATTTCTATAGTATATTTTAAATACATTTGCAAAATTTCAAGCTAATATTTTCAAAAATGAATAAAATACAATTAATAATATAATTGGTCTTTCACATTCATATGTCGTCAGTTCGAATCCCGGTCGGCCATATTACAAACATTGTCAGTTCGAATCCCGTTCAGATCAAAATTGCAATATACGATTTTCATTTTTAGTTAATTTCTATAGTATATTTTAAATACATTTGCAAAATTTCAAGCTAATATTTTCAAAAATGAATAAAATACAATTAATAATATAATTGGTCTTTCACATTCATATGTCGTCAGTTCGAATCCCGGTCGGCCATATTACAAACATTGTCAGTTCGAATCCCGTTCAGATCAAAATTGCAATATACGATTTTCATTTTTAGTTAATTTCTATAGTATATTTTAAATACATTTGCAAAATTTCAAGCTAATATTTTCAAAAATGAATAAAATACAATTAATAATATAATTGGTCTTTCACATTCATATGTCGTCAGTTCGAATCCCGGTCGGCCATATTACAAACATTGTCAGTTCGAATCCCGTTCAGATCAAAATTGCAATATACGATTTTCATTTTTAGTTAATTTCTATAGTATATTTTAAATACATTTGCAAAATTTCAAGCTAATATTTTCAAAAATGAATAAAATACAATTAATAATATAATTGGTCTTTCACATTCATATGTCGTCAGTTCGAATCCCGGTCGGCCATATTACAAACATTGTCAGTTCGAATCCCGTTCAGATCAAAATTGCAATATACGATTTTCATTTTTAGTTAATTTCTATA
Organism: Neoneuromus ignobilis; assembly: GCA_029203775.1. NCBI lineage: Eukaryota > Metazoa > Arthropoda > Insecta > Megaloptera > Corydalidae > Neoneuromus > Neoneuromus ignobilis. The sequence continues at coordinate 11,899 of CP092088.1, read as the reverse complement.
GTATATTTTAAATACATTTGCAAAATTTCAAGCTAATATTTTCAAAAATGAATAAAATACAATTAATAATATAATTGGTCTTTCACATTCATATGTCGTCAGTTCGAATCCCGGTCGGCCATATTACAAACATTGTCAGTTCGAATCCCGTTCAGATCAAAATTGCAATATACGATTTTCATTTTTAGTTAATTTCTATAGTATATTTTAAATACATTTGCAAAATTTCAAGCTAATATTTTCAAAAATGAATAAAATACAATTAATAATATAATTGGTCTTTCACATTCATATGTCGTCAGTTCGAATCCCGGTCGGCCATATTACAAACATTGTCAGTTCGAATCCCGTTCAGATCAAAATTGCAATATACGATTTTCATTTTTAGTTAATTTCTATAGTATATTTTAAATACATTTGCAAAATTTCAAGCTAATATTTTCAAAAATGAATAAAATACAATTAATAATATAATTGGTCTTTCACATTCATATGTCGTCAGTTCGAATCCCGGTCGGCCATATTACAAACATTGTCAGTTCGAATCCCGTTCAGATCAAAATTGCAATATACGATTTTCATTTTTAGTTAATTTCTATAGTATATTTTAAATACATTTGCAAAATTTCAAGCTAATATTTTCAAAAATGAATAAAATACAATTAATAATATAATTGGTCTTTCACATTCATATGTCGTCAGTTCGAATCCCGGTCGGCATATTACAAACATTGTCAGTTCGAATCCCGTTCAGATCAAAATTGCAATATACGATTTTCATTTTTAGTTAATTTCTATAGTATATTTTAAATACATTTGCAAAATTTCAAGCTAATATTTTCAAAAATGAATAAAATACAATTAATAATATAATTGGTCTTTCACATTCATATGTCGTCAGTTCGAATCCCGGTCGGCCATATTACAAACATTGTCAGTTCGAATCCCGTTCAGATCAAAATTGCAATATACGATTTTCATTTTTAGTTAATTTCTATAGTATATTTTAAATACATTTGCAAAATTTCAAGCTAATATTTTCAAAAATGAATAAAATACAATTAATAATATAATTGGTCTTTCACATTCATATGTCGTCAGTTCGAATCCCGGTCGGCCATATTACAAACATTGTCAGTTCGAATCCCGTTCAGATCAAAATTGCAATATACGATTTTCATTTTTAGTTAATTTCTATAGTATATTTTAAATACATTTGCAAAATTTCAAGCTAATATTTTCAAAAATGAATAAAATACAATTAATAATATAATTGGTCTTTCACATTCATATGTCGTCAGTTCGAATCCCGGTCGGCCATATTACAAACATTGTCAGTTCGAATCCCGTTCAGATCAAAATTGCAATATACGATTTTCATTTTTAGTTAATTTCTATAGTATATTTTAAATACATTTGCAAAATTTCAAGCTAATATTTTCAAAAATGAATAAAATACAATTAATAATATAATTGGTCTTTCACATTCATATGTCGTCAGTTCGAATCCCGGTCGGCCATATTACAAACATTGTCAGTTCGAATCCCGTTCAGATCAAAATTGCAATATACGATTTTCATTTTTAGTTAATTTCTATAGTATATTTTAAATACATTTGCAAAATTTCAAGCTAATATTTTCAAAAATGAATAAAATACAATTAATAATATAATTGGTCTTTCACATTCATATGTCGTCAGTTCGAATCCCGGTCGGCCATATTACAAACATTGTCAGTTCGAATCCCGTTCAGATCAAAATTGCAATATACGATTTTCATTTTTAGTTAATTTCTATAGTATATTTTAAATACATTTGCAAAATTTCAAGCTAATATTTTCAAAAATGAATAAAATACAATTAATAATATAATTGGTCTTTCACATTCATATGTCGTCAGTTCGAATCCCGGTCGGCCATATTACAAACATTGTCAGTTCGAATCCCGTTCAGATCAAAATTGCAATATACGATTTTCATTTTTAGTTAATTTCTATAGTATATTTTAAATACATTTGCAAAATTTCAAGCTAATATTTTCAAAAATGAATAAAATACAATTAATAATATAATTGGTCTTTCACATTCATATGTCGTCAGTTCGAATCCCGGTCGGCCATATTACAAACATTGTCAGTTCGAATCCCGTTCAGATCAAAATTGCAATATACGATTTTCATTTTTAGTTAATTTCTATAGTATTTTTAAAATACATTTGCAAAATTTCAAGCTAATATTTTCAAAAATGAATAAAATACAATTAATAATATAATTGGTCTTTCACATTCATATGTCGTCAGTTCGAATCCCGGTCGGCCATATTACAAACATTGTCAGTTCGAATCCCGTTCAGATCAAAATTGCAATATACGATTTTCATTTTTAGTTAATTTCTATAGTATATTTTAAATACATTTGCAAAATTTCAAGCTAATATTTTCAAAAATGAATAAAATACAATTAATAATATAATTGGTCTTTCACATTCATATGTCGTCAGTTCGAATCCCGGTCGGCCATATTACAAACATTGTCAGTTCGAATCCCGTTCAGATCAAAATTGCAATATACGATTTTCATTTTTAGTTAATTTCTATAGTATATTTTAAATACATTTGCAAAATTTCAAGCTAATATTTTCAAAAATGAATAAAATACAATTAATAATATAATTGGTCTTTCACATTCATATGTCGTCAGTTCGAATCCCGGTCGGCACTATTACAAACATTGTCAGTTCGAATCCCGTTCAGATCAAAATTGCAATATACGATTTTCATTTTTAGTTAATTTCTATAGTATATTTTAAATACATTTGCAAAATTTCAAGCTAATATTTTCAAAAATGAATAAAATACAATTAATAATATAATTGGTCTTTCACATTCATATGTCGTCAGTTCGAATCCCGGTCGGCCATATTACAAACATTGTCAGTTCGAATCCCGTTCAGATCAAAATTGCAATATACGATTTTCATTTTTAGTTAATTTCTATAGTATATTTTAAATACATTTGCAAAATTTCAAGCTAATATTTTCAAAAATGAATAAAATACAATTAATAATATAATTGGTCTTTCACATTCATATGTCGTCAGTTCGAATCCCGGTCGGCCATATTACAAACATTGTCAGTTCGAATCCCGTTCAGATCAAAATTGCAATATACGATTTTCATTTTTAGTTAATTTCTATAGTATATTTTAAATACATTTGCAAAATTTCAAGCTAATATTTTCAAAAATGAATAAAATACAATTAATAATATAATTGGTCTTTCACATTCATATGTCGTCAGTTCGAATCCCGGTCGGCCATATTACAAACATTGTCAGTTCGAATCCCGTTCAGATCAAAATTGCAATATACGATTTTCATTTTTAGTTAATTTCTATAGTATATTTTAAATACATTTGCAAAATTTCAAGCTAATATTTTCAAAAATGAATAAAATACAATTAATAATATAATTGGTCTTTCACATTCATATGTCGTCAGTTCGAATCCCGGTCGGCCATATTACAAACATTGTCAGTTCGAATCCCGTTCAGATCAAAATTGCAATATACGATTTTCATTTTTAGTTAATTTCTATAGTATATTTTAAATACATTTGCAAAATTTCAAGCTAATATTTTCAAAAATGAATAAAATACAATTAATAATATAATTGGTCTTTCACATTCATATGTCGTCAGTTCGAATCCCGGTCGGCCATATTACAAACATTGTCAGTTCGAATCCCGTTCAGATCAAAATTGCAATATACGATTTTCATTTTTAGTTAATTTCTATAGTATATTTTAAATACATTTGCAAAATTTCAAGCTAATATTTTCAAAAATGAATAAAATACAATTAATAATATAATTGGTCTTTCACATTCATATGTCGTCAGTTCGAATCCCGGTCGGCCATATTACAAACATTGTCAGTTCGAATCCCGTTCAGATCAAAATTGCAATATACGATTTTCATTTTTAGTTAATTTCTATAGTATATTTTAAATACATTTGCAAAATTTCAAGCTAATATTTTCAAAAATGAATAAAATACAATTAATAATATAATTGGTCTTTCACATTCATATGTCGTCAGTTCGAATCCCGGTCGGCCATATTACAAACATTGTCAGTTCGAATCCCGTTCAGATCAAAATTGCAATATACGATTTTCATTTTTAGTTAATTTCTATAGTATATTTTAAATACATTTGCAAAATTTCAAGCTAATATTTTCAAAAATGAATAAAATACAATTAATAATATAATTGGTCTTTCACATTCATATGTCGTCAGTTCGAATCCCGGTCGGCCATATTACAAACATTGTCAGTTCGAATCCCGTTCAGATCAAAATTGCAATATACGATTTTCATTTTTAGTTAATTTCTATAGTATATTTTAAATACATTTGCAAAATTTCAAGCTAATATTTTCAAAAATGAATAAAATACAATTAATAATATAATTGGTCTTTCACATTCATATGTCGTCAGTTCGAATCCCGGTCGGCCATATTACAAACATTGTCAGTTCGAATCCCGTTCAGATCAAAATTGCAATATACGATTTTCATTTTTAGTTAATTTCTATAGTATATTTTAAATACATTTGCAAAATTTCAAGCTAATATTTTCAAAAATGAATAAAATACAATTAATAATATAATTGGTCTTTCACATTCATATGTCGTCAGTTCGAATCCCGGTCGGCCATATTACAAACATTGTCAGTTCGAATCCCGTTCAGATCAAAATTGCAATATACGATTTTCATTTTTAGTTAATTTCTATAGTATATTTTAAATACATTTGCAAAATTTCAAGCTAATATTTTCAAAAATGAATAAAATACAATTAATAATATAATTGGTCTTTCACATTCATATGTCGTCAGTTCGAATCCCGGTCGGCCATATTACAAACATTGTCAGTTCGAATCCCGTTCAGATCAAAATTGCAATATACGATTTTCATTTTTAGTTAATTTCTATAGTATATTTTAAATACATTTGCAAAATTTCAAGCTAATATTTTCAAAAATGAATAAAATACAATTAATAATATAATTGGTCTTTCACATTCATATGTCGTCAGTTCGAATCCCGGTCGGCCATATTACAAACATTGTCAGTTCGAATCCCGTTCAGATCAAAATTGCAATATACGATTTTCATTTTTAGTTAATTTCTATAGTATATTTTAAATACATTTGCAAAATTTCAAGCTAATATTTTCAAAAATGAATAAAATACAATTAATAATATAATTGGTCTTTCACATTCATATGTCGTCAGTTCGAATCCCGGTCGGCCATATTACAAACATTGTCAGTTCGAATCCCGTTCAGATCAAAATTGCAATATACGATTTTCATTTTTAGTTAATTTCTATAGTATATTTTAAATACATTTGCAAAATTTCAAGCTAATATTTTCAAAAATGAATAAAATACAATTAATAATATAATTGGTCTTTCACATTCATATGTCGTCAGTTCGAATCCCGGTCGGCCATATTACAAACATTGTCAGTTCGAATCCCGTTCAGATCAAAATTGCAATATACGATTTTCATTTTTAGTTAATTTCTATAGTATATTTTAAATACATTTGCAAAATTTCAAGCTAATATTTTTAAAAATGAATAAAATACAATTAAAAATATAATTGGTCTTTTACATACATATGTCAGTTCGAATCCCGGTCGGTCATAATACAAACATTCTCAGTTCGAATCCCTTTCAGTTCAAAATTGCAATCTACGATTTTCATTTTTAGTTCATTCTATAGTATATTTTAAATACATTTGCAAAATTTCAAGCTAATATTTTCAAAAATGAATAAAATACAATTAAAAATATAATTGGTCTTTCACATTCATATGTCGTCAGTTCGAATCCCGGTCGGCCATATTACAAACATTGTCAGTTCGAATCCCGTTCAGATCAAAATTGCAATATACGATTTTCATTTTTAGTTAATTTCTATAGTATATTTTAAATACATTTGCAAAATTTCAAGCTAATATTTTCAAAAATGAATAAAATACAATTAATAATATAATTGGTCTTTCACATTCATATGTCGTCAGTTCGAATCCCGGTCGGCCATATTACAAACATTGTCAGTTCGAATCCCGTTCAGATCAAAATTGCAATATACGATTTTCATTTTTAGTTAATTTCTATAGTATATTTTAAATACATTTGCAAAATTTCAAGCTAATATTTTCAAAAATGAATAAAATACAATTAATAATATAATTGGTCTTTCACATTCATATGTCGTCAGTTCGAATCCCGGTCGGCCATATTACAAACATTGTCAGTTCGAATCCCGTTCAGATCAAAATTGCAATATACGATTTTCATTTTTAGTTAATTTCTATAGTATATTTTAAATACATTTGCAAAATTTCAAGCTAATATTTTCAAAAATGAATAAAATACAATTAATAATATAATTGGTCTTTCACATTCATATGTCGTCAGTTCGAATCCCGGTCGGCCATATTACAAACATTGTCAGTTCGAATCCCGTTCAGATCAAAATTGCAATATACGATTTTCATTTTTAGTTAATTTCTATAGTATATTTTAAATACATTTGCAAAATTTCAAGCTAATATTTTCAAAAATGAATAAAATACAATTAATAATATAATTGGTCTTTCACATTCATATGTCGTCAGTTCGAATCCCGGTCGGCCATATTACAAACATTGTCAGTTCGAATCCCGTTCAGATCAAAATTGCAATATACGATTTTCATTTTTAGTTAATTTCTATAGTATATTTTAAATACATTTGCAAAATTTCAAGCTAATATTTTCAAAAATGAATAAAATACAATTAATAATATAATTGGTCTTTCACATTCATATGTCGTCAGTTCGAATCCCGGTCGGCCATATTACAAACATTGTCAGTTCGAATCCCGTTCAGATCAAAATTGCAATATACGATTTTCATTTTTAGTTAATTTCTATAGTATATTTTAAATACATTTGCAAAATTTCAAGCTAATATTTTCAAAAATGAATAAAATACAATTAATAATATAATTGGTCTTTCACATTCATATGTCGTCAGTTCGAATCCCGGTCGGCCATATTACAAACATTGTCAGTTCGAATCCCGTTCAGATCAAAATTGCAATATACGATTTTCATTTTTAGTTAATTTCTATAGTATATTTTAAATACATTGTTAAAATTTCAAGCTAATATTTTCAAAAATGAATAAAATACAATTAATAATATAATTGGTCTTTCACATTCATATGTCGTCAGTTCGAATCCCGGTCGGCCATATTACAAACATTGTCAGTTCGAATCCCGTTCAGATCAAAATTGCAATATACGATTTTCATTTTTAGTTAATTTCTATAGTATATTTTAAATACATTTGCAAAATTTCAAGCTAATATTTTCAAAAATGAATAAAATACAATTAATAATATAATTGGTCTTTCACATTCATATGTCGTCAGTTCGAATCCCGGTCGGCCATATTACAAACATTGTCAGTTCGAATCCCGTTCAGATCAAAATTGCAATATACGATTTTCATTTTTAGTTAATTTCTATAGTATATTTTAAATACATTTGCAAAATTTCAAGCTAATATTTTCAAAAATGAATAAAATACAATTAATAATATAATTGGTCTTTCACATTCATATGTCGTCAGTTCGAATCCCGGTCGGCCATATTACAAACATTGTCAGTTCGAATCCCGTTCAGATCAAAATTGCAATATACGATTTTCATTTTTAGTTAATTTCTATAGTATATTTTAAATACATTTGCAAAATTTCAAGCTAATATTTTCAAAAATGAATAAAATACAATTAATAATATAATTGGTCTTTCACATTCATATGTCGTCAGTTCGAATCCCGGTCGGCCATATTACAAACATTGTCAGTTCGAATCCCGTTCAGATCAAAATTGCAATATACGATTTTCATTTTTAGTTAATTTCTATAGTATATTTTAAATACATTTGCAAAATTTCAAGCTAATATTTTCAAAAATGAATAAAATACAATTAATAATATAATTGGTCTTTCACATTCATATGTCGTCAGTTCGAATCCCGGTCGGCCATATTACAAACATTGTCAGTTCGAATCCCGTTCAGATCAAAATTGCAATATACGATTTTCATTTTTAGTTAATTTCTATAGTATATTTTAAATACATTTGCAAAATTTCAAGCTAATATTTTCAAAAATGAATAAAATACAATTAATAATATAATTGGTCTTTCACATTCATATGTCGTCAGTTCGAATCCCGGTCGGCCATATTACAAACATTGTCAGTTCGAATCCCGTTCAGATCAAAATTGCAATATACGATTTTCATTTTTAGTTAATTTCTATAGTATATTTTAAATACATTTGCAAAATTTCAAGCTAATATTTTCAAAAATGAATAAAATACAATTAATAATATAATTGGTCTTTCACATTCATATGTCGTCAGTTCGAATCCCGGTCGGCCATATTACAAACATTGTCAGTTCGAATCCCGTTCAGATCAAAATTGCAATATACGATTTTCATTTTTAGTTAATTTCTATAGTATATTTTAAATACATTTGCAAAATTTCAAGCTAATATTTTCAAAAATGAATAAAATACAATTAATAATATAATTGGTCTTTCACATTCATATGTCGTCAGTTCGAATCCCGGTCGGCCATATTACAAACATTGTCAGTTCGAATCCCGTTCAGATCAAAATTGCAATATACGATTTTCATTTTTAGTTAATTTCTATAGTATATTTTAAATACATTTGCAAAATTTCAAGCTAATATTTTCAAAAATGAATAAAATACAATTAATAATATAATTGGTCTTTCACATTCATATGTCGTCAGTTCGAATCCCGGTCGGCCATATTACAAACATTGTCAGTTCGAATCCCGTTCAGATCAAAATTGCAATATACGATTTTCATTTTTAGTTAATTTCTATAGTATATTTTAAATACATTTGCAAAATTTCAAGCTAATATTTTCAAAAATGAATAAAATACAATTAATAATATAATTGGTCTTTCACATTCATATGTCGTCAGTTCGAATCCCGGTCGGCCATATTACAAACATTGTCAGTTCGAATCCCGTTCAGATCAAAATTGCAATATACGATTTTCATTTTTAGTTAATTTCTATAGTATATTTTAAATACATTTGCAAAATTTCAAGCTAATATTTTCAAAAATGAATAAAATACAATTAATAATATAATTGGTCTTTCACATTCATATGTCGTCAGTTCGAATCCCGGTCGGCCATATTACAAACATTGTCAGTTCGAATCCCGTTCAGATCAAAATTGCAATATACGATTTTCATTTTTAGTTAATTTCTATAGTATATTTTAAATACATTTGCAAAATTTCAAGCTAATATTTTCAAAAATGAATAAAATACAATTAATAATATAATTGGTCTTTCACATTCATATGTCGTCAGTTCGAATCCCGGTCGGCCATATTACAAACATTGTCAGTTCGAATCCCGTTCAGATCAAAATTGCAATATACGATTTTCATTTTTAGTTAATTTCTATAGTATATTTTAAATACATTTGCAAAATTTCAAGCTAATATTTTCAAAAATGAATAAAATACAATTAATAATATAATTGGTCTTTCACATTCATATGTCGTCAGTTCGAATCCCGGTCGGCCATATTACAAACATTGTCAGTTCGAATCCCGTTCAGATCAAAATTGCAATATACGATTTTCATTTTTAGTTAATTTCTATAGTATATTTTAAATACATTTGCAAAATTTCAAGCTAATATTTTCAAAAATGAATAAAATACAATTAATAATATAATTGGTCTTTCACATTCATATGTCGTCAGTTCGAATCCCGGTCGGCCATATTACAAACATTGTCAGTTCGAATCCCGTTCAGATCAAAATTGCAATATACGATTTTCATTTTTAGTTAATTTCTATAGTATATTTTAAATACATTTGCAAAATTTCAAGCTAATATTTTCAAAAATGAATAAAATACAATTAATAATATAATTGGTCTTTCACATTCATATGTCGTCAGTTCGAATCCCGGTCGGCCATATTACAAACATTGTCAGTTCGAATCCCGTTCAGATCAAAATTGCAATATACGATTTTCATTTTTAGTTAATTTCTATAGTATATTTTAAATACATTTGCAAAATTTCAAGCTAATATTTTCAAAAATGAATAAAATACAATTAATAATATAATTGGTCTTTCACATTCATATGTCGTCAGTTCGAATCCCGGTCGGCCATATTACAAACATTGTCAGTTCGAATCCCGTTCAGATCAAAATTGCAATCTACGATTTTCATTTTTAGTTAATTTCTAGAGTATATTTTAAATACATTTTCAAAATTTCACGCTAATATGTTCAAAACTTCATAACCTACAATTAAAAATATCATTGGTCCTACACATTCATATGTCGTCAGTTCGAATCCCGGTCGGCCATATTACAAACATTGTCAGTTCGAATCCCGTTCAGATCAAAATTGCAATATACGATTTTCATTTTTAGTTAATTTCTATAGTATATTTTAAATACATTTGCAAAATTTCAAGCTAATATTTTCAAAAATGAATAAAATACAATTAAATATATAATTGGTCTTTCACATTCATATGTCGTCAGTTCGAATCCCGGTCGGCCATATTACAAACATTGTCAGTTCGAATCCCGTTCAGATCAAAATTGCAATATACGATTTTCATTTTTAGTTAATTTCTATAGTATATTTTAAATACATTTGCAAAATTTCAAGCTAATATTTTCAAAAATGAATAAAATACAATTAATAATATAATTGGTCTTTCACATTCATATGTCGTCAGTTCGAATCCCGGTCGGCCATATTACAAACATTGTCAGTTCGAATCCCGTTCAGATCAAAATTGCAATATACGATTTTCATTTTTAGTTAATTTCTATAGTATATTTTAAATACATTTGCAAAATTTCAAGCTAATATTTTCAAAAATGAATAAAATACAATTAATAATATAATTGGTCTTTCACATTCATATGTCGTCAGTTCGAATCCCGGTCGGCCATATTACAAACATTGTCAGTTCGAATCCCGTTCAGATCAAAATTGCAATATACGATTTTCATTTTTAGTTAATTTCTATAGTATATTTTAAATACATTTGCAAAATTTCAAGCTAATATTTTCAAAAATGAATAAAATACAATTAATAATATAATTGGTCTTTCACATTCATATGTCGTCAGTTCGAATCCCGGTCGGCCATATTACAAACATTGTCAGTTCGAATCCCGTTCAGATCAAAATTGCAATATACGATTTTCATTTTTAGTTAATTTCTATAGTATATTTTAAATACATTTGCAAAATTTCAAGCTAATATTTTCAAAAATGAATAAAATACAATTAATAATATAATTGGTCTTTCACATTCATATGTCGTCAGTTCGAATCCCGGTCGGCCATATTACAAACATTGTCAGTTCGAATCCCGTTCAGATCAAAATTGCAATATACGATTTTCATTTTTAGTTAATTTCTATAGTATATTTTAAATACATTTGCAAAATTTCAAGCTAATATTTTCAAAAATGAATAAAATACAATTAATAATATAATTGGTCTTTCACATTCATATGTCGTCAGTTCGAATCCCGGTCGGCCATATTACAAACATTGTCAGTTCGAATCCCGTTCAGATCAAAATTGCAATATACGATTTTCATTTTTAGTTAATTTCTATAGTATATTTTAAATACATTTGCAAAATTTCAAGCTAATATTTTCAAAAATGAATAAAATACAATTAATAATATAATTGGTCTTTCACATTCATATGTCGTCAGTT